>JAKGSA010000269.1:71923-114673 GCA_033558755.1 Philaethria dido
TATATATATATATATCTCAAAATAATGTATAGCTCTATATTTTTCCATGGCAAGCAGGGTATGGCAGAGATGACCTAATGTCGAGACACTCCGTGCCGCGGATTCGAGACATTACGTTTTAGTGGCGGATCTAAAAACAACGCTTTATCTTACCAAACAGAGAAAATGAAAGTAATTTATGTATAAGCATTTCTTTGAATAGGAATCGAACCCACAACTACAGTGTGGTAGTAGGTAGGGTACGCCACAACATCTCTCGCATACATATTATTGCATTAAATGTAATCATAAAAATCCAAAGAGCGTGGACTAAGAAGAGAATGTTTCGCGAGTATCGATTCAGTAGAGTGAAGCAAACGGCGCGTTACATAGCTGGCTGATGACGATAAACGAGCAATCGATAACATTCACTTGGCACAATCAATGCATGTTGCTAAGTTTACAAAATAGTCTTTTAAATTTACTTTATTTCAATGTTCATTTACGTTTTCGTATAGTTTAAAAGTTTTATATACCTCTATTATATTAAGTTCGTTGGTATCATCATAAGAATTTTATTTTTTACATTTATTCCAAAAAAGAATGTCAATTTCATGTTTAGACATTATGCAAATAAAAAAGTTATAAATGTTATAAAATTCATTGGTTAATTAAACAGTAACCGTATGTGAAACATAGTTGCGGTGAGAGCGTCCAATCCTGAATATATAGGTCAGTGTCAGAGGACAGTCTACGTTTCTATAATGTCCACAATCGTTTACACTTTACTCTATGTGATATCAATCATACGCGCCGCTCTTTAGAGTCCACTTTCATTCTCAACCGAGAAACTTGACAATATGAATTAGTTACCGCTTTTTAAATGCACAAGGACAACATGTATTGCAACTACTGAGAAAACTTTAGTTAAAATTATGTTTGAGCGGCAGCCGGTCATTGACTCGCGACAATATGTCAGTCACACCGTCAGTCTTTAATTATAAATTTGACAATTATCATCAGCACACATCAATATGTGTATATATAGTAGTAATATAGTTAATACTCATTTATATATACAATATTATTATAATACTTTTTAAAGGAACATAAAAAATACACATGTGACGCTGAATACTCATTCAATAATATCGACAGACATTAACTTAATTAGTGAACGAGTTCTGTGTCACTCACAATATTTAATATTATTTTTAAGTACATAAAATTAGATATTGATTTTTGACCATAAATATACATGCATAGAGTAAATTTCGAATTGACATTTTATAAAATGAAATTTTGGAAGACGGAAGTAGTTTGTAAGTAGTATTATTACGGTGTTATATTATGAGACAAGCACGGCACAAAGGCGCTAATGAGGGCGGCGGGTGGCGCGGGGTGGTGGCCCATGAAAGCTGTCAGCGGTTGATTTTTCCGAGTGTCGTGGGCGCGCTGATCGATAAGTCACGTGGTTCGCGCCGCGCTCGCCGGTTACCGCTCGATAGTTAGCCTCCGCAAATCTCCCGCCACTACTCTAATATACCGTATGACTAGTTTTCAGCACTAAGTAATTGCTTACATATTGCCTTTCACTGTACCTAAACAAATTTAAGTATTTTTCATGTCAAATTTCAAATATTAAAGTTATTTTTACTTATTGTTGACGGTAACGCTCAAGTTAACAGTGTTTTGATAATAAATAGAAAGAGCTTTTAATATTCATATTCACAAAACTTTTACCGCGCTTAGCGTTCTAAAAAGTTTTGCTTTAGCGTTACATCCAGTTTATCCCAACACACACAATTTTATATTGAATATTTTATTCAGATTGAATACAGCTAAGATTGAGATTTTATAATGAAAGCGTATAATAAATTCGTATAGATTTTTATATAAATCGCATTTACATATGATATTTACACATTCCTGCCTGTAAATTCGTAAATATATGTCCAAAAAAAATGTCTCATGACTGACGCCAATAGAATTTAATGTGTAAAATAATTTTAACAGTTAGGTATATGTTAGAGGTTCTTAAGAAGTTGTAGGAATTTTCAAGATGTGACGGATGCAGTACTGCAACGCAGAAGTGCAGGGAGTGACGGACATCGATCGTGCCGCGCCGCCCCACCCCTTCATCACTAAACGCTATCTCATATATAGCTACATTACACCCGTTATATATGCACTATACATGTATAGTTGGTATGCGAATATTTCAAATATCGTATAAGCATTTACAAATAAGCGAATTCACCATTAGATACATACAAATTATTTTTTTTGTCGAATTAGATATAACAGTCAAATATTCACTAAATATTATTTTTACTTCTTCTTTACTTGAATATCAAATATTGAAATGTAACAAAGACATAATAAAGAAATAAAACAGAAACAGCTATAAATAGCACAGTAAACCGCAACAAGCCTTCGTCTACGTACGTTCTACGGTTGTATAACCATAATTACCTAAACGCTAAGCTAGTACGCTAACTTTGTGTTTGTATACTTTTTTTTTATTTCTAAATAAGTATTTAATTTTCCTTCTATATTACAGCTTATGTGTAATACACAATTTAATCTAAAATATCTTTAATGCTCAGAAGTAAAAGGAGCGAATAAATTAGCAATTTTAAATTATTTAAGAAAGGGGGCTCTCAATCTACGCGAGTCGTTTGCGTTAGACAATTAGTTAAAATTAATAACATTTATGAAGATTTCTTGCCAATACGGGCTCACTTTAAATTAGTTCACACTATTTTTTATAAGAATATCATTAGCCTGTCCGGATTATTTTGTTTCATAGGATAAAATATGATCGAAATGTTTTAATATTAGTATTTGGTGTATTTACATACTATTTAAAAAAGACTTCACTTGTACATACATACTAATAAATAAGAATTTTCCATCAAACATAAAAAAAGAAAAACATATTATTTTGAATGTCAATTAAGAGATCTTTTGCCGAAGACTACATTATTGGCCAATAATTGTACCTATTTTAAATAGAATTCTTGCATAGTAACAAAATTTTTTTACGCGCTTCGGTCAAAAAAAATAATATCGTATTCGAATAAACGGATAAAAGTTCAATGTAATTTTATTTAACAGCTTGTTTGTTTTTATTCTTAAAATATTTTTTGTATCTTTAAATTCTAAGAATATATTTTTTTAACTTCACGCTGTATCCCTCATATAGCAGGGTAGGCAGAGGGAACCAGAGAACCTAGTGTTAAGATACTCCATTCTCTTTCAACAGTTCCATTCCCTACTTCCATTACTATTTACTTTACTTTTGTTACAAAAACTGTATTGTTTTTCTTTAAAACATCAGAAACGAGTTTTCATACTTTAACTAAAATATTTATTATACATAACTTAAATAATAAAAACCCAATGTTTGATTTAACAATCGTGTGTATAAATTATATTACAGAATAAATGTGAAGTTTTATTTTGTGGCTTAATTTATTTAATTAAAGTCGTTATATAGAACATAACTCACCGTATGTGGTAAAGGAAGATGCGCAGGATGCGTGCGTAGCTCACGTCGTGCCAAGGCTCTCCGAGTTCGCGCCTCCTTCAACGCGTAGGCGCCATAGTCTACCACAGACCAATTTAAAGGTTACTTTATTTGACACTTACACTATTTTAATGTAACTTGAAATATTCAACTGTGAAATTTAAAAATAAATATTTTAATCAATATCAATCTTTAATAAATGAAAAAAAGCATATTGAATATCTAATCAAATTTTCAATATGTATTTTATGATGTTAGTGTTTTTGTGTGTGTTTTTTGTGTTTCATTCTGATATTAATATTAAATTACAATTTCAATTGCAACTTATATTTCTTAAATTTATGAAAAATAAGTGTGTTTCTAAAAAGTCCCCATTTTTGCATGTGATTTCCACTTTAAATATAATGCATTTATTTATATGAAACAAATACCATTGCAGAAATTTATTCAAATAATTGCCACTAGTGAATATGAAAATAATTTATTCATACTTAATTAAAGAAATAATTTTAATATCAAATACATAGTTTACTATCTATAAAAGGTCTCTTAAAATTTTCAACTTGCTCAATTGAACAGTAACAACAACCAATTTATAAAGTTTAATAAACAGGAAGTAATCCTGCGAAATAACAACCAGTCATTCATTGAATTTCATAGAGTTATCTGCGCATGTCATACGAATACATTCACGAAAATATTTACATAGTATAATTTCGTCCTCCTGCTCATTCTGTGTATGTAACGCGGAACACGTGCATTCTACTTTTACAAAAATAATAATTTTCACATCATTGATCTAAAATAACTTACGCTCTGTTCACATTGCCTTTCTGAGACATCCCTAATGTAAATGATAAAAATTAAAATACAAATTGCTCACTGCCAAGCTCGCGCTTAATCGCGTGACTTAGAATACTATTTACATATTCATTTATTTATGCGACTGACGTAACTTAATGTTAGTATACGTTAAATGTTCTACTCAAGTGACATATTTTATGACGAAATTTGAATAGAAGTATTTGTTATTATAGTCTATGAAAAAATAATTACAGCTTATATTTATATTATATATAATGAGAAAAAACAGTGACGAACATGTCAAAGAATGGAATGTGACGTAACTTGAGAAACAAGTGTGAGGTGTAAAGTTCTAGTAGCGTATATATAGTCATGTTGCATAGTTAGACACGGACGCAGTCGCATTCGCGTAGCCTGTAAAGTTCATAGCGAGAAACAACGCGGGTGTTAGCACCCCGGTCAATATGTAGAGTGGCTGTGCGCCGTGCGGGCAATCAATCCCGCGCGGGCTGCGGGGGACCACCTGTAGCGCGACTCCCCGCGAGCCCCGACGCCCCGCCGCCCCCGTCCACCCCCTGGCATCGACACGTGAGGCAGACGTCGCGCGTCGAGAAATCCGCCCAACGTAAACATTAATTCTTACTTCATTCTTCATTGTTCAGAATGTCGCCGCGCCACGCGTGCGGATTCCAATCTTCCGTATATTGGTAAACAAACTTTGGCAGTCGACGTTTACGAAAATGTCGTTCATATATACTTTTGCTCATTTATAACTCAATTATAAGTGAAATAAGTTCCCACCATGCTACTGAATCATAAAGTTCGACTTTTAAAGTTCAGTAACTATTTATTTATTTTTATATGTATAATTAATTTAATTTAAACGAGAGCTAATAATGATAGATAGTAGTGATAATGATGATAGATAGTTTCTGGAATTATTACAATTACAACATTACAATAATTGCTTAATATTCTATGTGATAAACCAATAAATAAATTATAATATTTTACGTATGCAAATAAACAATTGAGCTTTTAACTTTTAAGCTTAAACATTTTTTACTATTCTTTTTTTAATTGTGTATAGTAAGATTTACTAAAATTTTAAATAAGTACTATGATATTTTAATGTGGAAATCACTGTAAACAACAACGTGTTCGTAGCGTAAAAATGTTTGCAGTCAAACCGCAGCCGCTGCTACGCGGAGTTACAAATATTATATACTGATGAATATTATAATAATAATAAATATAAAATTAAAAGTTTTTGGCCTATATTTATTGAATACAAAAATATAATTATAATTTTAAAATACATTTTTAATTTTTTAAATTAATATTGATTTAAAAATTATTGTTATTATTTCATTTTATATTTCACTGCATAAAAATGAGTTAGTATTACTTACTTACTATTTTACAAGTTATAATATGTATAATTACATTTAAAATATTTGTGTACCAACCCATAGGCATCGCATGCTCATTGTGGTGCATGTGGTGCGCGGAGTAATCATAGCGGTAGTAGCGCGTGTAGGGGTCGTGCGCGTGCGGCGGGTAGTAGGCGTGCGCGTAGGGCGCGTAGGGCAGCGGCGCGTAGCCGTAGCCGTCCCAGGCGGCGCTCGCGGCCGCGCCCGCGCCCGCACCCGCGCCTCCCGCGCCGCCGTACTGCGCGTGCGCAGGCCCGCGGTACTCGCCGTAGTTGCAGCAGTCCATCGCTGCCTGCGCCTACGCAGCCGGCAACGCGTCCGGCCATGCTCGTCCGCAACCACGCGCACTCGCACGCATCGCACTCGTGCGCTCTTTTATTTTACCTTATTTTAGACTTTGAATGCATTACAAAAATATGCACCCCCCCCAGGAAGTCCTGCACCTAATCGACGACCTCCAAACCTCCACAATAAAAATATAATATACTATAAAGCCGCTCAGAAAAGTTGTAATCGTTGCGGCAGTATAGCGTAGAGATCGAGTGCAGTTTCGCGGCGGGAAACGGACGCGGGTGCGACGTTAGCTAACGAAAAGAGGTCGGTCGAGTTTGCCGGCTCGGCGGCGAACGCGGGCCGGGGCGGAGGGCGCGGGCCGCGGGAGGGGCGACGCCCGCTCGCCGGCGGCTCGGCGCAGCGCGGCGCTCGACGGACGCCGACTGAAGGCGTCGCGGAATCGATACGCCGCCGCCGCGTGCCCGCGCCCGCACTACCTGCCCGCGCCCGTATTGCGCGCGAACTTTGTCTTCCTCCACGAAATTTTATATTTAGAACCATGGTGAAACAATTGATCAATACTTTGCACTATTAATTAGTACACACTTTCGCCATTCTTTCTGAAGGACACTTCTGTGGTCAACTTTTCTTGCAACTGCGCTCATGTTGCTTACAAATTAGTTTTACTAGTTTAGAAACAGTTACGAAGTAAAGTTTAAAAACATATACTAATTAAACTTAAAAAAGAATCCTTATTATTGCTATTTCATATATATTTATATCTTAATGCTATTTCATTAGCTTTATTTTCAAAACTTTATTAAGAATCATCCGTGATAAAAAATAGAAGCTGTTTAAATTTAACGTTTAAGAAAATTAAAAGTAAGGAAAAGATTCCTGTATAAAAGAAAATGTGGTAATTATTTGACGTGTATGCATTTAATTGCGCTTTATATATACGCAACGTAACCACGCAAAAGTTGCAAAGTTTTATCGAATTGCGCGTAGGCGGCAGTGACCCACATAGCAAATATATTTATGCGGTGGAACAGGCACCACCCTTCGTCCTTCAACAAGACCTCGTCATTGCTAACTTTCATTAGGTATTACAAATTAACAAAAAAAAATGAATATAATATACCTACGTCTCTTAAATTAAATTGTGTGTAGTCCCATATATTTGTATTCCATATATAAATAAAAAAAAGCTTATTTATTTTATTATCAAGTTATTCAAAATTAATAACCATCTAATATCTTTATATTTTTTTAAGGGAAAAGAGAAAAAAGAAAGAAGAGAATATATTTTATAAGATCTTAATTGAGATTGCCATCGAAATCCATATGTAACTGTTATCCACACATTGTCAACCTACATAGTTCACAGCCTCACTTTCAGTCGTTGATCAATAAACATTTCTATTGATTCTCTTGTTACCTAGTTAAAGCAAAGTCTGCTATTAGAACACAAAATGTTGTTTGGTAGCATTGCAGATAATAAAAAATTTAAGTTGCACCTCCAATACATACGTTCCCGTTTCATATTTGAATTTTGATTTCGCGCCAAGCAACTGTGCAGTGCACCAACAAAAGTAGCATTCGTCGCGCGCCTTTTAAAATTTCAGCAAATCTTTCAAGAAGTTTTCTTGAATATTAATAATAATACATTTAAAATAATAACAATTTTGTAGAACACATTCGTTAATATGATGCAAGATTATATAATAATGTTTGTTTTAAACTTCTAAATATTTTATAACTCATTTAGATTTTTTTTATTGACTGATTAAAAGTTTTTTGTCAGTACCTTTATACATAATTAAAAATTCAACTGTATGCCAGAGTAAACAGATAAGTATCCTAATGATATGTTGTAGCGTGGAGAAGCCAGGCGCGGGTTATCATGCAGATTGCGGCGAATCAATAGGGCGCCTCGGCCACTGACGGCGGATGACGATCAATAGCGTCCCAACGGAGCTGTCTCCGCATTAAGGGGCTTCCTCGAACGCCTTCACATATATCCACAAGCTATCTACACTTCGTACATCACTCTACTTTCACACAAACGTAAGAGCTTCTTATTTACGTCTTAGTGTAGGGGTGGAAGTAATTTTGCTCGCTTACATATATATTGATGATGTTATTATTTATAATTATTTTGATTATCAAATGTTAATAAACAATATAGCAAATTGAAATATTTTTGTTTTAAGATTGTGTGGCTTAATTGATAGGATTTATTATTTGTTCGTATAAAGTCGTTGTAGAGTCACCTTTATGAACAATTTAAATTTATAAATTGAAGGACATTTTAATGTCACCTGCAATACTGCTTGTATATATATATAATTCAACTATAAAGTGATAAAAACACATTTTTTGTTTATTTTTTGTACAGTTCTACATAAATACATCGAAAGGTGTTATACGTTTCAATGTTTTTGTGCCTTAATAATGTTTTCAAACTTTTGAACTTTATTAATTGGATGCTCTACATTTTTTAAAGAAAAACTGAGAAGATAAATTATTAAAAAGCGATTTCAATTGTAAATTATTTTTAACACATGTAAATATGTCACTATTGAAATGTTTATAAATTTACAACTGATTAAATGCACATTTAAACCGTCACGTGTTCAGCTTTTCAGAAAAAAAAATATTATGTAAATTTTAGTACGCGTGTGTCAAAGATATGTACAAAAATACTACACAATAATACAAGTTTATTTTATCTTAACCGATTTTATCAAAAAATAAAAAAAAACTAAATAAAAAAAAACCAATAAGAATCACATGAAGATATTTTTCAAGAACCATACAAATCAATGTCACTTCTAAAACCACAAAAAAAATATCCAAAATACTTTTACACTCATGACATTCGTGATATGAAATCGACTATTGCTAATACATATCTTACTTATATGTCTACAAACGTATATAGGAGCTATGTACTTCTTCTTATCTACTCAGTTTCCCCTTGCGCGGTAGACAGATGTAACTTTCACGCCCTTCTAGTGTGACTCCGAATAAGTGCTGCTACGCGGTGAGTCTACGCTTCGACTTCATTTAGCAAAACCATCATCTTCAAGTATATCGTAAGAAGATATACATGGGGTAGGAAACAACTCGGTAGGTACTTGGTGTAATTGTACTCAACAATTATTTTATTTGATCACATTAATATACACCTCTTAATATAATATTTTTTCTCTATAAGATT
This sequence comes from Philaethria dido, assembly GCA_033558755.1. Taxonomy (NCBI): domain Eukaryota; kingdom Metazoa; phylum Arthropoda; class Insecta; order Lepidoptera; family Nymphalidae; genus Philaethria; species Philaethria dido. Next base: position 81,168 of record JAKGSA010000269.1, read on the forward strand.
ACGTGTGTATTAATATTTTATTAATATTATATTTAGACAACATCGCACTTTACGTCAAACAGCCTACGTTCTACTGTTGATAATAATAATCATAATGGATATCGAATCCACTACTTCTTGCTTAGCAGCCAGCTGCCAATGGGTATTCAATTCATATATGCATATTAAGCATTAAAACGTGTTTCTTAATAACAACAAAGTACACATCGATAAACAAGCTTACGTTTCTAATGGATCACTTTGCTCTCATTAATTTGTGTCTCGAAGCTTTCAGGGTCTACATACTCGGCTATGACTCAGCTATACAGCTTCTTTATACCTACATATATATTTAACATTTGATAAAAAATATTTATATTCAATCTGTCTGCACTGACGGCAAAGGTGAAAACTACTTTGTTATTTGCCATTATATTTATTTATTTATTTAGGAAGCCAACGCTGTATACAATATTATTACAATTATTGTATACCTCACTTACAGGCTAACATGACATGCTTAATACAGTTATATAAAACTATGAAAAAAGAAAAAAAAAATTATATACGGCAACTAAAATAATCATCACAATTCTCCTCGATACAAGAAAAGCCATAATTCACAATAGTAACTCAATATAGTATAAATTATAATAATTGTAAAGTTATTATAAAAAAATACATTTAATTATATTATAGTATGCACAATCGGCAAGATTTTATAATGATTTAAAAATTATAAACACTTTAGTCCCATATATAACCCCATCGTGATAGAAACAAGATAAGAGAGAAGTGAAAGCGAGAGTAGAACAAAGTCGGATACTTTCGCAGCATAAAATACGGAAGATAAAAAATAATAATTAAATAATAATTTCTTGTTTGTTTGGGAACTACACGTATAAGAAAATTGTGTAGTCCCCAAACAAATAAGATTTTTATTATTTTTTCTTCACTTTTCTTCCCATATAACGTGACAGATCTATCGTATCGTATCGTCTGACTATCATCCTGACACTCCGTTCCCTACTTTCTGCCTGGAATAGCATTATCTTTGTTAAGACAAAGCGAGGAAATGATAATGATTAAAATATCAACATTCCGAGTGGGAATCGAACCCACAACCAGTCAAACACTGCCCCATTGCGCTACTATGACCTTAAAAAATATTTCACCAAAATCTACTTTTACGATAATTTACGAATTTATTTTTCAGCCCTGTTCAGAAATAGCAACGGACAAATTGCGGATAACTTTGAAGCTCGACGCGACGTTTGGAAAACTCAGCGTTTACATAAAAGCCCCACTTAATTTTTAAAGAACTTTGTAACGATACCTCGCACGCCGGGTTACGTGGAAAAGCTAATTATTCGTATTCGTATTCGTTACTATATAAGTATATGTACTTTTATGTAATTAACGTAAAATAAACGTCGCAATTAAAATGTTTTCTCAAGGGAACTCTTGTTTTGTTATTTAAGTACAATTATTTATAAGCAAATTATATTATTCTAATAAGTTTTCATTCTGTCAATAAATTTATTAATATGTAGATAATTAGAAAAAAAGGTATGATTGTGTCTTGCAAAGGAAGTAAAAATCAGGAATATAAAATTCGACTGTGAAGAACAAAGCCTGAAAATCTACACTGACAAGTGTGACAAGTGACATCTCTTATTTCATGGCGAAAAGCTAATTGTATTACGTTAAATTGAATTTAATATTTTGAAAACCTAACTATTACAGAACCAATAATTATTAAAATATGCCGAGGGGAATCCTCCGTTTAATAAACGATTTGATATTTAGATTTAACTAAAAATTTGTGAACAAGGGGTTGAATTAAAAATTTCCTTATAGGTACTATTATGAAGAAATTTGTAATAAAAAGTATATAGTTCATGTAGATATTTTACTTACCATTTTGATATTCCTCTAACCAGTGTATCTACACTGAAATATTAATGTATTTTCGCCCCAGGCTAAATTACATTGCTGGCATGAAACCAAATATTATTTATATATAAAATGAACAAAAAAAAATACCGAAAATCATAAGTTTCACAAAGAGTGCAATTAAATACCACTAAAGTAAGTAGTCAAAGCGTTCATTACTCTTGATAATTTGGTAAATGAACTATAAAAATAATCAAAAATACAGAATTACATTATTAGCGTAAAATATGAATTAATTAAAATAACCTAAAATATTTACGTTTGATATAAAAATTAAAATTTAAATAATATAGTAAATATCTCAACAAATGTGAGCCATAATTGCCCCATCCTCGAAGAAATAATTCAAACAAATGTTATTTAAAAAGCATCTTTTATTTGTAACATAATTTAAAATATAAACTTTCTAAGATTTTCGAATAAAATATTTAACAATATATTTTAACGTAAATATAAAATTATCTACTAAATATATATTAAATTTATATATTTCATACTTACATACTAATTAATTTTTAATAATTTATTGTTTCATTTCACTAATGGCATGACACTTTAATATGTATCATAGAGTTTGACAACTCGACCTCAAATCATTTCACTTTTCTCTTAAAATTTATCTATAACTGGTAACAGTATAGAACTAGGAAATCTTCTCAATTGACACATTACTATACTATAATAGCTTCATAAAATCAAGTTACAAAAGAAATATACGTGTAATAGGCGCAAAGGATGACAACTGCAGCAAATCAAATCATATATTCATACTTTTTCATATTGCAAGCAGTGGAAAAATAACATTCGAAAGCAAAATAATCAATTTTAAAATAGATTTAAAATTTGTAATGAATTAATCATTGAAATACAAAAAAAGATAATTTATTTGTCTACCATTGTCATCTCCGTATAAGTTATGCGACAAATATATAATGCTGTTCGCATATAAAGAAAGACTATACAAAAAGGCATGGCAGTATATCTGTCTCCCTCTAACATACAAACTTCAAACAGCAAACCTATTTAACATGGTAACTATAAACTAATTATAAATAAGCACTTAATTAAAATTTTGGCACAATTTACCAAAATTGTAATATCATATGAAATATCATCACTAGGTCGATTTTAAAATACTGTTCATATTAACAAAATTATAAAATATAATAACTTTTTTTATATTTTGACCATTCTTCTACATATATTATAAATATGTGTGTGGTAATACTGAGATTTATTTATTGTACTCACAGAATCTCAAAAATTATCAAGTAATTTAATAAAATGTACATATATTGATTTTTGTGGAAGACTTTAATTAAGAAAATATTTTAAAATTTTTAATAAAGAAATATAGTTTTTCTTTTTTTCCCACCTATAAAAATATTCGAATACATTGGATCAGGTCTTTATTTTATATATAATAAATCAATTTATATTCATGTAATATTTAATAAAAATTATGCACTTGATGCATCCTGGCAACACTACCTAAATCTAGCAACCATCTTCAATAGAAACATTCAATAAAATGTATATTTTCTTAAAAATAGTAATTTTGTATCTACTAATATAGTAGACTAAAACTTTACATTGTTTTTTGTTCTACATTAAGTTAATATCAGGAGCACCATTTCGTTTCTTAATATTAGCTCCATTTCTTGCATTTTTTTTAATCACATAACATCTATTTGGAGATCTTGCAAAATAAAATAATCAATTTAAATAGTTACTGTTAGTATAATCTAATATATCAAATATATTTAACAAAATATGTTTATAATTTTCTAACAGTTAAGGCATAAAATTTGTATAAAATTTTTAAGGCACAAAATGTAAACTTAAGGCACTTACTAATTGCGCTGGCCATGGCTAGTCCACATATGTTCTTTAAATGTTTCTCTCATAGTAAATGACCTTGGACAAAGGTAACAACATAATCGGTTAGTCAGATCTGAATGCATTAATCTTACATGGTACTTTAGGGCAGATTGATTAGAATACTTCATGCCGCAGTGTGGACAATCTCCACATATAGCTGCATGGTTTGACTGATGACTGACACTTTGAGATGTTGACGCTCCAGCAAGTACTGGAACCGTTGACATTCCAGCTAATAACAGTAAAGCTTGAGATTGATCTTGACTGTACTCTGAATCTGTGCCATCTGGTTGCTCAGAGAGTAAAATCTCTGGCTCATATTCCACATCAGATTTTGGAGACGGTTTTTCTGACTTCACTAGTGAGTCTTCATTTGTTTTCATAGGGCTTTTTGTCAATGTTGGAAAATTTGTAGAATCCATGCTAGACTCCTTTTGACGATTAACTGTTTGTATATCAGGTATATTTGACACTTTTTTTACTGTATTGGCACATGCATCACTTTTTGAAGGATTGATTCCTATAAAAAAAAATTAAGTGATATTGTCATAAAATGTTCCAAATATTTATGGAGGCATTAGGCTTAGGCATTGATATGTTGTCAAGTGTACAAAATCTCTCATGAACATTTACTGGTCAGGAAGCTTTTTGCCCGGTAATATCTCATAAGTTAACTGAGGCCCAAAAACTCAATCATGTTAATTAGTGTTGTTCAAAGATTAACAGAGGTGATTTAAATTTTGTATTCGACACAGTTACAGGTGACGAAAGCTCTTATGATTCGGAAACAAAAAGACAATCTGCTCAGTGGATGTTTCTGTCCGAGGAATTAATTGCCAACTAACGAGAATAGGGGTCGGAGGTGGCTTCGTGTTTCGGAATGATAGCCCATTACACGACAATTGTTATATGGCTTCAATATGGTTAATGCAGAGTGATATATATACCAATAATTATTTGCGGTTTGTTTTGATAAAAATTATTGGAAAACGGGAGTAACAAACTTGCGGTAGGTACCGCCTTTACCACGACAACGCATCATCACACAAGGCTAAACTAACGTATATGTACTGGTATAGACGTAGATGTACTGGGTCACCCGCGGTATAGCCCAAACTCACACCTAGTGATTTATATTAATTCTCGAACATGAAATTTTGACAAAAGCATTTTATCGACGCCGAGTAAGCAGTGTGCGTTTGAAAATGCCTCGTAGTCATTCCATCACATGCAGAGATGTATCTATATATACTATACATACATGAAGGAAAAACTTTGGATCCTTTTTTACCAAAATTAGGTGGACGGAGGAGAATGAAACTTGGTACACTTATAGTTCATATAGTGAAGGAGTTACAATGTTAAAATAATGCATAGAAAATATATTAAAGTAATAAAATATACACACACCACCATGGTTTGACATCTATGTTTATGTAAAGTGACATATACATTGGACTATATAAATGGACACTATTTAAAAAAATTAACAATACTTATAATTTGCTGATTTCCTAAGTTTTTGATTTACTAAGAACTATCAGTTTTACTCTCATAGTTATTAATGTACACATAGTATGTCACTGAACTATTAGTAAAATGGATATGATAATTTACAAAAAGATAATTTATAATCTAAATCAGAAAGAACCTACTGTGAAATCCACATTCTAGCCAAAATCAAGATATTGCATTTTGAGTAAAAGATTTCAGTATTGCATTATTTCTTATCAAAGCAGAGAAATGCCTATGAATTAATTATATTAATTCTCTTGATGTGGAATTGAAGCCACAACTAATTGCATTTATATATATACAATCAGATTATCTAACCATGCCACAACAACTTTTAATAAGGAATTATAAAACAATTCAAATTATTAATTATCAACTTTACCTGAAATTAATGATCGGGCAAGCATACTATTTTCGTAATCTGGAAGACTGTCATCATTTTCAGAATTAATTGTTTGATTTGTCACAGGTGAAATGTTTTCTTCCCATTCTGTTTTAATTGTAACTGGAATGTCATCTTGTATATTGACCTACAACCCAATTAATTATAAATTAAATAAGCTTATTTAGCTAAATATATTACATTATAAAAGACAAACTAGTAACTTTCCAATGAAGCTGGTTTCAATGTAGTGTGAAGCCTTAAAAAATAACTTCAAACATATAACAACATTATACAAACCTGGCCCACATTCTTTCCATTAGCTGTCACTAACTGATCAGTTTTACACTCATTTTTCTTTTCAATATGATTTTCTGTCAAAAATAATGAATTATCTTTAATTTGGGATCCATTATTTTTAGAATATATCTCACTAGTTTCCACAATTTTTGCTTTTTTATGGGTGTCTCCAACAGGCACATCATTAGGTTTATCTGAAGTACTACTTCTTCTTTTTTTCAGAGCTGGCATTTTAGATTCTTTGTGAGTAACACTAAATTGTGGTTTAGAGGATATTGTTAGCTGATTATATAATTTGTTTGTTGCACTTGTTGAAAAAAAGTTTTCACTCTAAAATATAATATTGCTTAATTAATACAATGTTGAAACTTTAACATATTAAGTAAAAATATATATTACTTTCTTACTTGTTGTGTTACACCTGTTAAGCCCTTAACTTGTAGTAAAGCCGCAGTGTGTAAAAATGATGACAATTTACTTTCCTCAATAAATACTTCTCCCTGATACATATAAGACAACAAACTCAAGATATCATCTGCTGAAACATCTTTTAATATTATGACTGGATGTTGACATGGGTTTTCCTGAAATAAATCAATAATATGTTAACTATATATACTAACTACAGGTACCACAAGCATTTGGTAATATCTTCCAGTTATGACTGTTGTCACTATAAACGTGAAGGTTATAATGCCCCAAGTCATTCACCTTGAACACATTCCTAAAGTACGGGCTGCATGCTGACAATATTACTTTATGGGCCTTGATGTTTCTGCCTTCACAAGTTAATGTAACGTCTACTAAATCTTCAGAACACTTCAGGGAATCTAATGCACTCACAATATTTGTTTGGAAGTTATTCCAACGTAAACAAAACTGGTCTGCCATTACTATGTTTTTGCTAGATAAATCTGAAAAACAGATTTACATTCTTTATTTCTATTTTCTATCACTAAAAAATCATAATATTAACGCGTACTTTTCGTTTCACGTACCAGTTCACACATAACTACACATAACATAAATATTTTTTTATATCTATATTCAGTATTTTTGTAATAAATTTGTTTAACAAGACAATTTCGTACGAATAAAAATAAAGTGCATGACCTCCAATGACACAGTCTTCTTTCACTTTTTTACCTATAGACAATATATTTTTTTTTAATGCAATCTGCAAACATGCACATTTGCAAATGCATCAGATATTTTTTTTATATTTTCTACACATAGACAATATCTTTCCAAGTAAAATTTAGTTAAAAATATTTGTATATTAGGTATATTAAGCTAAAATAATTATTTGAAGGTCTATTTCTTGATATAGAAATATAACACTAAATTAATAAAAATCTGTAAATTTTATTATTCATCTTGAATTTCTAATCGATAATAATTTATATAAGTAGGTATTCACTAAATATTGATTTTTGATTGAGATTTATTGCTATTAACTAAAGTTTTCCATATTTATCTTCTATTGTAAATATAATAAATTATATGAAAATTTTCTATACGATTTTTTTATATTATCAAAATTATTAAGCAATAGCAATTCCATTTAATATAAACACACAATTATGATAAAACTTAAAAGTAAATATGATGTTAGCTACGTAAATTAAAATGTATCTTTTTAAAATTTATAAGTTCTTATACCTATATATCTTCTTATTGAAATGTGCTTTGAGCTTTCACACGCACTTTTAATATAGAATCTGGCAATACTCTTATTGTCTTTTGTTGCCGGTTCCAGATAATTCGCATTTAATTGCTTTGTTGGTGTTGGATACTAAGTAAACGCGCATGCTGGTGAACTATCATTTAATACATAGATAGAACATTTCAATAAGGTAAAGTGAATTAAAAAATAATTTTAAAGATGAGTAACGATCCTGAAAGGTTTGATTCCATGCTTCTTGCCATGGCACAACAACATGAAGGTGGTGTAAAAGATGTAAGTTATATTGATATTCTTCATTTATTTCTCACTTTTTCTTTAGAATCTTCTAGAATATATCGCAAATTGAAAATTATATCTACTGCGTTTTAAGTAAATTGTCTTACGCTAATTGTCATTAGTAGACCTTAACTTTGTTCATATATTTTACAACTTTATTCGTCTTTTCAGTTATTGGCCACTATTGTAAGCTTCTTAGCTAGAAAAACTGATTTCTTTACTGGAGGGAAAGATGGAGAATGGGAGCAGGTACATATTATTTATTATTCTTTTTTTTTACTGAAGGTTTCGTTTTATTTTTTATTTAATGGATAGTTACGATCTAATCTATTTTAGAAATATCTACTTATTATTCTAATTAACAATTTCAGGTTATTAAGGACACATTTTATGCCCATGCTAAAAAAGCACGAGAAGAAGCTGAAAAAATTAGAAAAGAAAAAGAAGATGCAGACAAAAGGTTAAAGGACATTCAACAAAAAAAAGAACAAGAACGTCTGGCTAGAGATTTTGAACCTGCTACTGTTAAAGAACTTACTGATGAAGAAGCTGCTGAATTACAGCAAGATATAGAAAAAGATAAACAAAAAGGTACGGTTATATCATATTTTTTTAAATGTGAGATAAGTGACAGAGGAGGTTATAAATTAATATATTTACAAAATGTATTTTGTTTTGTATTTATTAGCATTTTTAAAATAATTTATTACCCTTAAAATGTGAAATCGCTTTCTAATCTATTAAATAATTACTCCCTGTCCAGAAGTGTCATTAGTTCTTTTTCAGTATTTATTTTTAAGGTGGCATTAGTAGTATCTTCAAATTCAATTCAATTTAATTGGTTAGATAAAGAAGTCTGGACAGTGGAGATGAGTACTTATGCATACTAAGAGGGTAAAGAGACTCTGAATTCTAAACTTGGGTTCCGTCCCAGGCAGTGCCTCCCTTTGCAATGCGATGGGCTCTGGGTCTGTACAATGAAATCATGGAATACTAAAAAGTTTTCCTAACCTATGCTATATGCTAGTTTAAAATTGTCTGTTCATATATTTGTATATTGGCTATAACATAAGAAACTAAAACTGAAACTATGAACAGAATCTGAAATTATTCAATTTCCTTCAGAATAATTATTGTTCCAAAACTTTTATTGAATTTTATCATATAATTCTTAATCTGTATAATTGTAATAATTTTTCTTTATTATAGAGAAGATTCACCCTGACTATCATTCATATGTAATAAATTTATAGCCTGTCAAAAATTTCTATTTTGGTATCTATGTACAGTAGAACCTTGATTTTTCAGGGTTCCATTCACTGGTCAAAAATTACTGGGGTTTCAAAGGCCTAGGGCCAATTGATTTTTATATTTTTTTTAACATTATTATATGATTTATTTTATTTCATAATATTTATTTTATAATAAAACTATTACATGAGATTATTTTTAACAACTTCAATGTAATTGTTAATCAAGTATGGAATTGTTTTGAAAAATACTGAATAAAAAAACATGGCAACTGGTATTGTAAATTTCCAGTAACTGCTAGTCCAATTCATTTTTTAAAAACAAGTCAAGAAAATATTGTAATTTAATTATCCAGGGTTTTTCGATTATCCCTGACCCCCATACCCATACCCAATCCCAAACCCCATACCCAATTTATAACAGAATTGTTTACTTGTGTGTGTGTGTGTGTGTGTGTGTATGTGTGTGTGCAAATAAAGTATTATTATTCTTTTCTAGAAAATATTTCAACGACTTTGTTAATAAGTTTTTTGAAAAAATTATGCATTTATTATAAAAGTTCCCCTTAAAATTAATCTTGGCTTCCAAGCTTCAGGCACTACTCCATATTCTTCTTCCTGCAACATGATTGATACAACAAGATATGTTTTGTTTCTGTAATATTTTTGTCACTATTGAAGACAACTAATGATTTTATATTATTAAATAACTAACACTGGAGGTGACATTCCACTTCTCTTTATTTTAAAGATGCCAGATTATCATGTAGTGGAATTCAACACCAGTCACTGTGTTAATAGAAAGTGCATAAGAATGTAATTCTCCTTGGTATATCTCATGTAATTTGTTCTTATAATATGTTACAATTTCTTTTCAGTTTAGTGCTCATACCCACATAGAAGTGTAGTCACAGACAATTATTTTCTACTTTCCTTTTCAAATTCGATACATTGTTGTGTGTTAAGTGGCAGAACTTTACTCCACGCCATATCTTAATAGAAATGAAAGTAATTTAAATCATGAATCAACAACCAATAATGTTTATAGTCACAGTGTTCTACTGCAATGTAATGGAATCTGATATGATACTAATAATCAATATTATATTTTAGATAAAGATGAAGCTAGTGGTGATACAAATAATGATGTAGAGATGGATGAAGAAGATGATCCTAAAGAAAAAGGTAAACTCAAGCCAAACTCTGGTAATGGCTGCGACTTTGAAAACTATAGGTGGACTCAAACATTGGAAGAAGTTGAGGTAAGTTAATTGAACAATTTTTAAGTGGCAGAAGCAATAGTCATGCTTTCTTTTATCACATAGAGAAAATTAAAATAACTTAGTAGGTTTTCTGTCTCTGTATAAATATTTGTTTGATGTTTTGGAAAATATAATAATGTGATGAGTTGTAGTTCCAACTTCGTTGGCGTGAATGTGGTCCCACTTTTTTATGTTCCTGTTGGAATCTTGAGATATCTAAAAGTGCTGTCCTACACCCCCCAACCTACACATGCCAAATTTTGGCTTTCTACACTCTGTAATTTCGGGTATATGCTATCTGTTAGTCTCAGGCAGTTTTATATATACTAGAGTCCCCATTGAAGCGTTAACAATGTGTTGCCTTTAGCAGTGTATGTGTCACTTTATATAAACACATGTCAATACATAATAGTGAATTTATGTTACATTTGTTTTTATATACGTCACCTTGTTTTATTAATTTAACAAAATTTTTATTCATTATTTAAGGAAAATATTAGAATTCTGCTACAATTTTTTTTTATATATAAACTATATTTGTGCCAATTTTCGTCCTCCTCTGTCCATATAATTTTCTTAATAAGGGGCTCAGTCTTCCCGTGTTCATATATGTTATTGATGTATATTGATATTCATATATTGATGTTTGATGTATAGATAGATAAAAATAACATCAAGCTTATTATCTATAGAATTTATTTTTTACATAAAAACAAAGCAAATTTTAAATCATTTAATTATCACAGTTTTTCAAAATTATGCCATATTTACTGTATTTACAGTACAATTTTAATTTATTCGTTATTAAGTACATTTTATTTAAGCATCATAAATAGGTCCTATTTTAAATGTACATACATATCCACCAATTTGCCAATTCCAATTCTAATTATAAATTCATTAAAAAGTTATATTCTGTAGCTTCTGTATGTTCTTTCATATAACACTATAATTTAATAAAACATTATCTTTTTTATCTCTAAAAATTAACAATAAATATAATATAAGTAATGCTACTTCTGCCTAAAATTATACTAATTGATATGAAACAAAATTATTGCACTAAAAAGTTAGCAGATTTGTGAGTATCTGCTATGTTATATTACTTAAATTAATCTATGACACAAATTAAAATAATTTTGTCTTTTTATTAGGAATGCCACACTTAATTCACATAATTCCACAACTTCTAAATTATAATAATAAATATAATTGGCTAAATAACTCCTATATTAATTAACTAGCTTAGTCTTCGGATAAGGTTATATTAAAGACCTTTACGAATATTTGATGTTCATTTAGCTTATTTTAAATAAACCATTCTAGAAATCCTTTTTCATTGATATGATACAATTTTTTTATTTCTGATGTCTCTCCTATTTTTTTTTTTTTCTAAAAATTTAATGTAAAACAACTGTTTTTAAAATCTTCGATCTTCTTAGGAGTACTTATACATCCCAGTCTCTCTCCGCATCCGCACTGTAAAATAAATGTAAATACAATTAATACTAATTAAAGAAGTTTAGTAAAATAGTATACTGATTTTCTGTTAACATTTTGTATCTACATATGAAAATGAATTCATTAATGTGATGAGAAATGTCTGTCTCAATATGGTCATAATTAAGATTTTTCTAGTTATTTTTGTATCTTTTCTTAGTTATATTTTTTTAAACTTGTATGTACATGAAGAAATTATCACAGAAATTTATATACATTTAAGCCGATGACATATATAAAACTATAATAAAAAATAATATATGATACAAACTTTCAACGAAGCATATAGCGGCCAGTATGCAGGCTGAGAACAATATCGTCATCGAAATAACGAGCACCGTGATTTGGTGTGAGTGATCGCAACAACACGATTTGGGCTCTTTGCTAGGGCGATGCTTCGTAAACCCATTTACAACAGTGAAATGGGTTGAGCTGGCAACGGAGCCGGCGTCAGGGCCGACATTAGACCCGCGTTTAACATCAGACCAAAACGTGTCAGCTCTTTCGTGTGATTCCTCAGGGATGGACACTACGGCATTGGTCGGTGTAATTATCCTCGCTGTGTTTAAACTTCGTGGTGGCGTTTGGTAACACTCGCACTCTTCTGGTTGGGTATTTCTGCCATTCATTCTAGCCAAATTCGCTGCGCTTAATAACAGTGATCCAGAAGATGCGCTCTGCAATGTAATATTAATTTACAAATTACTATTGTTTCACCATGCCATACGGCTCGTAACATCGTCTTTTGTTTTAAATTGTACGTTCTGTATATATTATGCGATTTTAGGAACCTTTTCATATTGGTACAAAAAATAGGGATTACCAGCTATATCAATCGTTATGTACCTTTAGTCATTCCACCTACTAGTGACATAATCTTTGTCAGGATCCGGTTAGATTCATCAAAGAAACGTATTAAATTCTAAAGGTACGTAGTTTAACGGCTAAATTAAACATCCGGATCATTGTTCTTGTTGTTAGTTGTATCCTGTACAGCGTTCGCATATGTTTTGCCGTCAAGGTATTATTTTTGTATTGTGATACGATATATGTTATTTTTAAAAATATTGAATATTTTAAGACAAAGAACAAACAATAAATGTTATCTCTTAAGACACATATTGTTTCCTATTATATTGAAAGTTGAGATTTGGTCTCCTTTGGGTTTTTGGCTGACAGTATATCAGTAAAACAAAACCATAACCAACTATGCTTTAAGTTACAATTAACAAAAAACACATTAATATTTGTGTTATACGGATGTATATGTAATTTGCGAGCGATATAATGAGGCTTAAGTAGTGTCTTACGTGTGTGCTGTGATTACTCGTCGAGCCTTGGCTTGAGGCGGAGCCTCCTCGGGAGCGCGCGTCGCTACTACTTCCATTATTGCTCGCCAACGACGGTCGCGGAATATGCCATTCTTGTCTTGAAATCTGTAAATTAGATATTTCTTTTGCATTTAAGAAATTTCATTGTCAACCATTTCAAAGTATTCAAACTTAAAGTTCGTCAATTTTTGTGTTGCTTAAGAAAGTAAAAATTTACTTATGAAATATAAACATGCAAGACTTGCAAACCGTGACATCGTTAGTTATAATATATGTACATCCAGAAAAGCTTATACAAAAGTTCACGTTGCAAGCAGACGCTGTAGGTGTTGTGCAACTTAATTGTGTAGGTGTGTCGAATGTTTGCGGAAATCGTCACAAAATTTCATGCGTACTGCTGTCATTCTTATTTAGAATGGTCATTTTACCATTATTTAATTTTCGTGCTCAAAAAACGTGGCACATATTTTGTGTTACAATTAATTTTATGTATACATTGTTAATTGAATTTAATATTACATATCATATTATTTTCTTTTTTTTATTGTGAGTGTAGTTGTGCAAATTAAATATGGTATTAAGTATTTATTCACTCCTACCATTTATTTACCACTTATGACATGTCACCTCATGGCAAGGTAACTGACATAGCTCTGTGGTAACCGCATTACAGCAACAAGCCGGTAATGCATGTTACGTTAATTTGTGTTCGCGTTAAGCTAGGCATTATTCGCGGGTATGTTTCATCAATTTCATTTTTAGGTCAAGTTTTGTTCAGAGTCCGATTGATTTTGTCAGATACGGTGTTCAAGGTTCGCGTTCTCTTTATTTGCGGTCTTGTTTCGTCGACCTCTGGCGCAATAAATCTCAATTTTGCTTTCGGCTTCATGGTCCTCTTTGTTATTTTTATTTGATGATAGTTAATGTACTCCTCATTTTAAATAATCAGTATTATTAATTCATATGTTATAATGATATCTATTAAAAGTAACATGATCTCAACAAGCAAGGCGACGAATAATATAATTTGAAAACATTGCTAAATATTGTACTAAGTGCAAAGAACCGGTTCTATTTCTGGTTAGATACGGTTGTACCGCAGATTCATTAATGCTGCTGCTAAAAGTACACTATCACTTTTGCTTTTGATGGTGCTGTATTATACTACAAATTCTAATATGTTCCGATTATAAATTGAAATTTAACACGTATATAATATGTTATTGACATTCTATGAAGAGATATCACGTGATGAATACCACGTTTGAAATAAGTGCTTATTTGTTTTTTATGAAGAGCACGTGGTTTAAAAGGATGTGCTACGTCAAATAGCTTTTAATTGCTATGTGCACGTGTTGCAGGCACGTATGGCAGCTCCCATATGAACAAGCTTAATTTATCTTATTAGTTACATGTGAGTTGGCACGTGATTAAGTGCATTTTATTACTATCGTACGTCCTTAAAGCTATTATATCACATTTAACATAAGTACAATTAGAAGTAAACATTGTTTTAAGAAGTTTTTTTTTTAATATTAAAACATACAGCAGTAAATAGAAATTGTTTTAGACAACTTTAAAGTTGAGTATTTTTTAGAAGAATTAGTGCATCTATTCTAGTTAAAATTAACGGTGATGATCCAGTTAAGAGTATAATGACAGTTGCATAGTTGAGAAACATGTTCGTTTCGTCAAGTGACAGGTTATGCAATAGCGGTAATCTTGAAGAATCTAATTGACAGAGCCCGCTATATGTCAATAACGGCTTATTATTATTAAGGTATCAGATATTAATATTTTTCTTTTAATTTTGTTATATTTAAATACTCGACAAAATGATCGATTAGTCGAATTTTGTATCTCTTTCTTTGTTCATTTGACTCTAAAAGAATTGCTTATTAACTTTGACATTAACTTGAGAAGAACTAAGACAGACGTTTGAACAATACCTGCTACACTTACCATGATAATCAGTTAACGACCATCTAGACTGTTCCCCTTTAGAAGAGAAAGTGTGTTTTTTCATGTCTCTTCTTGGAATGCTTTCGTTGATGCAAATGTTACAATGGATAACGGATTTAGTACATCATTTAAATATTATAAATAATAATTTATTGCTGCTTCCATCTTACTATATATACTATATGCCATATTTAACCCTTTCATTGTAATTGACAATTATACATAGGTATAATTAAGTAGTAGTAATACTATCTTTATAAAAACAACGTAGATTTGTCCAATTATAATATTTTATACACGATTTCATGAGGACGCAACATAACTCATTGTTAACACTGGTCACAAACATTGCTGTGATGATTATTGTCGTCCTTGAACTCAATTGGCCATATTTATGAAGCTATCAGGAATCGTGTCAATGCAAATTGCTGTGGAAGCTGTCTGACTATGGCCTGACAATGACTAAGGCTTACCCAGGCTTATGTTCTCTTATCTATTTTTAAATTATTATTGTTCATTGGTACATACAATTTATAAATATCAATAATTACCATTCGCCTCCATTTCAAGGTTTTCGTAGATTTAGATGGTCTTGACCGAAACAAAAATATTCATTAAAATTTAAGATGATTATAAATATAAAAATATTCTTGGATCAAATAAAGCTTTGTTCTAAATGAAATTAAAAAAATATAACAAACGGCAGTCACGCACTTAGCATAACATTACTTATTATTTATCAGCAAAGTTAAGTGAGATGTTACGATAGAAAAAGTGGCCATGAAATAGGATATTTATCCGGATTCTTCTGTAGATACTATCATGACATCATTCACTGACGTCTTCAATTTTCTGTTATATCTTGGGTTAAATCGTGACAGTTTTAAAGCGTTAAGTTATATAATTATACTTAAGAAATTCTTTACTATTTTTTTTATTATATATAAGCGTACAATCTTCTTAGTACGTATTAATAAATAGTTCGTGATCAGTTTTCGATGAAGAGAAACGTAACCTTGGCAGATTTGAAGTCTCGGAGTCTTAGTAAAATACAATACTTCCTGGCTATCATGTTAACTAGTTGACAAATACTAAACCGTCGTCTGAGTTGTGTGAATTGAAATTAAGGACGCTCTATCATAAAATATTTAGTCCTACAATTATATTGCATATTATATGTATTTGTAAATTAATTGATTTTATTAGATCATTGATCTTTTTTTTATGGAACTTGGAACGTGTATGTATTTTATTGTACCGCTATTTATATATTTTATTTGATTAACAACCTCATTCATCATTGTTATCTTTAAGCTATTTTTACGCTTAGGGTGAAATAGTTTGACCTTAGAGTAGAGGAAACACAATTTAGTTAAAAAAAATTATATGGTAGATATTTTAGCTAATATTTTAAAGTCAAAATTTATAGTATCACATGGATCAATTAGCTAGTCAACAGTCAGAATTTAAAATATCTTGTAGGTCAACTAACTTTTAAGCACTCCTTATTTATTTGACACTCGACTCCTACTTATAGAAGCGATTATTATAAACGTTAATTGCACAATACTTGAATAGGAATACCCAATAGTAGTGCTAACTCTCTAAGTCATACGCAATAGGGCCATTGGCACATGCATTGTTCATAAACATGCATGTATATGTTTCTGAACAGTTATAGTTTGTGTCAAGCTTCAGTGTATAGTAGAAATTTGCATGAATTTCATAACCACTTGGTTGTTTTAGCTTACAAACGAAACCAAGTCGAAATATTCACTATTTAAATTGTTAATAACGAGTTACAGATATATAACAATTATTTTAAAATTTAGTATAATAGGATTTTAATAACTTAACAATTGACTTTATTTATAAAGAATACATATTTTGTTATGAGATTTGTTTTATAATATCTTATTGTTACAACTTAATATACATAACTATAATACATTGCAAATATAAAGTACGACCCTGAACTAATACCACTACAATATTAAATTCAATGTTATTGACACTGATAGATCATGAATTTTAATGAGCAAACACGATATTTCGAAATTTACGTAGATAACAGGATTTGTATTTTATTTCGTCAAGATTCCTCTGAAATAAAAACAAGACCCAAAACTTTTACTAAATGTTTGTGAATTAGTTGAGTGCACTGTCCAGTGATCAGGTTTGATGCTCGGTAAGTCCGGGTATTGCAAAATGTGAAGGTCACCTGTCCAAATCACCTTAGTCGTTAGTCCCTGTGCCCTTTCGTTTGTTCCTTAGAGTAGATATTTAACTGATTTCAGAATACTACGTTTAAAAATATCTGAAGTGAATATTCTTGTCTTAGCCTGAAGTGTAAAATGTACTCTTCTTAGGTATATTTTGTCTGGTGACGATTACGTTATCCTTATATATTTCATGTGATTCACCTTTATTACTTTATTTGTCTTAATAATAGTTAAAAATATTATGTCATTTTACATAATGTTATGATTTTAAATTGCTTAATATTACCATAAATAAATTTGATGCTTAGATACTACTAGATCTATAATACGTTCTAAGTGAATGCGGATCTCTCCAAATTTGGTCAAAAGTCGTGTTCTATTTTGATACAGACCAACGAACGATTGTGTGGAACGTTTATCATAATGTGCTGGCAAATACAAAAAAAAATTAACTTCTTTAAATTTTGCATACATATAAATATTCTATCTGATAGTAGAATAACGGATAGACGCTATAATTAGATCCATTTATTAGATTTGGTAGACGATACGTAATTTAACATTTTATTGTAATGTAAGTTACGCATAGCGGTATAGTCCGAGAGTCCTATTGTCACGTCACTCCGTTTTTCACTTTCCACTCAAAGTCCGAGTGGCGAAACTCATTATTATTGCTTTGATTGGTCGTCGAACCCATACACGTTGGTACAGATAGTTTTTTGTTTTAAATGAAATACAGATTTTAATGACAGACTCCATACATTTATTTTTAATTCGCTAGACAAGGCTAAACACAAATCGACACGATTGTATTGTGAAGACGTAAAAACCATTTCTTAAGTCCAATAAACGTTAAAATCTCAATTTTAACTGCTAGTTTTTAAAACAACAAATGCTATCTACTTATAGTAAAATATATGTCATACAATTACAGAAGTACTTAGTTGCGACTTTTATTACAGTCACGTAACAAGTCCAGATAATTATGTATGGATATGAATGTTTCCAGAGGTACTTAACTCATATCTGTTATTACTATGTGGTTAAATTTTATACATCCTAGAATACTACATTTGTAATTAAAGTTAAAGAATTGATTTTATAATCGTTAGCTATAAAAAAAACCTGTAATTGCTGCACCAGCAACCAGAAAAAATGTTGTAGAATGTACAAAAAAAAAACTCGTGATATTTAAATTCTGATACTCTGCATACTTTATCCTATGCACACTAAATACAATTTAAGTTTGTTAATCGATAATGTTTTTGTAACTTTAGAATTGAAATATAAATCGATATCTGAGTTTATACTCGGTCCACTGGCAATTTGGCTAACATCGATAAAATTATTGCAGGTGGAATTTCTGATATGCGTGGGTAAAAATTATTCAAATTACTAAAATTATTGAAAATTTCATAAATTAAACTAATTATATTTTTGTCCAAAAAAGATAATTATCTAGCTATTTATATATTACAAGAGATTACTGAGTACGGAATTATGTTAATAATTGAGTTCCTAAATTTTTAACTTAAATTTTATAATGAATATTTTTTCAAATACTTTAACTTATTTATACTTTTACTTTGTCTGCAATATTGTATAAAATATAAAGCATTTAAATTATGAGCTATCCTATAATACTTACTGAGGTATTGACATCCATGATTTTTGTATCATCAGCACGAATGATTGTAAAAAATGCACTTGTTATGTCACTGAACACTGCATTCACTTGGTCCACATGTCTGCCGGATTTGCATTCGTCTCTACAACAATTGATATTTAGGCCTCTCTCGCCCTCTCCGTGTGGCCGGCGACGTTGAACGCGCCTGCTCCAAGCGGCAAAGCGACTAGAGTCGTACTGAGAGTGTTGCAACAATCTCCAAGGCTTATATATGAGATTGCAAGCCGCTGGTCTTAAAGTATTATTGAATTTTTACCAATTTTTTTTAAAGAATGTTCTATAATTTTAGTTGTCGTTTTAAGTCGAATATCTCAAAAAAAATAGTCACTACAAGAACACTGTTCGGAGATTTCCGAGTTTCATCAGTTGCCTTAAATACGTAACTAAAATAAAAGGTAACTAAAATACGTAATAAAACGATATTTGCACTCCACGTTTCATAATATTATTAAATTTACGTAATATTTGACACTATTTTTGTGACATATTGCAATTACTGTTGACCAAGTGCGCTACTTGCGCTAGAGGGAAAATAATTAAATGACGATCCAATAACCAGCACATCTCCTAAGTCACGTTATATATTTCTGAACGGGGAATCGTGACGCACCCTTTACTCCATTGGTGGTTGTGCAACAACTACCGAGGACATATTGCCCATGTATTGAATCATACGGGATTCGGAAGGTAGTATTTAAGATTCAAGACGTTCCGTCGATTAAAAGGATGTACGTGCTTTGTCCAAGTTCAATGATTTTAATGTTATAACTAACTGCCTCTCAATGACGTACTTAGGTCAGCGTAGGGTGTTTTTAATACATTGTGAAAAAATACATGAATTCTTGTTAATACTTTATGAGTAATTGTTATTTATTATTCTACTTTGTACAACTTCTAAAACAATTGTTTCAATAAACCCCTGCTTGCATTATCATTCATAAAATATGCTTACTAATTAAATTATCTATCCGTGGAATATACAAGTAACACGTAGGTACGCACCACACAAAAGATTAAAAGAATATTTTTACTGCATATGAAACAAATTGTTTTATTTAATTACATCATCAACAGATAGATGTTCTCTCCATTAGGACTAAAAAGATTCGTGCCATAATAGCAAAAAAAAAGAAACAATATATGTTAGCAATTTGAATTGACAGTGTAATTAATGGCTACAGCAATCGTTGGCCGTTGGCTTCATTGCTTTATATTTGTATCAAACAATTTCTTAACATAATCAAAGTTACGTATAATTAAACTCAAAGACTCATAATTATAACAATTACATGCATGTAACTTGTCTATTTAACGTTTAAATGACCTCTGTCTAAAATTTTCATTAGCTCTTTTTTTTTATGCTCATTAAAACCTATGTACGTTCCGGACAAAGCATAATCAAGTAATTTGTAAGATATTCTCCTTAAAGATGAGTCGAAGGTTTGGCTTTAAGTTTAAATCTGACATTTAAAACTACAAATTGAATTTCAAATTATTATAAACTACGGATCTGTGTAAGATATCAAATAAGTAAAAACGTCTTAAAAACTATCTTCTATCGATATAGATTGTATTTGTATGTATTTATGTAATTATCGTGTATGTAAGTTTATTATTTTCTGCTATTTATTTTTATATAAATATGTATGTATGGTTGTATAGTTAGATATTTTTATTTATGTAAGCTTATATGTAATATTTAGCATGTACATCTTTAAGTAAGTTTAATATAATAATATAACATTTAAGACATTTGTACACCAACCTATATTCTTGAGAACCCTGATATTTTCATAGTAGGGGTTGCCTGGAAGAGATCGCCTATGGTGATAAGGCCGCCTTTACGCCAATATTGTACACTAATTATTATGTATTTATTTCAAATAATGTTGGTGTAATAAAGTATTAAATAAATAAATAAATAAGTACATTTGAAAATATTTATATAAATATATATAATTTCTATTGAAATTAGGTCACGTACAATACGGTCAATAAAAAAAAATATTTGTATATTAATTATTGTGTCATACGAACTCTGATATAGTAAAATTAAGGATAATTATGTATCTGGTAAAGTAGATGTATCCACTACTAATCGTTAATACATTTATTCTATTGAAAATTAGAAAGGTAAATGTTTGTGATGAAACCTTATATTGTTCGATAAATAGTAACAACTTCTGATAAAGTGTCGGTCATAATTTGTTATAATTTTATTAAACATATGATTTTAATCTAACTAAACGTAATGAATAACTTTAAATGTTTTGTCTTAAATAATCTTCGTGAACTACATTTCTATCGAGTGTCAAATTACTGGAATAATATTGTTTTCACTAATCATAGACTCTACCTATTTGTATATATTTGTATATTATGGAAAATACTGCATTACCTAATAATGCTTGAGACAGCAATTGTTATCATATTTGTATTAGTTTTGATGTAAACTGATTATTATTTTTAGAATAATTTTAAAGTAATTATCAGCCAATTAGTATGACTTATTTGTCATAGAATCGTTATCGTTACGGTAACAGTGTACTTTACCAGTAATTTATATTTTAACCGATATTCGGGCTACCAGCGTTGTAGAGTTCTAATAATCGTGCGAAGGTATTACACGATGCTATTGAGCGCAGTTACTGCAAGGTTTTTATAAAAAGTAATTCGTTAAAGTAACAAAAGATTGAAGGCTTGCTTAATTTCTCAGTCGCACGCTCAGCTTCTCCGTAATTAAGACTGTATGCTCGTATACCATCAATTTGTTATTGCTTAATATCTTATGATCTTTGTTACTAACAACTTCGTCGTATAAGTGTTATAAATAGTCTTTTTTCATGTTACAATGTCCATTATGTCGTTCCACTTCATTTATTTCCAAAGAAATAGTTAATATTTTTCAAATCAAGAAAATATTTTTAAATGTAGTTTATTTATCAACTTTACACGTAATATATAGAAAGCGAATTTTAGGCACTTCGAACAATGATTTATTTCTAAAATGAATAGTGGTATATAATTATGAAATTAATTAATTATTCTCTTAACTACACCGCTTGGGATAGAACGTGAGCTTACTTACGTTATATTATGAAATCCACAATCAATGTTCAAGCACTTTGTGCTTTGGAATTAATTACAGTAATACGTCAGTTAAGTATGTTATTCCTTATTTAGGTTTGCATTCTTGGTTAATATATATACATAAGTTAGATGATTTTCTAAAAGAGTTTTTTTCTGCAAATTATATAAAGTATCGTAAGTAACATGGCCGGTTTTTTTGAAAATACGTTCGTCATATAAAATGAAATTTTGTGAATTCTGAAATTTTAATACTTTAGTAATTGCAAATAATCTATCATTTTTATATAAATTCATGTCTCAATGTTATATAAGGTTCTTACGGCACCATATTACAGTTAAGTATCATTACAAACTGCATATAATAACACAATCTTAAAAAGTCAAGGTATTTTTTGCTCATCATCATCATTTTCTATTAACTCTGTAGTTACGTATTTAACCGATTGTACGATTTGTATATATTATCTACGTGATTCATCGAAAGGGACCCTTTCGATGAAGCAAATGCTAAGGATAAAAATCATTCTAAAAAATATTCCCTGCTTAGCTGTTCTATACTAGAATACCGCCAGGTCTGAGTTGATTTATTTTTAATTTATAAAAAAGTTTTAATGTTAATCTATTAATCAATTTGTTTCTTATTATTCTATAAGTAAAACTTTTTGTCAAGATATAAAAAAAATATGATGTATGTTAATTTGAGGTTTTAAACCTCTGTGTACATTTCATCCAAATACGATCATCTGTTGTTGAATAACTTAAATTAATCCAAATAATCACTTACAATTTAACATTTATCATTTGTATTTAATTTCAGTACAGCTCCATGAGAAATATATGATTTTTTTTGCTACACGCTGTATCCCGCACATAGATATAGGGTAGGGCACATAACCATATAGAGGTAGGCAGAGGGAACCAGAGAACCTAGTGTTAAGGCACTCCGTTCTCTTTCAACGTTTCCGTTCTCCACTTTCCGCCGGATTGAGGCATTGCGTGCTGCGTGAATATAATTGTAATAAACATATCTCGTTTTCTTACAAGCGAAATTATTATTTAATAATTCCATGTACAATATATAACACTTGGTATTGCTTCTAAAAGTTTAAAAATTTACACAACACTGCAAAACTATATTGATATCAAATATTTACTTTGCTAAGACTTAAGGTAATAAGGAGATTGCGATAGTAGCATAATTAAAGGGCGAGGCTGTTTCAACTTGATTGAAACAATCATCGTACGTGAAAGGTAATATGCTGGCCGCGTTGTACTTTAACTGAGATTTTGGTATATAAATAAAGGGTGTCCCAAAATTAACGCAAGATTTGACTTTGCCGCCATTTGCTATTATATTCATTATTCATTCGCTATTAAAAGACTAAAAATGGCATTTTCTATTTAATTCAAATCTTGCGTTAATTTTGGGACATCCTATATATATTTTTTTATTACCTGGATGCCCTAACTTTCCATAGGAAATATTTTTTTTCGTAATCTTGATTATTATGATTTTCACGATGAAATTCATTATCATCTACTATAGATATAGGTTATATAGATAGCCTACTATGGTATAGACAACATTTTTACATAAAAAACATACATGTATATATTACGCATTAATTCACTTAACCTTTAAATTGTAATTTTAAGGAAAACTTTATTATGTCACCTTCGCATGGTCTGTCTTGCATATAATAGGCTCAAAGGCTGAATGTAACATTAAATTTACTATGTTATGTATGAATTTAAACAATAAATGCATCCTATCTTTGTACTTTATACCTATATACCTTAGTACCAGACCGATCCGTTTTAAGACCAATTGTTATATTTAACGCAGCTACAATGAATTTACATGTAACGGAATGAAATACATGATTAATTTGAATGGTACATAAAATAGCCCAGTCCGGTTCAGGTGTCTCTAAATTCATATGTTCATCGTCCTTGCCAGGAATGCGAGGTCATCACGCCTTCGTGGTCGTTCGCGTTCTTTAGCGGCGCTCCTCTTGTACAAAACAATAATTGTTATTTTTAACTTAAACTTTATTCAGCTAATACGTCATCAATTTCCAACCTGCAACTTGATTATAAAGACGCAGTAAATAGTAATAGAAAAAACATGATTAGAAAGGATTAATTAGAGATAATAACATTTTATTGGCGCGTATTTACTAACCAACATCTCTTTTTTCATTATTGACGTATGCGATACATGATGACTTAGCCAATGAAGCGCGGAAGTGTCCTTTTAAGATTGACAAAGGTAATAGAAGTGCATTAACTAAAGTAGTATTCTTTAGATTAATGTTACTGGAAAGTTCTTGTATATCTCTGCCGTTGACGTCATAGGATAATTAGTCCAATTTCTGCTCATGAATTTGCAAGTTGACGTTCGATCAATAATTGTTAACATATTAACTATATAAACTTAATACCGTGATAACTTTCAAATAATACTTATTTCGTCACGGAAGAGTAAGTGGAATGACTTTTGAAAATATATAATAAAATTTCATTTTGTTCAAATTGCATATAATTTAACTTAAAAGCAATGAACTTTAATTGTATTATAGGTATTTTTTGTAGACCTTTGTTATGTTTTGGGCGAGCCATCAACAAAACACAAGGGCTACTTTAATTAAATAGAATAAATATAATTAGCCTTACGTAAAAAAGAAATACAAAAATATATAAAATTACGACATTTTGTTATAAATGTACACCAGAAGACTTAGAAATCTTGATAGAAAACATCATTATCGAAGTAAGTAGGGTAGATGATAGAATTAAAAAAAATCTTTTGGAACAGATTATATCACGGATATTTTTTGAGAATTATGATTACAAAGGAATTCTGTTCATGTACTTACAAGTTGTTGATTTGCCGGTACTTATGTTTAAAGGTTATAATTTGACGTCACTTTTAAATAACAAACGAGATCAATTGTAAGCTTATGCTCAATTATGATACATAATTTTATAATTCTGTTACACATTATACGAATTTAACCTTTTAAATGTATGTTCAATATTACACAAAGACAACCTTGTTTTATCAGTAACTCTCAGATTTCTTAAATATACTTCTTATAAAAGGCAAATAAATATTTGTGGCAAAATTAGTTAATAAAGTTCTCAAAAATTATGGGCTACTTCTCTTTCATCTAAATGAAACTCGTTAGAATTTAGATTAAACTAAATTAAATTAAACTAAATTAAATTAAACTAAATTAAATTAAACTTTGACACAGGTTTGATTCAATAATTGATCGTGAAAATTAAATAAACAAAAAGTACAAAGGTGTGTCTTGACACTAGGTTCTCCCTGTCCTGCTGTGCAGGATAAAGTAAAGTGCAAGTTATTTAAAAATACAACTTTATACAATTACGAATATATAATATTCATTAATAATGCGTGAACGTCTTATGAATTTAATCTGAATTGTAGACGAGATCATCATGTTTTTCCTCTACATTGAATTTTCCTGGAAGATCATTTATTTGTATTGTAGTAACCTACTCATTTGACATATTGAATAATTCCCATAGTGTAAATTAACACAGCGAACAAATAAATATAAAAATAATTTAAAATTGATTGTATTTTAGGTTGTGGGTTCGATCCCTACTCTTGAGTTGCGCGTTTATAATTACTACACAATATCTCACGTAACAATGGTTTACATTTGTTGAATTGAAAATAATAATTAATATGAAATCCTATCCTCGTTTTTTATAGCAAACATTAAATAAAATTAAATTTATATTATGTAAATAATTTTAATCTATGTAGTTGCGAGTGCCTCTTCGTCAAGTATTACGTCCAAGAGATCTCTCTGTGGTAATCAACAAGCGGCACCTGAAAGTTGGTATCAAAGGGCAACCACTCATCATTGATGGGGAGCTAGACGCAGACGTCAAAGTCGAGGAATCCACTTGGGTGCTACAAGATGGACGTAATTTACTCGTTAATCTCGAAAAGGTAGGTTTAAGTCTCAAGTGACTTAATGATTTCAATTTTATTTCATTCATTTTGAACAAAATAATAAGCTCTAGTAACAATTATATTACGATATTCTATTGTTGAAATAGTTCTTAAAATACAATGTAATTTAGTCGCGTGATCTAAAGTTTAGATAAAGACATCATATTTTTAAGCGTAATTATAGTTCTTGGAAACTTGGGATTAGACAAGATATTTTTAAGTTTAACAATTCTATGTAATTATAAAGCCATCATTAACTGGCGCAACAAAAAGTTAATTTTAGCATCCTACACAAGTGTCAATGGGATCCTTTGTAACATGTAATTATTCTTTTATAAACACACAGGTAAATAAAATGAATTGGTGGGGCCGACTTGTTACTACAGATCCTGAAATATCAACTAGGAAAATAAATCCAGGTAATATATAGGTATATGCTGCTTTAAAATTTATCAAGTCAATTTAAAAAAGTAGGTTTAGGTCAACAATTATAGCGCATAAAATGTGTGTTAATTGCTCACTAGACCTTTAAAAATAAATCATAGATTTCTGTCACGTTAATACGTTAAATACCATTTATATGTGTACATTCCGTTGAATTAAAATATGATAGATAGGTGAAGGAGAAAGCTGTTATAAATAGAACCTGATATTTTTTATTGAAACAATTTAAAACGCTATTAGTTGTGCTGTATTTTCAAATAACTATAGCATGAAATTTTGATAATTAACTTCGATTAACGGTGTTTAAGTAACGGTTGCTTTTAAAATTAAGATTAAACCATGAATGTCGACTACGTTGAATTACAAAATATTAGTGGTACAATTTTTGCATACAATGTAAAAACCCGATCCGTGATAATTTGTCTTCTGCTGTCATGAAAAACCAATAACGTTTGCGAATCGTGCTCGTGATTTAAATACAACTACTTCGAGCACCTTCGCGTTTGCGATCCTCGATTCGCACATGAAAATATGTTTCACTGGCTCTACTTACACTCTTTTTAAATTAAATGACATTTGATCTCATAACTACTTCGTGCATTAAAAACGTTAAAACTGTACAGTGGCGTCTTCTCAGAATTTGATGACTAGTCATATTGTTTAGACTCATGATGACATATGAAACGGTACGGAATATATAATAAGCTAATACTTATATATGTACTTGAATTCATACCAGTTTTTTTTTCTATTCTACCGTAATTTAAACAACGTAATGTTAATAGTAAGCAACAACGACTATACGTTACATGAATCAATTATCAATTTAAATTAAATACCAGATGTGCCACCGATAGGGCCTTCCGCGAGGATTTCCTACATTATATGTCCTAGTTTAGATATATTCAAGGACATCTAGACAACTATCAAGTTTTAAGTAGCGATGATTAAATGCAACGTCCGTCTCTATTGATACCTTTCTATAAGAACAAGTGTTCAGTACAAAAAAATATATGTTTTACAGTTTGAATTTAAAAACTAATGTTGTTTTAGGGCTACTTGTAAGAATCTTCGATCTTTCAAAATTTTAAATAACAAGTAAATAGATGAGCAAACTCAAAATTTTCTGTGTTACCGAGTGTGGTGGTCTTTTCTAGCATAAATCAAAAAGCAGTCAGTATAATAAATAATTGTAGGTTCACATCTCACTCAGTGTAATTGTATGTTGCCACTTGATTTTAACTTCTAATGAAGACAAAAAGCGGAGTGTGAACTCATTTATCTAGTTTAGTTTTCTTAATCTCTTATGAGATGCGATTTACAATATTAGACCAATTGAAACCTCAATTCGCATACCAGCTAACTCCACTTATTGCAAAGAAATATGTATTTGATGTAGTTTGTATACAAACCGTTGTATATCCGAATGTGTTTTGCAAAAATAATAACTTCAATGTCATCATTATTATTTGCGTTAATCACCATCCCACGTGTAGTTGTATCATCTGTGTATATTTTAAATATCTATTGCAAAGTTTACTCAGAGCTGGATTGTTTACCAATTATGGTATTCATATGTCTATAGACATTATTTTCAGTAGAAGTAAAAATGCCTTATTTTTCAGAGCCTTCCAAGTTGTCGGACTTGGATGGAGAGACCAGAGGTTTGGTAGAAAAAATGATGTATGATCAAAGGCAAAAAGAAATGGGACTACCAACTAGTGAAGAACAAAAGAAACAAGAAGTACTTAAGAAGTAAGTAAATCGTATTCATTTTCTCTACAATTGTTTTTTTAGCTTCACGCTGTATCCCGCTCATAGCAGAGTAACATTTCGTTCTCTTTTTTTATTATTTTCGTCCCACTTTCCGCCGAATTGAGGCATTGCGTGCTGAATGGCGGAAATCAACCCTGCGCTTTGTTTGTTTTTAGAGCGAAGAAATGAAAATACTAAATATATTTTAATATTTTCTATTCCTGGAGTAAAATATATGATTTTTTTAACGTATAGCGAGATATGATTGTGTTGTATAAAAATTTGATACGGCTTAGTTAATTGGGGTCTCCGATGTCCCAAAGGGCACTGTACTCCATTCCAATAGCTTTAGACCTTTGCGAATAACGAGTATTATGAAATCTTTGAGACAAGACCGGATTTTACGTAACGATCGTTAAATAAGCAAATATAACAATATAACTGAGTCTTTATAAAAATCACATTAAATATAATACAGCCTGCAATAAAATATAAAATCACCAACAGCCCTATAATAACCTCCCAACATCTCATGTTCCTTATTCCTTTCGACTATTTTTCTTGTAAATAATACTGAACGGAAATATACTCAATATAATTAAAGGACATTATCAACATTCTACTAAATCAATAAAAATATTAAAATAAATTCACATTTAAATGATTTTATACATATTCTTCCTGTTTCTTTAGTGGAAGTTGAAAATAGATGACAGTTGTGATGCAAGTGACTTTATTTATGGAAAGGCTATATTTCTTAAAAGCCTTTAAATTATTAAAATTTACTTAAATAATGAATATTCAATTTAAGTAAACTGTTTTTTTTATTAAATTCTCTTCGCCTTTTTTAAGAAAACCATATTTATAATTATTTTTTTTATATTTAGCGCCTGTCGTGGCGCAGAGGCACAAGCGTGCGACTGTAAACGCGACAGGTTGTGGGTTCAATTCCTACTCCAGGAAATGTAAATGTTTAGTATTTTCATTTCTTGAGTTTGGTTACAAGGCAAAGCGCGGCGTTTAGTTCTGCCACTCATCACGTAATGCCTCAATTCAGCGGAAAGTGTAGAACGGAGTGTCTTAACACTAGGTTCTCAGGTTCCCTCTGCCTACCCTGCATATGCGGGATACAGCGTGAAGCTAAAAAAAACGAAATATTATATACGTTGATGAATGCCTTGAGATGTTATAGAAACTATTTTATTCATAAAAATATATAAGTAAAGTTTAATTGTTTCTTTCATAGTTTTCAACATCTATGTATCATTAGTGATTATCCTTTAAATAGTAGTTAATTTTTAAATGATATTTAAAATCAATCAATTTGTATGTTTTTGCGGTCTCGTAACAGACACAAGGCGATATTATTGTAATATGAGAGGATTGTCGCCTTGATAAATTAAACTTTTCATACAAATTCTTGTCTTCACATATAATTAAGCTATGATAAACAATAATTATGTATTCTTTTTTTACAGATTTATGGAACAACATCCGGAAATGGATTTCTCCAAGTGTAAATTTAATTAAAGTACGAAAATATATATCACTATCAATATTTCAATGTCGACAAGCTAGCTTTATGCGTTTAAAGATAATTCAAGCCGATTATAAACGCAAGTGTCGGCTGTTCACAGCATTTAGTTATAACTAATTGGTTAAACTAACTAGATGTTAGATGTCTCAACGTTATAATTGCCATTTCATTCACCTTTTAACTGTTATAAATACAGATTGTATTGTTTATTTGAACTGTCCACTTTATGCTTTTTGAAGTTGTCTACTAGTCAATAATAGTACTTCAGAGTTCTCCTTTTTTTAAAAACTGTATGTGTATGAGAATATAAAAGTATATGTATATGTTGTTTTATTTTTTGAATCCTGGATATTTATTATTTAGAACGTTTTGAATATACATTAAAGGGTTCGTAAATGTACATTAATAAACAACCTGTTTAATAGAAAATAAGATTACTAATTAGATAATTACAGCTTCACGGTTTATCCCACAATCTTAAATACCATCCACACCACCTGAATACGTGGCACTCCAGTACTGTGCGGTTTCGAAGTAATTTCCTTCCACGTGCCACTGAACTGTGGAATGGCCTACCTGCGGCAGTTTTTCCAGGTCGATACGAGATGGGTACCTTCAAAAAGCGCGCCTACTCCACTCAAAGGCCGGCAACGCACCTGTAGCTCCTCTGGTGTTACACGGGGCCGTGGGCGGCGGGGGTCACTTACCATCAGGTGACCCGAACGCGAGTTTGCCTTGTCCTTTCCATAAAAAAAAAAAACAGGGAACAGAACCTGGTGTCAAGACACTCCGTTCTCCTCTTTCCGCCCGAATTCGAGACGGCCATGTTGAATAAGGGAACTTAAGTTATTTCTTTATAATGAGACATGAACCTACGACTAGTAGCGTTTACAGTCACAAGTTGTTATATTGCGCCATGATCTTTATAAGCTACAATACGATATTAGTATTATTATTTTTTTAGTATGTTATAAATTTTGACAATAATTTATTTATTCATATCAGTTTTGGATTATGAAATGCTAAAGGTAATTTTCTTGCTCTAAGAAACTTTCCCGTTCTTGAAATTTTTATTGCAAATATTACCTTAAAAAATTATTAGCACTTTTAATGGAATAGTCAACTGTTATTGTCTACTATACTTTTTACCGTTGAACCAATCACGATAAAATTTGACCTTCATTAAACAAGCGGAATGTTTTGTCATGGGAAAACGACTAGATTTTAAATATTAAAGTACATACTAATTATAAAAAAAATACATAGTAAAAAATATTTTTTAATATAATTTTTATATAATATATTACTTTAAA
The DNA here is from genome assembly GCA_033558755.1 of Philaethria dido. Classification (NCBI taxonomy): domain Eukaryota; kingdom Metazoa; phylum Arthropoda; class Insecta; order Lepidoptera; family Nymphalidae; genus Philaethria; species Philaethria dido. The sequence goes on from JAKGSA010000269.1 coordinate 112,491, forward strand.
AATTGGTGAAAATGGTTTTAACAAAGAATAAAAATAATAAATATTTAACCTTGAATAATATTATCGAAGCCACATAGAAGAGTATATTAGTCATCGATATTCTAAATTGAATTTATCAGAATTGAAGTAATAAATTCGTCTAATCGGATGTGTTTCCTTCTACGAACATTTCTTGTGATTTAATCAGAATAGTACCTAATAATTTTTGACTATGATCTAAAATTATTCAAAACAATTCATTGTTATATTAACTATATAGAGGTCATCGTTGCGCAGTGGGACTGCGTCCGTCTATAAAATCGATTGGATGTGGGTTCGATTCCCACTCGGAGAACGTAAATATATTTATAATATTTTCATTTCTACGCTCTGATAAGACAAAGCACGGCTTTGATTTTGACCATTTAACACGCACTGTGTCGAATTTGGGCGGAAAGCAGCAAACGGATTCTCTTGGCCTCAGTTTCTCTCTGACTATCCTATGCGGATAAAGCGCGAACTTTTTTTTTACAAAGTGATCAGCAGAAGACGCCTGTCGTGGCGCAGAGGCACAAGTGTGCGACTGTAAATGCGACAGGTTGTGGATTCGATTCCCACTCCAGGAAATGTAAAATTTAGGATTTTCATTTCTTGGGTTTGGTAACAAGTCAAAGCGCGGCGTTGAGTTCCGCCAATCAACACGCAATGCTTCAATTCGGCGGAAAGTGGGGAACGAAATTGTTGAAAGAGAATGGAGTGTCCTAACACTAGGTTCTCTGGTTCCCTCTGCCTACCCTGCTATATGCGGGATACAGCGGGAAGTTAAAAAAAAAAGAACATATATTCAAGAAGTAATGAGATCATTTCATAATATAAGTTATACTAAAATCTATCTAACATATAACCGCTAAAGTAATAAGTCGGTTATTACTATTCTGCTATATACCGACATAGCAGAATAGTAAGAAAGTTTATGTAAAAAAAATATTTATTTTGCTATAATCGCAGCCCAGCTTTTTACAAGCTATATATTTAATAATTACTTTTGCTCCTTTTAGAGAACAACGTCTTTTTACTAAGCGTATATTGTTTAGTAGTACAGTTAGTTTTAATATTTATATAACCAAAAAAACATTTGATTATAATCCAAAAATTATTAATAAATGAGATTTTTTTTTTATAAAATAAAGGATACAATTTATCTTTTTATTAAAACCAATTATTTAATAAGCGGATACATTCAAAAAAACAATAAAAGTTGAGCAAATACGTTACGGTAAATTAACAGCACAGATTAACAATAAATTGTTAAGCAAGTGTTTGTGGTTACAATATTTTGTTTACTTGTCATTTGCCAGTTGTCAATGTCTAATTGCCAAGTGTTAGATGTTGAATGTCGCCACGACTTAATAACATAAATATTAAATAAACTACATGTAATTCATGTTAGCTTAAACTCATAAATTCATAAAAAGGCTTTTCAAAGATTCAAAATGGTTAGAACAGTTTATTCTCCCGAACACTGTCTTCAGTACTTAGAACAATATGCCACTAATGAAAATTTTGTGTTAGGCTTAATATTGGGCCAGGTACGTTATTATTTTAACATGTTTTTATTATAATACATTTCTCGTTTATATAACAACATAACTTATAGATCACAGAGGCACGAGAGAATGTTATTCATCTGGCCCGTACCCCAGAGGAAAAAACTAATGATTCCGCTTCTGAAACTAGTTACACATCGGATAAACTTGAATCTGTTCGAAATTTACTGGGAGTGTCGGAAGCTTGGGTCGCCGATCATGCTAAACATGTTACTAGAATGTTACCTGGAGGCCTATTTGTCCAAGGTATAATGTTAATTACTAAAATAAGTTATAAAAAGTAGATAATACAATATTATATTAAAAACAATCTTTTATAGGAATTTTCATTACAAGTGACGAAGATATTTTTGAAGATCCAAATCATTTTAGTAAAGTAAAATCTATATTAAGCTTCACTTATAAAGCATTAGATGTTAACCAATATATGTATGGAAACTGTCCAAACTTCAATGAAAAATTAGTACTGCACATGTCCACAAATACTAAAGTATTGACTTGTAAAAGTATTGAAGTAGGATTAGGAAAGACAACTTCAATGAAACCTGTTGAGTGGAAATTTTTATCTAAACCACAACAATGGCAGAGGCTAGATTG
>JAKGSA010000269.1:124675-159611 GCA_033558755.1 Philaethria dido
AGGGATGAAATTTCTGAATCTAACCCTGATGGATAACGCGCCAAATTTTCTTTAACTTCTGCTAAAGTTTGTAATCTTAACAAACTACTGCCAAATGTCGGTGGTCTGGATTCTTTGTGATAGCTCCATAATGGCGTATTGATCTCCAGTTTTCTTGTTCAATCCTAATATTCAATATAGAATTAATTACAGGTACAGCTTACGCTATAATTTATTATATTATATTAATCAATGAAGTAGGATCAGATATTGAATCTCGATCAATTAATTAGACCGTGTCGTTACTTTTGTCTCTAATTGCTTGACTTAAACTTCAACATCTATATGGTTTTGTATCTTTAATATTGTAATAATATCGAATAAGTAGTAACAATTCGTTCCGGTTATCCTAACATTGTAAATAAATATGTGTTTGTTTGTCCTTTTTCACGTTGCAACGTAGTGATGTTATTTATTATTTTTTTTTAGTGTAGAGTTATTGTTTCTTTCTCATTCTCTTTGACCATGTCAGCAAACCCGCGGGTAACAGTTGGTAACCTGTATAATGTATATATATTTGAAGTAAATATTACTTTCTGGACCACATATAGGGCGTCAAACTTAGCAGTGCTTTGTAGCTTGTATGCGGCCATCAATGATAATGAATATGATCAATAACGACCAAGTCAAAACGAATTATTGAATGAATTCACGAAATATAAATTGCTGTTTTATTTAAGTATCTGTAAATGTAAGTAGTTAAGTACTTTTTATATTTCTTGATATACATGACTATAAGTTTTACATAACATTGCTATATTTTCCATATAGCAGGGTAGGCAAAGGGGACCTAGTGTTAAGACTCTCCGTTCCCCGCCTTCCGCCGAATTGAGGCAATGCGTGCTGAGTGGCGGATCACAACGCAGCGCTTTGCTCTGTTACCAAATCCAGGAAATTAAAAATTCCAGTTCCTGGAGTGGAAATCAAATCCACAATCTGTCGTATTTACAGTCGCACGCTTGTGCCTCTGCGCCACAACTGGCGTCACTATAAGTTTAAAGGTAGTTTATTAGTGCCCATTAAATATACAAACATAACAAAGACTGACGTAACTAGTGTAGTATGTGAGCCATAATACATTGGAATTATTTAATTAACGCCGAATATAAATGCTATATATTCAAGCTAATGCTAATTTACTAATTTGAGAAAACCGCGGACTTTAAAATTGTTACAAGCAACAATAGTACCTTAGTTTGACTTCCTTGTTACAATCAACATATGGTTTACTTTAGCTTGTACGTTTTTCATCGGACATGACTTAGTGTGGTGTGACTGTGGGTAATTATTTCTTTTCTGCTCTAAGCTATTAGGGTAATTAGATACGGAGCTGTGATTACTTATGTATCCTTTAGTTAATGATACCTATTTTAGTTTTCTTATAGGTCATACATGGTCCACAATAAGCTAAAACGTATAAAAAACATTTAAATAATTACTTTATTAATAATATGAATATTTTAATTGTTGTCATATTTTGTTACATTCACGCATTTTCCTACATGTACTTAGCCGGTTATTTGGAAGTAGATTCATTTTAATCTTTGAATTTCTGTTAGTACACCTCGTTACTACCGATATACATAAATTATGTTTTATAGCATTTGAATTTTCGATTTACTATGTTTTTAATATATTTCTGAAATAATAAAAAATTGTACTAAAACCATATAATTGTGTTTTGGCAATATTACATCAGCGCTTAATTTAGATTCTTAATTTAGTTCCAAGTGTGAATAGTTCTGTATGTTTTTCCTCTATTTCAAATGTTGAATACATCCCGCGCTAAGCAAATTTATATTGCAACGTTGACATGTGCTTTTAATAAGTGATTATCGGTATTTGTTATCAAGAGCCCTACTACAGTTATGTTATCATTCGGTTATCGTCGAATTTGCACATGGACATTGAAATGTGACTTCACTTTCTCATCATAGCTGTCATGGCTTTTATTAAAAAAAAATTATAAGAAATGTCGTAAATATATCAATTATTATACGCTCTATTAAGAATTTGGATAAATATGAAATGCCTTTTCCTATAAATTAAATTCAGATAGGCTATTTTTAGTAGGACATATAACATGTAATTTATCAATACACTGTATGTACAATACAAATTACGAATACCTCTGTTGTAATTATATTCACTAAACAAAACGTGATCGCCATAATGATTAAAAAATTAATTGCTATTTACCTTCAGACTTGCGTGTTAAATAAGTATTATGGTAGTTTTTTTTTGTGTTTATTATTTGTATTTAAGATGTAATCAATAAATCTATTGACCCAGATACGTTATTCAATAATATATTTTTTATTTTGGAAAAACTGAAATATTCTCGTAATAAATAGTTTAAAAAAGAAACTAACAGGGACGTGTTTCAAATTATTTTCTTCTTCTCCTGATGATTATGGCACGGATATTAAATTCATGCTATGAACATGTTCTATTGTCATCCAATTTTGCCGTACGACTTTCTTGAGTAATTGCACCCACGTCTGCAAACTATAAAGTAAATTTTGAAAGAGTGGGTTAAAATGACCTTGCAACATTTTCTTATATAGTTTGAAAAGCAATTAAGAGCATGTTAAAAATCAAAAAGCTAATATAATAAAAAATATATTTCTATATTTTTAATCAAATAAATCAACATCTTTGTTGTTTAAATTCCTTAGTAATCCCTAAACTTTTATGTCCAGATTCTCTACAAAAAGTCATTCATAAAAATTGCATACTTGATAAAGTTATGTTATTGTGATTCGGAAAGTGCCAAATATTGCTGTAAATACATATGCAGCAACATATTTTGTATTGATTTTTTACGTTAATACGATAAAAGCAAATATTTAAATATTGTTAAACTATTTTTACTCATAGACATTTACCACTATTAAAATTGCGTAAAATGTTTTACCTTTTATTTATTATGTGAAGCTGTTTATATTTAACTACTTTGTGTCCAACCAGGTACTCATTTGGTTCACGATTATATCATCAGCAATATAACATTATGTTAAAACTGGTGTAGAATATGATGATTTTAAGGTTTTTTGTAACATATATAAACTTAATATAAGCCTATAACAAATATACACACAAAGAAAGATAACAAAATAACAATTTATGTTAAATGTAATGTACAAATGTAGATATTATAATTACAGGTCAAAGTATTTCCTGGTGATAGTAAATATGAAACGACATTACAAGAAAGTTCATGGCCAGTGTGGAATGAAGACTTTAAGTTTCAACTAAGACATAAAGACATCAAGAAAGCGTCCGATAAAGTAGACTTACAGGGTTTAGTAGCTGGTCACTTTTTGTCACTAACTATATATGCTATATTGGAAGCACCAAAGCAAGAGGTAGATAAACGAAAATACGCCAAATCGTTAGATTCTAAGACGCTTAAATCTCTAAACGAAGATGAACAAAAGTCAAAAACTGGTAGTTTATTTGAGAAAACGATCAATAGCTTTAAGTCAACAAAAACAGAGGCATTACTTCAAAAGTCAATGTTAGAAAAAAGAAGAACAGTTGGAGCAGCAACTTGGAATTTCGACTCGAAATTATTTCAAAATGATCTCAAGAATGGACTAATTGGAACGCCGGATATTTGGAGGCCAATAAATGCGATTGCTAGTGGCCTGTCAGCGTCGGATTCTCGAGTAAGTATTATAATATAGATACAAATAATATAGTTTAGACTATCTTTATTTGTTGGATAATCTTATAAACCTAAACATAAACCTAACTTTAACTTTGAAGATTAACGTAGCCATTAACTTTTAATGGTCCCGTAAACGATGTTTTTACTTTCAATGATGTCATTGCCAGTTGTTGGAGAAATATTTTTCCACATTATGACTTTATATTCCTTTTAAGCTCTTTTGTTTTATATAGCTATTTTATAACTATTAATTCTGATTTCAAAATCTAAAAGAAGTAACTAAATAATAATTTTGTTGCCCATTTGAAGGATTGTGTGTTAGGAAGTTCAAACCAACACCCTCTTTCAAATTAAATTAATAGACCTGGGTATTGGAAATAAATTGGTTGATTTTTTATGTATGGATTTCTCTGAGAGGGAATCGAAAACTCAAACATTGTTTGTATATTACATTGAGATTGTGTTGTAATACTAAACAAATCTACTTATAATATAATTTCATTTTAGCATTCATTCAAAACATTCTGTAATATAAAAAAATATTCTGAAGCCCGTGCGACCTTACATATTACATATTCTACGGAAATCTATTATCTTAATCTAAAGTAACAGATATCGATCATAATAAGTGATAGTGATGGCAAGTGGAGTAAAAAATATCTTAAATTATTAATCTATCTTGATGAATTTATGAAATTCTGCTGGAACAGGAAAATGAATGTAGTAAAAACAGTATATTAATGCAACTTTGTCAACAATCTATCACTTAACGTCATATTTTCATTTAACTGTGAACAATTTAAATCATCGTCTTTAAAAACTAATCAGTCAAAAAATATTTAGAAAATTTTCAAGATACATAATCTGTAAGTGATAAGCGACCCAGACCCATTTTTATTAAATAACATATCTGATATGCGCATAATTTAAATTTCCCTAACGTATGAAATGATTCACGTAACTGATTGACGGAATATTCTCAACACATAAGTGTAGGATTCAACTTCTGACAATAGAATAGTTTCGACCTCGACCGATCCCAGTTCGAGTATGTGCCCTATCATTATTACGCTGACGCAAGACGTCGGCCTTGATGCATCTTTTTTTATAAGATTTAGATAATTTTATAGCAGTTATATAATTATTTCATGTCTTATCGTGTGCTCTATTTTGTGTGTAGTGTATTGTGTTTATTTATTATTAATAATATAAACATAATGAATATCTCACAAAAAACTATATCTTTTTTATTTAATTTCACTTGAAAAAACGGCAATATTTCTTGTTCATAACGATAATTTTTTTGTAATTTTTATAATGAATTTTCTTATAAACTTATGTACTTATATAGCATAAACATTTGCGAATATTACTTTTATAAAAATCTAAATAATGAAGATAATTTTGTCATATATTTGTATTTGAAGGAATACATTTGAAACGCATTATCTCTACCTTATATGGTATTTATTCAATCAGGACATTTTATATTCAATAGCCTTAGTGGTGCTATCTGACTTCTTAGCATTAATGCTGCTTAAAGAGGTATTTAAACGTTTTCACAAAACGTTTATTTTGGGATTATATATTTAAAGGTTTAATGTATAGAAGCTTTATAAGCTTACCTTATTGATAAAGTTTTAGTAACAAAATGTTAATGGAAACAATATAAACAATATTTAGCTTATTTGATGATTTGCAGCATTTTAAAAACATATATACGCGCTTGTTATTGTAGTGCCACGATGCGACTTGGATGATATAAAAATTCTTAAGTTTTTGAATAAATAAACTATATTATATAGTATAATATCTACAATAGTGAATATTGTTTATTTAACAGTTGTTCTGATGTTATTAAAAATCATCTCTTGTATGGTCAAGGAAGATATGTTAGAATATTCTTGACAAACTGAATAATATAGAGTTTATAATGAACATGTGTTTGATAACTTTCAGATAAGGAAAAATTATTTTAATTTATTTTTCAATTTCGCTACCTATTTACTCACTTTGATAATAAAAAAAATATACAAGTGCCTATTATGTGTATGTTTCTTTTATGTTACGTTACATTTCATTGTAGACTGAGTAGACCCCAGCACCATATATATGAGGTACAATTAGATAATTTCATATTGCTTATAGTTAATACAAAAATAATGTTAGAAAATAAACTGCTTTTCTTTATATTTAATTACATGTATTTTAACAGAGAGAGAATAAAAAAGGACAACTCGAGGTAACTCTACTATACACTGCAAGCGAAGACGGGTTAAACGACACAGTGCAGCTAACTGTTAACAGATTACGTTGTTCAGTACAAACTATGCAAGAGCAAGAACAATACAAAGGTAAGTTGTGGTTAGTAGAGGTCGATACGACTTTGAAACCGATACGTGATTCTATTGATGTGGTTTATATTGTTGTTGTGATACAATTATATAAGCACTCAAAGTCAAAAGTCCAATAATTTTTTTTTAAGTAAGAAGTTACATCTTCATTTCTTGAACGTCAAATAAATTACCACCGGTTCACTAAAAATGCTTCAGACCTGAGAAGAATCGGCGCGAGAAACTCAGCGGGACTTTTTTTTTTTCAACAAATAATTTACAATTATTTATTAGTGACAATGATTTTTTTTTACTTAATATATAATATAATAATAAAAACATACAATATTATATAAAAATATTTATTTAATGAAAAATAAAGACAACGAAACGTATTATTAACTACCCAAAGAACCCCTGTGGGTAAATACCTATAACTTAAAATCGCTTTATTGACAAAGGGCTATTCCATATAAGTAAAAAATATATATATATATATATATATATATATATATATATATATATATATAAATAAATAGTAATATTTCGTTTTTGGGTCGTGAGGTACATTAATACAAAATTTTAAGAAGCAGCTAATTGAAAGGTTAACAGATCAAGTAGTAACACTTGTCTAGACTCTAGTATACATAAATATACATTTAGGTCAATCATAAACTATAGTAAAGATCTTAATTAGACAGGTGTACTGTGGTCAAAATATCCATAGACAAACAAGTGGTAAACTCTCATGACGAATGTTTATGGGTATACATGCGTAAGAATGGATTGCTAGTAGGGGCCAGTGGGCCGTGTAATGCTGTTTGCTTATTAAGGAGGAGAGAGTAGTTCATACAATTGCGCAGTGAATCATAAACAGATCGTCTGCGACATTCAGCAATACTTTATAATGAATTCATATTGTAGTCGCATTGTGCCTCTTTAAGCACCATGGTGTAATAAAATTGATGTGGGAATAGTGATTATGTCATATTGTATGCATAGATTGACAGGAATTATAACACAGGATTAGTAGAGCAAGGACTTATGTATTTATATGGAGAGATTACATTGTTACCTGCACTACAACAATATGGCGTAGACCCTGATGTCACGTAAGAGTAATTTGAGATTGGCGCCTTTATTCAATTTCAAAATATATAACTAGCAATAATATCTGTGTTTAATTCTTGTGTGTTCTTCTAAAGTCAAAAAGCACCATGTGCGACCTTTGTATTTGATATATTTTTAATTTTACAGTTGCAAACTTATCTTTCTCTTTTTAAAGTCAACGTTTAGTCCAATTAATTCTTTCTTAAATTTTTTAATTTTTTTGATATATACATATATTTAGCAAATAATTTACCAATTTTTTATCCAAATGAAGGTAATGAGTCATTAGGTAATGGGCACATAAAAATTAGAATATATCAGCGGAGACTTGCCGTACGCGTCATTAATTAACATTTTATACCTAAACGTACGTGATAAAAACTCTAATGAGTGTTTGTGACAAGACAAACTAAACAAAGAATAGGTGTTTTAAATGGTGCAAATTTAATAATGAAATAATAGGAAGTACCACCTTAACTAACGCCTGTCGTGGCGCAGAGGCACAAGCGTGCGTCTGTAAACGCGACAGGGTTTGATTCCCATTCCAGGAAATGAAAATTTTAAACAATATTTAATATTTTCATTTCCTGGGTCTGGTGACAAGGCAAAGTACGGCGTTGAGTTCCGCAACACAGCACGCAAGGCCCCAATTCGGACGGACCGGACGGAAGAGAACGGAGTGTCTTAACACAAGGTTCTCAGGTTCCCTCTGCCTATGTTTTTATGAGCGGGATACAGCGTGAAGCTAAATAAAAGCAAGTACTATTCTTGCAAACATTCCTTATGTATTGATGTTAAAAGATTTTCTGTAAACTATTTTTGTATGTTTACGTTTCGTATGGCCAGTTTCCGCTAAAATAAAGATGTTGCGTATTTAGAGGCGGAATCTAACGCCACAATTTGCCTAACAATTGTAAATGCAAATACGTATATTTTTAATGCAAACATTCCCAAAAACAGTAGCTTGCCCATAATTATCGTGTGTGGTTAGCCACATTCTAACTACGCCCCGGTGGTAACGATTGTATGTATGTTTACATATATATAAAGGAAATGGTCTCTATTCGGAGTTATATCGGTAATAAATATATTTCTAACATTTTTACATTATCATGCACATATAAAAGTAACATAATTAAAATTTTAAAAAAGATGAAAACTGACTTCAAATAAAATACCTTAAAAATAATTATTATGAATAACTCAAGAAATACTAGTCAGATCTTAATTTAAAATTTAAATGGAACCACATCAGTAACCCTAGCTATCATAGAAACAATATTAAATTGTCGCACCTAGTAAAAAGTTACATACTTAAAAAAATATATAGTTGAATTGAGAATGTACCCTTTTTTATTATTTGCTCATGGAGAAGTGTAAAATTATGTTACTCAATTTCCGCCTTCCTCGTACAAACGAGAAGGAAAGATTAATACAGTTTTCAATAGGTTTATCCACAACAGGTACATATTTTAAATTGAAACTTAGCTTATAAAATTATTTTCTAATTTCAGCTCCTTTGTACTTAAAAGCGACTATATTAGAAGCAAATAAAGCTGAATGCTACTGGAAGAGTGACAGATTCGTCCCAACTATATCGGCCAGATGGGATCCCAAGTCGGCGACGGTAAAGTTATCGGTATTTAAAGCAAATTTGAATAAAGTTAGTATATACATCAGTCTAGGATGCAAGACTAAAATGGCAAAGAAGGAAATACTAGGAAAGGCGAATATTGATGAGAAGTCACCCTACACTGATAGTTGGAACGAATGCTTACGGCAGCCGGGAATACCTAAAACGTTTTGGGTCAATTTTGAATGATGGCCCTACATATTTTAAAAACTCCGATCTGGTATTCCTTTACATTTTGCTATTTTCTAGGTACATTTTTAAATATTAGATTTCATATTTTTGTATTGTGTAACCTTTATAGAATACGTAATAATCTTAACAAAATTGGTTATAAATTAAATGTTGTATATTAAAAATAAGACTTATTGTGATATATTAATTGTTAACCAAAATGACATTCGCTGTGTAAGCTGTATGTAAAAAAATATAATTATTATATTATCTGTGTTTTAACCGTCCATATATGACAAATAATAGAAGAGTCTTGGAAGCATATCTACGAGTATATTGTTAATCTATAAATTATAAATTTATTACTAAGCATATTACCAACGAAAAGACTTATTTATGACATCACGCAATATTATTGTGATTAAGTAAATTAAGTTTAAATAAAGAAATACATTCTTAAGTTGTTATTTTTTTAAGCTTCATTTTCACACAGTTTTTTCCTTTATCGCAGAGTAGGCAAGGAGAAACTAGTGGCTGGACACTCCATTTAGCACTTTTAGCTGAAATTTGAGACATGGCTTGTTGAGTAAAAAAACTTAACACCACGCCTCCGCTTTTACCAGAGCAGCGAAATGAAAATAATTGAAATATGATCATTCTTTCGCAGCGGGGACCAAAACCATAATCACCGCGCTTGGCGTTAAACGCTGTCTCACTACGTCATGGTAGCCTAAATATACTACAAAAGTGTAAGCTTAAAAATAAATTTCGAAATGTAAATATATTTTTTTATTTATGTATACTTTTGTTAGTGCTTTTCGTATGTCGAAAAAGTTTCCACCGACTCGGAAGGTTTTGCTGAGTAGAATTGGTAAGAAACTGGTGTCTTTTTAAAATTATTAATACATTGTATTAATGTTTTCATAAAAAAATTCTACATCGTAATATTTTGTATGAAAACACACATTTTTATTCTCCACATATTCTTGGATAGATAATAAAGCGAATAAGTATTTCAATACGTTATTTTAAACGCCTGTCGTGGCGCAGAGGCACAAGCGTGTGACTGTAAACGCGACAGGTTGTGGGTTCGATTCCCACTCCAGGAAATGTAAAATTTTGTATTTTCATTTCTTGGGTTTGGTAACAAGGCAAAGCGCGGCGTTGAGTTCTGCCACTCAACACGCAATGTCTCGATTCAGCGGAGAGTGAGGAACGGAATTGTTAAAAGAGAATGGAGTGTTTTAACACTAGGTTCTCTGGTTCCCTACCCTGTTCCCTACCCTGCTATATGCGGGTTACAGCGTGAAGTTGAAAAACTTTTAAAAACTTAACCAAATTTACAATACAATAAAATTCAAATGTAAAATGTAGTCAATGTTTAATATTATGTAGTATATAAAAAGAACGTATGAACGCTCTCTTTAAATTGTTATTATCAAGTATCATTTATAATATAATTTCAGCGATACAAGTTTCTTTCTATTTACGGAGTATTAACGTTTATTATTAGTTGCGGCTTTCATTATTCAAATACTTTTCATGCTTAATTAATATTTCATGTAATGTGAACGTGGTATGTAATTTAATTGTCTCGCAATATAGAAAAGTGCTTTTGTATTAAAGAGCTTAACATTCTACAAGAATACAGTAAAAGGATTTTTTATTCTGTATTGTTAACTGTATTGATAATAGATATCACACAAAAGCTGTTTTATTTTTTTTTGATTCAAATTAGTGATATCAAAAATTTTTATATTGCAAGCTTGGAAGGAAAATCTATAGCTATACTTGTTGTAGCAATATCAAAGAAATGTGTACTCAACTACTCATTTATATAGTAAATAAAAAAATCCTTCGAGTGAAAATAGGTCATAGGCCTGGTCCGACCCTATTACAATATATAAATATGTTTTTCGATTTAGGCAAGCGAAAGGTAATTTTGAATTATTTTTAATTTAAAGCTGAAGTATAAAAAATGTTATATTGTTATTTAGAATAAGAAGTTTTTATTTAACCTAAATTTTGTTTATATACACATATTAAAAATTGCTGTTGAAACTGACTAAGCATTTTATATCTATTGGGAATTCTCGAATTCACTCTTTCTAATTAAAAATGGGTAGTTCACGACAGAATAACACCTGCGAGTCATAGTATAGTACTATGGTGCTTTTTCAAACAAAGCTTCTGCCATAGAAATCTCCAAGGTTCTTAATGATCTAGCTAAATAATAATAACTAAATATTATAAATATTTTCAATCATTATTTATGCAAATTACGAACATACTGATAATGACTATCTAACAAAATGTATTATTTTGAAATATAAAAAAATATCGCATATGTGTGTGTGTATTCGCGTACCTAACAATATACGTGGTTTTTCAGGATAAACAAAAACTGAACATATTTTCTTGAAAACAAAAAAGAACGTAAAATTTAACAGCAAAATAAACTAGCTCAGTAACTTTCAACTATACGGTGGGAAACCCCTTCAAATAAGTATTTAACCAAGTAACAGGTAGTTTCCCAGCTTGTATCTGCGAAGTAGTTTTAGCACAGTTTAACTATGCAATGGTTAAATGGAGTTGAACTTTAGGTTATTTATAGCTTACTATTTATAGTATACATAGGTATTCACAGAAAGGTCAAAAGACACAAACAGGATTGATCTATCCTTGAAATAATATTGAGAACATTGAAAATACATACATACATAGCTTCACGCTGTATTCAACATAAAGCAGGGTAGGCAGAGGAAACCTAGTGTTAAGACACTCCGTTCCCCACTTTCCGCCGAAATGAGGCATTGCGTGCTGAGTGGCGGAACTCAACGCCGCGCCTTGCCTTGTTACCAAACCCAGGAAATGAAAATTGCTATTCATTTGTATGTTATAACGAATTAAATTAAGTAATGGAAATAATTGATTATTTTAATTTCACGTTCCATATTGAGAGTAATAGAGTGGAATTTTAGTTACACATATGAGCACATAATGAGTTAACAGGTATATATATATAATTAGAATTTTAGTAATAGTATTGGATATAATTGTAGCTGCGGGGTGGCCTTTACAAAACTGTAGTCTGTAACACAATGATTCACTTCATTATCATAGCTATTATGGTTGAATAATAGAAATGACATACAATATTCTGTTCCTACCAAAATAATTAAATTATATTCAAAACATTGACAATCATTCTCTGATCCATGCTTACGAAAAAAAAGATATTGTTAAGAATATAGAGATATGTCTGCCTAACAAGGCAGGGATCAGAAAATAATTGCAGTTGTCACCCACCTACGAAACTCATTGATCACACTTGGGATAAAGAAATAAAAACCCGCTGTTAATCTATTTAGATATGTATAATAGAAATGGCAAAAATATATAACGATTTTCTTCTACTAAGTATCATATTATATTCTGTTAGGTGGTAGGAGGTTCGTCCTCCGTCTGGCTCGCGACCACTATCATGTCAAAGACGAACCGCCAAATATCAAATGATGTGTTTCGGTTCGATGGCATGTAAGCCAGATTTTCCCCTTTCCGATAGCGGACTACTACATTGTCCCCCCTTCCATCAGTATCCTCTAGGTCGGCAACGCATCTACAACATCTCTGGTGTTGTAGATGTCTATGGGCGAAGGTAACCACTTACCATATCAGGTGGTCCCTCCGCTCGTTTACCGTCCGTTATCAATAAAAAAAAAAATCATATTTTACGGCTTTGATCGTAAATGACATAACAGCCCATATTTACAAATTAACACAATCTAACTCCTTGAGTACATTAGTCATTAGAAAGCAAACTAGAGAAAATAAATTACCTAGTTCTACTTTAATAAATGAAATAAGACTACATTACCATTCCTAATAAATCCGGCTTAAGTCCTAGAACATTTTTATCTCCAGAGCACATCACTACCAGTACAAATACTTGGTTACTTGACAGAGTTTTGACTTAAAATAGCATTAGTTTTTTTAAAATAGCAGCAATATGAAGACTGTAAACATAATAATGGTTATTTTTTTTTTTTTTTTTTTTTTTTTTTTTTATAACTTATTCATTCATTCTTTCACTTCATTTACTTATACAATTTTTAAACTCTATAGAGTTTAAGAATTGTAATATATACGGTACCAACAATATTTATATACACTAAAATATCCACCTAAAAGCCGTCTTTTTTCATGATCATAGTAAGCCTTAAGCAAAAAGTGATATCAGTGTGAGGAATAATTTGCATCACTAACCCGAGGCAGTGTAGGAACGAGATCCAAGTAGGTAGGTACATAGAATCTGTAACGGTATCTAATTGGACCTTGAACTCTCTCGTTAACTTCAAATATGTGGAGTTCTTCAAATTTCACAGAAAATAATTGGGAGCTGACATGCAATGTACAACACACGATCGATATTACGATAACAAGATTTAAAATTATTCTTTAAAGAAAAATATATAAAAAAACATAGTTCAAGCAGCATATCTATATTGTACCATATCCAGGTATTTAAATAAGTCATCACTTGTCATCTTCACAATGAACAAGATAAAAGAAACAATTAAAACTCGGTCATTAAACTCTTCTTATCGCTTTTTTATTTAAATAAACAAATTATCACTTTTTAATGGTTTTTTATTTATAAATCTGAATAAGTGATAAAACTTGAACGTTAGATTTATAAAATCTGTTTATTCCACATTTTATATCTAATATACAAGTATTTAAGCTTGAAGTAATCATCTGGGTCAATTTCTAAGTAGATATTAGGGCAAAGTGTAATATAATTTGTAACACTATTGCCAAACTTTTAGATAAAAATTTGTCATTATTATCATCAACAGCTATTAACCTAAATAATAGTAAGTATATCTAAGTAATTCTTTTATAAAATAGAAAGTTCAAAATAAATTTCTAAGACAATTTTGTTATGTCAAGTTGAATTACTATCATTTAGTAAGGATCACATAGATTTTAATGGTAAATAGCGAGCGCGCGCGCAGTTCAGTACTGCTCTCGTTACGAGTCTGTTGCGTTCAAAGTTTCTGTATCTAGTATCGCGGTTTTACTTGCATCGTTAGAATCAAGTGTATGTATTGATATTTCATTATTTATGAAATTACTTCCGGCTCATGATTGGTAAGATTAATATACAAACAAATATCAATTACTCCTTATAATTATCTGAAATATGTGTATTTCCAAAGTCACTAATCTGTAACTGAAAACTTATCTTAGTTGCGGTATCATTTAATCTCATTTTAATTAATTTGATTTATTTTCTATATTTTAAAACATAAGTACATATACAAGGCTTTTATTGAGTTGTAGGGAATTGAAATGTTTTATTGTTTACTTTTTAAATAACTTTCCAGATGTCTTTTTTTTCCTACATATTTGTTAACATAATGGATTTTTATATTTACTTCTATTGCCTATTTTACATAATCTTTTACAGATTCATAGTAATTTACTCGCCGTGGAATATTTATACAATACCTTTATATACAATTAAATTTTGATCGAGTTTAAATTTCATTATTTTACAATATTATGTTTTTACTTATTAAAATATTATTGATGAAAAATTATCTATTCATAGTGGAAGTAATTTTGCCTTAAGATTTTATTTTATAAAATATAAATAAAATCTCGAAAATTGTATTCAAAGATTGTTTATAAGTCGTGCTTACAAAGAAAAACTTTTCGAAAGAAGCTTAAGAAATAAATCATATTCAGTTATTCATTCAAAGTATCTAGTTATTGACTATAAGAGCGACAGTTGATTATGCTAAAATAAAATATGTCAATTACTATGATGTGCTTAGAACAACATTAACATATGTCGATGATTTAAAATTCAGAGCTCTGCCTAAACAAATTTGAAAAGATTTCCAATGTTTTTAAAATTTTAATCGCACATTTAGGATAAGAAAAACTGTTCAAGTTCAAGTTTCACTATCAAATTTTTGCACATTTCCTAAAATTATTTTTGAAAAGATCCTTTTTTTTTGTTTTGACAATTTTGTTTTTATTGTTATTACAAATTAAGATAGGACACATCGTTTAACACGTAGAAGTATTATTATGGGACGAATATCAACAGCTCCCTGTGCTTAATCTAACTGGTGATGAGTCTGTTAATATTAAGAATTCCCCAAAATATGATTTGAACTCATAATCGCCCAATCGTAACTGAACCAGGGCAATGACGGGGTTAAGAAAATTCTTTTATATATTTATTTATTTTTGTAACTTTATAAAAGAATAGTATTTATTTATGCGCACGTACCCGCAATATCGTGACGATGTGAATCTTACGGTGTAGAAATGGTTGGAATTCCAAGTACCTATTGTAAAAACAAATAGCTGTAAGTTTTGAATACAAAATTTTAAAGTTTAATATAAATGATTATACTATGAAAATAACTTTGCCGTCAGATAAGTATTCGCGAATTCGTCAGTCGGTCGTTATTGAATTTTAATTACTATTTAATCGATTTTGTATTAAAGACGCGGCAGTAGCAGTAATTAAATTACTTATATATTTTCGATATATTTGTCCTTTATTATTTTTCTATATAATATGTTATACACATTTTTTCACATTATTAGAAAAATAGTAGTTAATATTAGATGAATTTTAAGATAATAATTTTTTAAACTTACAAGGAGCATATGTGCTGTTCGGCATTTGAGATTTATTATTTCGAGATTCGATTCTCTCTGTTTTCATTAATTTAAATAATCTATAATCTATAAGATTGTAAGGAAATGTATTATTATATTATATTTTATAGTATTTCTCTTACGATTTATTTAAAAATAGTGCGTAGTTTTAAATTAAGTTGTTCTTAAAAATATAAACGTTATTTTTGGTCTGTGCAAGTGCTGAACTTCTAATTTTCGCCATATATCTATATCTAATGCGGTTGTCGGAAATAGCAGTACTTTTATTTTTACTTCACACGACATACGAACGGCAGTTCTTATTAGTAGTTTTTATCGGTGCTTTTTCGTACTTTATAACTTTATTTTTATAAATGAGCGTATCGTACAAAATCAAATGGTATATTTCAGTTATCCAGTACGAAAAGGAAATAATTAACGATTTTTTATATTTTACAAAGTTTGCCTAAGTAAATTAATTTAGAAACTGTCGTTTGTTCACTGAACTTTCAAATTACTCAATAGAACCCTAATATTTATTACTTCCTGCCATTCTTTTAAAAAGTTTAGCATAAATATTTTCCTTGCAAGTACACTTACATATCTTTAACAGTACATTCCATACATCAAACCCAGTCATAATATAAACAATATTTTAAGAAAAATTTAGTTGCTATGTACGTAAGATCACTATACACAGAAACATTACAAAAATAAATCGTAAAACAAGTAACGATGAAAAACTTAATACACTCCCACTGCTTCATTCATAAAATAATGTTAAAACAAAAATTTGTTCTAAGATTCTATGTTGTTCAGTATTATTTGGAATAGACTTTTTTCTTCACGCTGTATCCCGCTCGTAGCACTGTAGAACCAGAGAACCTAGTGTTAAGACGCTTTCTCTTTTATCATTGCCGTTCCCTACTCTCGTACTGAGCGTGCTGAGTGGCGGAACTCAACACCTCGCTTTGCCTTGTTACCAGAACGAGGAAATGAAAGTATTAAAAAATATTGAGAATCGAACCCACAACCTGTCGCGTTTACGACAGGTTATGGGTTCGATTCTCACTAAAGTCGCACGCATGTGCCTCTGCGCCACGACAAGCCTCTATATCTATATATAGACTTGATCACTTCGAAAATAGACATGTATAGGCTTATAGCCGCTGAGACTTGCCATTATTTACTATTATTTGAAGCTTGATATTGATATAAATTGATAATATACTTGGTTATAGAAAACATCTTAGAATTCTCTTGTTAAAAGAAAGCCAACATCACTTCATACATTTTCACTATTTAATTAGTTATTAGTAAATAAAAAAATATATATAAAAGTTCAAAAATATACTTGCAAATTTAAATAAACAAAGCAATGGCGAGGCGGTATGACCGCGACAGCTCAACATAAAATTGATGTGTTTACTCATATTATGTATCACGTTCAATTCGACATCACTCAATATGTTTATTCGTTTCAATGCAACCAATTGACCTACTTTTGTTTCCTTATTTGTTTATATAGTTTTTATTCTTTTTAAATATTTTGGCATAAGTATAAATAATCATTCAATTAAAAGTAAAACAGACTTTTATTTACCATAGTATAATATTTATAGATATTTTATTTGTCAGTGAATTTCCCAAAATAGTCTTTCACTAAGTTATGTTTTAGGTAAATGTAAACGTCAAGTAACATTATCGAAAAAGAATTAGGAAACATTTTTCTTTTAAAGTATAAGCTGCTTTCTAAGTCTGAATGATTCAAAAGTACTTAAGAAATGTGAATAACTGTATCTAGAATTCTCCTAAAAGGTTTTATTTTTTTCAGACAACACTATCATTTTGAATTTAGAGCTTTCACGTCAAAATTAATATTAAAAACGATATGTAAATGACAATGTATGTATGTATTTTATTCATCTTCATCGTCGTTTCTTCTTTAATATATTTTTTTCTTCTTTTTTTTAACTTCACGCTGTATCCCACATATAGCAGGGTAGGCAGAGGGAACCAGAGAACCTAGTGTTAAGACACTCCATTCTCTTTCAACAATTCCGTTCCCCACTATAATAATCATTAAAGAAAAAGCGACGATAAAGTTGTATAAAATACTTCATTATTCCTATCTGAATATTTTTAAATTATTTGTATAATACAGCTATGTAAAAATTAGATAATGATTTAAACATTATTTAGTTTAGTGTACTGAGTTGAATTTGTAGGAAACTACCTTATGTAATTTCATTATAAAAATATTTTAAATTTCTCTTATACATTAGTATGTTATAAATATATCGGAAGTAAGAAGGGAAGTTCAAACTAATAAAACAATATTGATCGAGGGTCTGTAAATTTCATACTAAGCTCGCAATAATGATAATAATAAATAAACCATCTTTCATAATTTTTCTTGTATTTATATTCTTTTGAAAAACAATAGCATTTTGTATAAAAGCACACGTAGCTAACACCATTGTAGAAATAAAGCATCATAAATGCCCGTTACTAAGCTTTATGTAACATGTACCTAAAATACGCCTAACATAATCCGACGTTTCTGCCGAGTTACTTCAAAGTAATAGGCTTGTAGCTCGTGATTCCAAACGATGAAAAATTGTAACAACAGGTCTATATGAATAATGTGAATGGCATGGTCGTTACATAAAATTTTATAAACTACATCAATAGGTTTTTTATACATATACTTATAACAAAAAGAGGATATAAAATGGTATTTTGGTATAATCGTGTTTAAACGCCTAAGTCTAAGGTATTACGTATGTATTTATAATATATTGTGTAATGAACAAAAAAATGATGAACTAATGCTTTATTTTTTCTGTCTAATCAAATTACAACTAACAAAGCAGTTGATGGTCCGCAATTTCACGGTCGTAAATTAATTTTCACGCACATCTTTTTATGTTTGTATCCAATAAAAATAATTAATAGGTAATTTATGCAAGATGTCACATCTTAGTATTTCGTCCAAGGCTAGTCGGGTTTGGGCAGAGATGCGTAGATTTATGAGCGCATTCAACCATCCGTGAGCAAATATTAACCAATAAAACATCTCATGTTTCCGGCAAGTGTGTGAATAATTGATAACATGTAATAGGTATATAATAAGTTTCATTTTCAGTGACAAAAAGACTTACGTATTGTGATATTTTTTTGCGAGGACGACAAATAAATATTATTTGTAAGAAAAATAGCTCTTGAATTTGGCTTGAACGCTGCTGCGTAATTTAGCATGTATGTCATTTACTAGTACTATTAGTACATTTCTGTAAGATTTTTTTCATTATTTATTATTACTGGCTGAGCCGTCTATATGTAGGTATCAGCTCGAGTTGTATTATATTTTTTTCTATTATAGGTAAAAAATAAATTTTGTGTAATATAAATAAATTATTATATAGAAGTCAATGTAATAAACCAGCCGCGTCTGTTGTATTTGAACTTGAAAATTTTATGCAATACTGTTTAGGTTTAATCTAAAATAGCTCGGAAGACTATTTTTACGCTATGATTCACAGATTATACGGGAATAAATCATAAGAAATGTGAACAGCCATCTAGTATTGTAAAAACATCTTTATTTTATTCGAATAACATATTTTGGAAAATGGAGTGATTACCAAATATGTCGTATTCAGTGTCAAATTTTTTATTGACTTGAATTGAAATAAATATATTTTTTAATATTCTGATACAACCTACACGTTAAAGATTAGCTTTGCATTATCATTTTTTTATGATAAATGTAAAAAAAATTAAATTTATAGTCTGCTAATATCTCCTGTTATAGAAAGAAGACATCGTAAACGAAATTAACGTGTAAAAAGCTTGTAAAATATTTCGTTGTCAAATTTTCAACCTAAAAATATCAGTTTCTTCCAAATTTTTTTACTCATAAGTAAATCTAATAGGTTTTTTTAATTTTTCTAAATAATAATATGAAATTGATAAATTATATTTGATCCTAATTCGCTGTAAAAATACATTGACGTAATACCTATATTAAATAATATATGTGTGTAATGTTAATAAACATTATTTTAAAATTAGATAAATATATTTTTCGATTACTAACCGTCGGTTATATCAATTAATGAAATAAAGATAATTAAGATTTGACGTCAGCGTCAAACAAAATGCATTAAAATATTTAAAATAAAAATATATAAAAGTAAAAATATTACAAACACCTCGACATCGTTGTCTTAACTAAATTTAAATAGGGACCACATCAGATATAGTAGCTATCAGTGGCGAGGCGTCCATATGAGACGATTCTTATCGGCTTACATTTTGTATATTACAATAAATTATTGGCGGGCTTATTAGCAGATTGGGAATACTAAAAAGCTACCGACTTACCTTTTTAAAATAGTCACCCCTCGCCATTGCTAGCTATCATATAAAATAAGAATCATCGAGATTGATTCACCTAGTAAAAAGATATACCATAACACACATAAAAAATAATGACGAAATAAGAACTTTTTTTAAGTCTCAGTCAGTTTTTTTCGAAGTTATTATATATGAATATTGCAAAGAGTCGATTTGAACGAGAAAAAAAGACGACGTGAGCTCACTGCAACTGTACTACGGTAGTTTCATGGGATATTTCATATACGAGTATTATATTACTAGTCGCCCCAATAACCCATAAAATTGACCCATAAAACGTGTATGTCACTTTATACACTTGAGACTTGATACTTTTTAGGTTTCAATTATTGATGTGAGGATAAGGGAAAAATACACGCAACAAAAATACCTACCTACATGTTAACCCCAACAGAACGCTTATGGTATGTATGACACGTTTTTGGTTGAACAATTTTCTTCTTGACCTATATCACTATTAAAGGCTCAGGTAATTTGTCAATTGTCGTTTTCGTATTTACAAAAGTATTTTGAAAATACAAAGACATTGTACCATATAAGATGTGCCTATAAATGGTGTGATGTGACAAGGTGCCAACAAGTTACTGTTAGCCACTAATTGTATTGTTCTTGCTCTATTGTCTAACATATTGTGTCACTAGTTTCTATGTGATACATTTGTTCCTTTTGCTTTATAATCATTGTAACCAAATCTGCGCTAGAAATGTATCTCTGAAGAAGTTAATGCTATCACGTTTTAATATGGTTATGATTGTTTTTATTTAATTAAGATCATGTAAATTCGTCTAGTTTCATAAATATAATAATTGTAATTATGAATCACTTACTGTTTTATAACAATTTCAATAATATTTTAATACTTTTTCTTTAGATACATAATTATATTCTATAAACATGTCGATATATTTCGTAGAATGTAAATATTATCTTAAAAGTGGTTAATAAATTCAATTTGTTGCTATATGATAAATGTTTCTCGGCTGCTAAGTAATTTCACAATGAAAGTAGGCGTTGTGGATAGACATGATAAAGAGACACTAACTGTATGAATAATACTGGTTCTTGTAAATTTTACGCAATTCAGTTTATATTTGTAAAGAAGCATAATTGTCTACATTTGGAAAATATATATTTTTATATAAGTAATTGTTTAAATTTCACAAAATAAAAAATTATGAAATTATCATTTTTCATTGGAACATTAATTTGGATTATACGTTTTCTATGTTATTAAAGCTGCAAGTGTTTGTATTATGAGTTTAAATCTGTCCCGCGTGGCTGATTCAATAGTTGTTATAATTTTTTACTATAAAATGTATAAAAGTTTTTTTTGACATCAGTTTTAATATTTCGAAAGAATATTTAAGGGAAAAATATATTGCCATCTTAATTCAGAATAATATCTACTATTTTATTTTTTTTTTTTTTTTTTTTTTTTTATACCACGACGGTGGCAACAAGGCACACGGCCCACCTGATGGTAAGTGGTTACCGTGGCCTATGGACGCTTGCAACACCAGGGGCATCACTTACGCGTTGCCGACCCTTCAAAAACCTATTTTGATTAGGTAATGAAAGGTGTAATAGTAAACATCACGCTTGTGTCTAAAAAGTCATTATCTATACAATATATCAAACGCTTCGATTTCGCAATCGAGTGACTGACAGACAATGTACAGGAAAGAGTACTGGTCATAGAAAGCTGAAATTTGGCATGTAAGCCACTTGCGAATGATTTCTCAAAATTCCTATGAAAACAGACATAACGGGATTTTGGGACACATATTTTATATATAATCCGCCTTAAATGGCAAGATATAAAGATTTCTATATGTAGTATTTTCAATTTCATTCTATTTAAAATTTAAACAGATGTTGAGTCCTCGCAACTGTTCATCAACTGGAAGTATTGGATATGATGTGGTCACATACTTTTGTAATATTATCTATGATCATAGGCATGGAGCTATCTCGAGGACATCACGTAAGTTTAACCTTGTTAGTCTGCCCTACTTTAATTTTATATCCTATTGTTGATCCTCAATATCAACTTCATTCAATAATACAAAACTGTAACTTGTTTTATATCTGTTGTTGATTTTGCAAATTGCATTGCATTTTGCCAAAAAAAGAATCGCTTCAAATTGATATAAGTGTTTCTGAATGCGATCCAATGCAGCTATTGTATGATAAATGCAGAATTGAAAAGCGTTGACCCAGTTATCCAAACAGCCAAATTGTTAAACGTGTCCCATTATGTATCTACTACAATCACCGTTTATCTATTCAAAAACATACTATTGTAATTGCAGGTAGAAATTGATTCTGATGTAGAAGAAAATGTAAAATTAAACAGCATAAGTATAGAACCACAATATGAAAGCCATAATGGTAAGTTAAATTTTATTTTATGCAGCTCTTATTACACGAGAGCCTGTTCGTTTTACTGCAGTACAAAAATTTTCATCTTTGCAATTTTCTCGTAAAATAAATGCAGCTCGGAAATATGTTTTATATAATATTTTTATAGTCAAATTTCAATTCAAGGTATAAAAATGTCTTCTTATTCTGAATGGTCACCTTGGAGTCTATGCCTCGGTGGACAGAAAGTTCGTCGTCGGCATTGCTTGCGTCGCCAAATATGCGGCGATGCTCTACGAGTTGAAGTGGCAAGGTATAATCACTCACTCTCAATAAAAATACGTTTTTTATATCGGAAAATAAAGTAGCGACAAAAGTGTAACGAAATTTGAAAGTAACTATTATACTTAATTTTATAGTCATGATATTATTTTGTATATAATATATGAATTAACATTAGAAGGTGAAAATCTATAAAATGAAATTACCATTTTCGAGTTAAATTACTCAAATGCCTAATGACTCATTCATACTTGGAATATGTTATGTTTATAAATATTGAAATTGTGATTTGATTAATGTGGTATTTGTGTTTACAGTTGCGGCAAGTTTCATGAAGCACATCGGCCAAACCGTACTCGTGGCCACGATTTAGGACAGTTAGGACAACCGAAAAATGTTTACAAATATATTATATTATCAAATGTATGTTATATTTATATGTACATATATCAAACCATAGACATTAAGCATCTTGTAGTAATGTTAAGCGCGAAACGACATCTCTACGTTTTCAACTTTCCTAGCTAATGGAACATTCCACTTCATCTCATGAAAATAGTTAATTTATTTTAAATTATAACATTAGCTGTAAAGGTTTACTAGTGGTTCATATATATATATATATATATATATATATATATATATATATATATATATATTTAACTTATTTATTCATATTATTTCATTTGTATCATTAGGTTTTTGAAAAATTTTGAAAGCTTTGATATAAAGTAAATACTTACTAATAGTATTAATTTTGATTGAAAAATATTTTAACAGACTTCTAGTAATCACGGTTACGTAATAAAAATGCATATAAATTATGCATGTTTCATTCAACATATGATATGATAAACCTTTGATTTCGAAGCGGGTAATATACGAGTACGTTTGTAGTACGAGTACATATTGAATTCTTTGCAGTACTGCTTAAGTATGAATTTATTGGTAAGAGCTTTGACATATTATAAAGATAAATCGTAATATTTGACGTTCTACTCTTAGAGACCAATGCATAAGAAAAAGAAAGATTAATAATATTATAACATTTACCCTTATATTTTATGATATCAGCATCAAACCTACATAGGTAAAACAAAGCCTTTGTATCCATATGACCATTAAATTACAAGTAAGAAGAAAGAAAATAATACTACAAGCTACAATTCTGTTTGTTGCAGAGTTACTTTTTATAAATACCTAGTTAAGATATATGTAATATATACACGATGCAGTACTTTTAGCATAAAATGTATCGATCTGAGCTTATAATGAGGAATTATAATTTTGTTTAAAATTACTTAGCCCTAATGACTAACCATTTTTAATTAATTAAATTAATTTATAGCCTAATTTGCGACAGCTCGATGCAAACGATGTTCAGAAGAAGTTTCGAGGCTTTTCTCCTTGGAGTAGTTGGACTCCTTGTTCACGCAAATGTACAACTGTGAGAAAGAGGTATGAGTTTAAAATGGTCAACATATTAAATGCAATGAGATGTTATTCAAACCATATTGTGCTAATAGACAGATGATAGTAATTAGTCAATGTTGCGTTCATACATATGTCTACGTTACTGAAAGTTGTTATATAGGGTGTCCCAAAATTAACGCAAGATTTGACTTTTCCGCCATTTGTGCAGTGAAGTGTTGGCAACCCTGAAAAAAAAGCAATTTGATAGCTAACAGTATAGGGTTATTAAAAATGGAGCGTTACACGATAGAACAACGTGTCTTCATTATTAAAGAATATTTCAAAAATAGTGAAAGCTTAGCGGCTGCAGTTCGAATTCAAATCTTGCGTTAATTTTGGGACACCCGATAAATACTATAACATATTTTGTAACAAATATTCTATTATAAAAACGAACACGGAATCTAAAAGTGCTCTAATTAGGTACGCATATAAGAATATCACTATTAAAATTTTGCTCTGTACAGAAAGATATAGATTAAGTACCTAGCTTTTCGTTTTCATATTAACGAAAATTTTGCAATAGTTTCTATTAAAATGAAATTACAGAATAGTTTTTTTTTATTTTAGGCATTGTCTGAAAGCGTCTTTATGCGGACGGAAAGTAATTAGACAGTCCGCTTATTGCTACTTGGAGGGCAGTTACTGCCAACTTTGGATTCGTAGCAGAATGCAGCGGCGAAAGGATCCAGGTGAAATTGCACATAGGTATCTAGCTAACAACTTTTACATATTAACCTATGTTGAGAAAATTTACCTTCTTATAAAATCCAAGCTACACTACACTTACAACGTGATTAAATATAATGTTACCTCAAAGGATATTAGAAAAACGTTTAATTAGCAAAGTCTTCGACCATTTATATTAAAAAGATGGAAGTTCTTTATCATAATTTTATAAGTATATATTTTAGAAAAAATAGAAATATTCCCCTTTTTAAGCTATCTTCTCATGTATATATTTATGGTCCACATTTTGTAAAGAGTACTCTATTTTCTCTACATACATTCCGAGTACCTGCGTGTCGAGTAGACATCGATTTTAAATAATAAAAACATCAACTTCTCTTCAATCGCCTTATCAGACATGACCACATTTACGACATTATCACTTTGAAGACCGTATAAATATAGGTGATATTTTTAATTTTATCACCAATTTCCTGATTTTCAAATAGCAAATAACATTCCATTTTCCGAATGGCATTTGGCAGCCGAAAGCATTGTGTTGTTGGCTTTACGGGCGGCGGTGTTAAAATTACGTTGTTCATTGATTACACAACAACCCAACAAATTGCTTTTTACTGCTAATTAATTTATTAGCTTAATAATATTATTATATGTATAGTTCTTAATTATTTCTTCATATTAAACAATAGCTACTAACCGCATCGTAACCCGATATAATTCGTTTCGAGTATGTGCCTTATACGCACACACTGGTGAATAAAATATATACAAGGATTCATAGTGGTGTCTCATATATTAAATATTTAAGATTCCATTTCGGATAGGACCAATGTCAATATAAATTTGTTAATTGAAATTTATGTTTATAAATGAAACTCGAAAGCGACTTCTGTAGTTTTTATTATAAAAGTCATATTTTCGACTACATTTTACTGGTGATAAGTGTATCATAACTATTATTGATATTCTTATACAATACTATAAATGAAAATAATTAAGCATAAATATGTATAGATAATTTTTTAAATCAATTCAAATATAACTAATTGTAGTCAATTCATCTTTAATTTTGTTATGAAATTTCGTACTTCAAAGACTCCCCCCGCGCTATTTGTATTAATTTGTAATACTCTAATAGCAAATCACTTGACTAATGAATTTAGCTTTTCGTTAAAGTTAAAATAGAGCAAGTAACCTTTATTAAAATTAATTACTATCATTTATCAACTTCTAGAGTACACAATAACCGAGACAATGCCACAACCGGTGCCGGCTATTCATCCGGAAGATTCTCGGGCGCTCTCCAATATGCCCGTTTGCGGCAGATTGGGAAGATACCGTTCAACGAATGCTAGACTTCGAGCTAAAATGAGGGATATGATGCGCATCATTGGAGGCAGACCCGCTCCGCCAGGGAAATGGATATGGCAAGTGGCTGTGCTTAATCGATATAAGGTAGGTTTCTAATCTAAATATATGAAGAGAAATAACCTCTAGCTGGTTTATTTACTTGTTCATCATCATGCTCGCTATTAGTAATTAAAATTACACCAGAAATTATTTTAGGTAAAACAATTGTTCTTACCAATATACATATGTTTGAGAACGTATATGTTAGATGATTTAAATATTATGTGTTGATTAAGAATGTCTATATTTGTACCCAGTTACTAATTATACAAAACCAGAAGTTAGGGCGTGTCTTTAATAAATTAGGAATGTAATTGGTTTTACTTTTATTGAAAGTGGAAAGTTCAGAGTAATTAAAATATGATGTATTATGTAAAGGATTTTTAAATCATACAAGAATTTATATAAAAGAAAAAGTTGTGTTCTAAAAATTTAAACTACATGCTACTGTCGATAAATTGTAAGCAAAAATATATATGAAAAAGTAACGCATAATAGAAGCCAACTGGTCAAACTAGATCAATTTGTACAGGCTTGCATTTGTAAAGGCTTGTATAGATTCTCCATTTCACTTTAATAATTAATAACGTTCTACAGCTTCCGCTAATTTGTTTTTATTATACTTACAAGTCACAAGTAATTTATATATAAGTACAATATAATAAAACATTAAAAAAAGTGTGATTATACTGAATGTACACAACATTAAATATATTCACGAAAAAATACTTTAGGGAAATGAAAAAGACATTTCACTGGCACTTTTGGTTGTAAGCCCTTTAGAACTGAGTAGGCTATAGGGTATAATAGATTTAGAAAAACTAGTATAACTGATTTAGAATCATAAGGTAGTAATTTAGCTAAACCATAAGATATAAGCAGACACCATCTAAGCAAAAAATGTTCAGCAGTCGACATGTAATAATTAAAGATAAAAATGTCTAATAAAGAAACATAGCGAACCTGCTAAACCATTAGGAATTAGTAAATGGTGTATTACCAAAAGTTGTTAATTGTGGTGGGTAGTGGTCATTTACAAATAAAATTATTAAAAATTGAGGCCAACATGGCGTAGTGGGACCACGTCTATGTGAAAATGTAAAATCATGTGTTGTGGGTGCTAACCTCACTCGGGGAATAATCATATTTATATTGTTTTCCCTTCCTTCGTATTATAAAGTGCGGGTTTAAGTTATACTACATATTACACAGGAAAAAGAAAAAAGCGTAAAGCTAAAAAATTTCAATCATCAAGAATGTCTAATGTGGAAGTCTAATGGACAAGAAAATGATCACCCTACGAAACGTTATTTAGCCTCATGAAACATTTTTTGTTGGTGTACAAAACAGTCAAAGATCTGGAACATTTAATGTGACCTAAAAGATCAGCACGATTTAATATGTGGATATGATGTTTTCTTGTCTCATAAATATTTATATAGTACTTTTTTAGTTAGAATAGAAGAAATAAGAATCTTTACTTAAAAACGTATAATACAAATAAAAAAAAGTTATGAATGTTTTGTGCGTAAAAATCAATTCTATCTGTTTGTGATATAAGAAAATTATATCGAAACAATGCTAAAATAATTCTTACAACAGAGACAAAATATTGAATGGTATCGCTAAGTTTGGTAATACGATGGATTCAAAATAAGAAAAATGATAAGATGATAAGTAACTTGGATTAACAAATGGATTATTCATAATATTTTTTTGTTTAGGAAGCTTTTTGCGGTGGTACACTGATAGCGCTGCGATGGGTGGTAACTGCAGCGCATTGTGTAAGGAAAAGATTATATATTCGTCTGGGAGAACATGACTTACTTGTACGTGGCTACGGCGAGGTCGAGATGAGAGTGACGGAAGCTGTAATCCACCCCCAGTATGATCCGGATACTGTGGTCAATGATGTCGCTCTATTGAGGTAAAATTAATATTAATAAATAACATATTTATAATATTCATGCGTTATGTAGAAGAGAATGAGTAAATCACGTTTCTAGTTTATAGGAAAATATTTAAGTTGTTGTTGATCTTAGATATGAATATAAATTGAAACTTACCGTATATCTGTCCTTGGATAGGATCGAATCGATGACCTCTAACTTATCAGTCAAAGTTTATATAATCCAGGAGACCAATCAACCTCTTTGGTTTACTAATATATTAATAAACTGAGATAACGCTAAGTAGCACTCAAGCCACACAATGTGTAATATCTGTACAATCCTAATAGCCCGTGACGCTGCGTAGGTTACCGTAAAACAAAGGATGGAAACACTTAATGGATACAATCAATTAGAAACTTTATTGTTCAGCTTAATTCTAAATTTTACATGAGAACATAAGAATAGTTTAAATAAAATAGTTGACAATCATTACGTAAAGAAAAATGTTAAATTATGCTATTGATTCAGGGGTATCTTTGGTTTAATTATCATGTCAATATTACCTCCCTATTTTATAACAATATAATGAATACGCACGTGTTGATATTTTTTATTTTTATCAGTAGAATATAAAGGGTTTTCATTTATTTACTGCCTGTTTCAGAGACATTGCGTTATACGACTAAGTAGATATCTAAATATTATTATTTGTATATTTCTCCAAGTGGAATTGGACGCCACTCTCATCCAGTTTACTCAAGCATATCCCGACTGTGATGTCTTGTATTTGTGCTATAGTTGAAATAACGTATCAGGCTATTACATTTACACATAATATATATATTTTTATCTTCACGGTGTATCCCACACATAGCAGGGTAGGCAGAGGAAACCAGGGAACCTAGTGTTAAGACATTCCGTTCTCTATTAACAGTTTCGCTCCTAAGTTAAAATTTAATTTAAAAATATATGTCTTAAAAATACATACTATATTATCATTACCTTACCAGGCCTTGAATATTCATTTCATCGGTATAGTATATCGATCCAATTGAGTAATAAGTAGTATATTACGATACGTTTATTATAACAAAAATCCACCTTCGTTTTATCCACTCAAAGAAATTCTGATTGATATCCCCAATCTCTGTAATTTCATTGTCTTCATCAAATCAATTTGTTTTATGAAGGTAGCTTACTATACCTTTTAGGCAACGTTTCGTGAAGTAGGCAATAAATAATGCTATTAATTTTATACTATGCCCATATACTCCGCCTGTTTTTTTTCGAGGATATACAAATATAGTATCGATGTATAGAAACTGTTTACAAAAAAATCCTTAATTAAAAGTACATTGAAAGAGATCAAAGCTTCCCTACAGATCTTTTTTAAAGTTATGTCAGCATACGGGACATCCTCCGACCCGACTCACGGCCAGCGCCACCTCCTCCTGCGTGACCAAGTCATCAAGGCCGCTTAGCCTGAGCTCAGCACACTTCGTGGGCCTCGTCACCTGTACGTCGTTGGCGTCGAGGACACCACGAATACGCTCGGCCAAACTTAGCTGGAAGTAGCCGGTCCTGGATGGCTTCCAGACTGGTATTCACCATCGTCCCCACTAGCACCATAACAGTGCGGACCATCTCCTCGGTGACTGTGTTTTGAGCTGGGGCCTGCTGTTGTTTCACCCTGGAACGCTCGAGATCCGCCCTCAAAACCTGAGGCCAACCTGAGCTCAACCTGAGGCCAGCTAAGCCGGCACCTCGTCCTCCACTAGCGGCAGACAAAAAGCGCCAAGCCGCTGCTGCCGCTGCTGTCACGCCGCGTGGGGAAGCAGGGTCTACGACACACACACACACACACACAGACAGCATATGTGTATCCGTTATATATTATCATATTTTATTGATAATAAAAATATAAAAATAAAAGTAGTACATTTATATCTGTTTATACAATGATTATATTTGATATTGTAAATATATTTTCTTAGCGTTACATGTCTGTTTAATGTTACTAATGTTCATTATATTTAGTAAATGCGGCTTAAAAATTTTAAATGAAGGTCAAGTTTAACGACGTCTATATATTGAATCGAGGAAAACCAGATATAGTAGAATTGACACTTCGACTATTGACCGTTTTCACTATCTAAGTAATAATAACTAACCCAATAACCCCGTTTGTTATAAATAAAAAGAATTTATATATGTTTATATGTCGGAAGCAATATTCACTAGTGCCAAACTCGAGCATACGTGGTGTCAGTTTTAATTTGTGTAGCCCATAAGATATATGTCATGAAATATTCTAGTGGGTTCGATTCCCACTCCAAGAAATGAAAATAGTATTTTCATTTCCTTGCTCTGGTAAAAAGGCAAAGCGCGGCGTTGAGTCAACTCAGCACGCAATGCCTCAATTCGGCGGAAAGTGGGAAACGGTTAAAAGAGAACGGAGTGTCACTACAGTAGATCCTCTGGTTTCCCTCTGCCTACCCTTCTATGTGCAAAATACAGCGTGAAGCTAAAAAACATTGTAGTATTTTTAATTTCATTTATTTCACCCTTCTATTAACGGTATATGCATAGAAAACCTGGAAAAAAATATTTTCGTTCTACATTTTGCGGCCACTGTAGAGATATTGCGTGTGTGACGACGGCACCCAAAGCCGGATTTTATCTTACTAGCCTACTTCCAATCGAACCCATAACTGTTCCCTGTTAAATCTGACACTTTTGACACGCCAAAGCAATCTTATATATGCATATGCAATATTATATCGTAAATATTAATCACG
This sequence comes from Philaethria dido, assembly GCA_033558755.1. NCBI lineage: Eukaryota > Metazoa > Arthropoda > Insecta > Lepidoptera > Nymphalidae > Philaethria > Philaethria dido. The sequence goes on from JAKGSA010000269.1 coordinate 155,647, forward strand.
GGATACGTGAATGTCAATATTGTTTTTTAATACTTTCGATTTTTATGTTTCGTTATTTAAAAAAATTCAAACTTCTCCTACAAATGTCTTTATTTGACTATAATTTATGACTCTCTAGCATTCTGTTCTCAGGATCTGGCTACGACGTGCTTGTGACGTGATTTATTTTATTCTTCTGAATTTACGACAAGCATCCCAACTTTAAAATAAACCTGTAATATAAACAGGGTATTGTGAATAACGGTTTTCCCTATTAAAGTCTTAACTCATAATTTATACGTGACAATCGAATCAAATATTTTGAAATGTACTTGGGAGCTTTATTTATTTGTGTTTTTGCGTCTAAATTCGGAACGATATGCAAATACAATATCTTTCATTCCCTCGTCAAATGGAATACCCGTGCTAGGTTGGCTATTCAATAGGCGTCATGCCTCGAAGTTATAATCACAATATCGGTAGAAAGCTACCGATACGCTACATATAATATAGATTATTGACCCTTCTATAAAATAATTTATTTTAAGCTTTTTACGTCTAAAATATGTAATATTTTAACAAAGAGCTTTGATCAAAGTAAGAGCAGCATTAAAATTGCTTAATCAAATATTTATAGATACTATAAAATAACAAGATAAACTTTATTTTTGCTTAAAATTAATTATTTTTCTCGTATATAAAACGAATATTATTGTAAAATAAACAACAGTCTCGTCTAAGATTTTAATATTGAAGGTACTTATAAAGAAATAAAATATTACTTCTAGTATAGTTTTCATATCTCTTTTAAACATGTAATTTAGTATGATATATCTTTATCTCAATCTGACTTTAGCGAAGTGATCTGTGCTAAACTGGTACCCTCAAAGCCGTTATCTAAGAAAATCAATCATTGTTTTTCCGTACGACCTTTTATATAGATCATCTTAAAACGTATCTAGTTTTTGCCAATCGACATGAACCTGTGTTTTAGTCTATTCTATACCTGTGTTGCAATTTAAAAACATTATACCATGTATTTGAAATGACATTAACATGGGTGTGAAAGTAGGTGAATATGAATATGAATTGTCTACTATACGCAGATGATGTAGTACTCAAATCATTAGAATGCGAGATACAGAAATTGATCATTGATTTAAATTGACCATTGATGAAAGACGGATGTTAAAGTAATGGCCTATCCTTGAATGTGATTACAACTAAGATTCTGGTGTTTGAAAAAGATGAAAAAAGAATGGGATGCAAGATTATGATAAACAGAAAGATATTTGCTAGCCCGCTAGGGACTAAGCGTGAAGCTAAGTAAGTAAGAAAGATATTTGAACAAGCGAATACGGTGACACATCTGGTGGTATGTTCAGCAGTAATGGAATATACGATATGAATGTGGAAAGGCGTATTACTACCGGTACCAGGATTAACAGTTCCTCTGTCTGCATCGATGGGACGTTAGTATAGCATCCCCGTTAAAGACAAAACGTGACAAAAACTTTTTTTTTTAAATCGTTGTTAATTTATGTATATCTGTATATGTTTTACGTACAAATAAGTACTTTTTTTAAATCGTTAAAACATTCTGTATATATATATATATATATATATTTTAAATGTAAGTTTGTTTCTACGTAAATTATAAATAGCTAAATAAGAATTGAACCTACAGCTATTACATACTGTAAAGTATTTTCGTAGTGCGTTAATGTTAAATAAAAAATATACAATATATTTTTTATGTAAATTCTTTTTGAAACGGCTACCCGCAATTATGTCTTTTAAATTAATTCTGAAGTCTATACAGGCAAAATTTTAATTATAGTTGATATGTATAAAACTACAGTTTCAGATCCATTTTTTTAAGTTTATATATATCGTTTGATTTATAGATTGCCAGCACCAGCACGACCAGATCTAGGCCATGGTATAGCTTGTCTACCTAAGCCTCACCAGATACTACCGCCACATTCAAATTGTATGATATTGGGATGGGGAAAGAGGCGCCCCAGTGATGTACATGGTACTAGAATTTTACATGAAGCTCAGGTAAATCAAGATATATGTACATATCTGAAAAAACTACTTAACAAAAATAAACATAGTTAATTCTTTGCAACGATATTTATTTAAGCATTTTTTATAATAATCTCAGTTATAAATGTAATCGTAATGGTATCGAGAGATGTAGCGTGGTATAAAGAACAATATATTGGATGTTGTAAAAGACTTCAATATGTTCTTGTTATATTCACATTTGTACTATAAATTAATAAAATAGTTACTATTATCATTGAGGAAATGTTTTAAATATCTTTTTATTTTTTATAAAATTTTATATTATGTCAACTGTTATTATGCTGTGTATGGTCATATAGAGGTACACAATAAATGAAAGTATGATTGAATATTTGGAATACAATGACAATCATTCGCAGTATGACCTATATCAATATCGAAATGATTTTTGTTGTAAGAAAACCTGTAATTGACGTCCCATCGTACATGAATAGGGCGGTATATGAGGATGATACGAATATGTTGTACAGAGTACGCGTGAGAATGTCTTAATATTTATTGCTATTTAAATGTAAGCCCAAAAAATGTTGAAGATATATATTCACTTTAGTGAATTACTTATATAAATTCATATTTAGGAAATAATTTATTTTAAACATATGGAACGAATACTTTATAATAGATTTGAATAGATTCTAATTCTTATTGCTATACAAGTATTGAAGTAAATTTATATTGTGTAGCTTTGTTATACTTTTGTTGCTTTCTTATGTTTGTCTTGGTAAGAACAAAGCATATTTTTATTTTGGTAAAACAGTAATTTCAAGCCTTTGTTAATTATCGTAGGTATCCACAATACAGCAGGGCGTCTGTCGCCGTTCGTACTGGCAGTATGCCATAACAGACAACATGGTGTGCGCCGGTCGCGGTCATAAGGACTCATGTGCGGGGGATTCAGGTGGCCCACTTTTATGCAAAGATCGTACTGGCCGATATATTTTACAGGTATGCAATAGCAATTAATATTTCATATTTCTTTGTGTTGCAAAATACCTGTCGTGGCGCAGAGGTACAAGCGTGTGACTTTGACGCGGCAGGTCGTGGGTTCGATTCCTACTCCATGAAAATATTAAATAATATTTAGCATTTTCATTTCCTCGCTTTGGTAACAAGGTTTTTATCATGGCGTTGAGTTCCGTCACTTTGCACACAATGCCTCAATTTCGCGAAAAGTGGGGAACGGAAATATTAAAGGAGAACGGAGTGTCTTAACACGAGGTTCACTGGTTCCCTCTGCCTGGGTAGGCGGGAGGGTTCCTATATGCGAGATACAGCGTGAAACTAAAAAAATATCTGCATTTATCTTTAACTTTTACTAAACTGATGTAATTTGCTACGAGCTTTGACATTCACAATAGGCTTTGTTCCTGCTTGATTATACTAAAACAAAACATTCGATAACGCAACTCACTAAAATCTATCAAAGATTAATGAATGCTTTGTGTACTTGTATTGTTTTGAAATATTTTCCCCTAATAGCAATACACTTAAATCTTTGTTTGTATGTCACACTCCGACTCCTTAGATTTCTTTTTCAATACTAAAATAAATTATTGTTGACTTTTATTTAGAATTGCTGCTGTACGTAATAAAAGGTTATTTGTCTGGGATAAATATAAAATAAATTGGTTTATAGGCTTTATAGCTGTATTATTGAATATTAAAAGGCCGAACAAATATTTTATTAATGATATATTTTACTTAATAGATCGTATTTAAATATTTTTTATTATGTTTATCATACCGTACTTAAACTATATATATTTTTAGATAATTAATATAAGATTTTTACACTACGTTCTAATGACGATATAGTCTAATATCCCAGGGCCCCCAGACGTTACTTATTTTTGAAGTAACGAATTTTACAGTATAGACACTCTTATATGTAT
>JAKGSA010000269.1:164606-185862 GCA_033558755.1 Philaethria dido
TAAAAAAAAACGTTGGCTTGTAACAAAATTTTATTTTATGTATATATGATGTTGTTTATTTTAAAGGGACTATAATATTTTAGGGTATAACGAGCTTCGGAGATGGATGTGGCAAGCGAGGCAAATATGGTATATACACAAGAACTGCTGGGTACGTCAACTGGATGCGAGATATTATGAACAACAAATATTTTGACGATTGATATTTAATTCAATCATTATTTAAACAATTTCTGTAAAGGAAGTCAGTCAGTAAAAGATGATGATTCTAAGAAATTATTATTAAATTTAGCTGTTATAGCAGTGAGGTCGGATTTCTTAGAAAAATATTATTTTAAGCTTTATTTCCTTAGTTAGAGCAACATTAATCTATCTTCTGCTGTAACTTGAGGAGTATTAATGGCGCAAAAGTTTAACAACAGTGTTATTTTATAGTCAATTAACTTTTGGAAAAAATATTTGCTATAGTCGAATCTCCTTTATATTTAGTAGGTATATATTTAGAAAAAATGTTTTAAAACGAAGAATCATGAATTTTCCATACTTGTTATTTTTGAGTTAAAATTGATTGGTACTTAGATAACTACATATAGTTATCTATAGTTATCTATAGTTATCTATATTTATTGTATAATTAATAATAAAAAAGATGGGTTGCTTATAAGATTTAAACAATTTACCTTTCTTTATTTTTTTTTTCACAATTGTTTTTGTGATATGATGATGCATTTGTAAATATACTCCTTAAACGATTGGTTAATTTTTATTTATATTTAATTAGTAGCTTTACCGGAAGTTGTAAGGATTTATGAATTGAAGGCCTACAAAAATGTAATTGATATAAAAAGTATATATTATAATTAAATGTAATAGTTGTAACTGAAACTGATAAAGAATGTCAAAATATATAATTTTGAACGGAGTGTCTTAACATTAGTTTCTCGGGATCCCTCTTCCTGTTCTGCTGTGACATAGAATATATGTATATATATATATATATATATATATATGTTACAAGTATATAACTTGTAATAGACAACATAAGAATAATATTACCTAAAATATCGACATTGTCTGGAAAGACACCTATTTACAATGCGTGAAGATCTCTTGAGGACTATATGTATATGACGAGATTGATGAGTGTGAAAAAACTGGCGCTATTAGCGAAATGTTCTGTTTACATAATAACTGTACTGTTTACATAAAAAATGTAAATCAAAATATAAAAGTTTGTATTTGGGTCTTTATCTGTTATTTTCTACTAGAGCACATGTTTGAGTAAGTTTCAAAATCAATCATATAATACATGTAGTATCTACCGCATGCAGTCTTTTATGCTCCATAACCCGGAAACCAATATGTTATATTGTAGCCCTAAAGGCGAAACTCATAAGGAGTCAGCAATGAAGAATGTTAGGAATAATTACCAAATTTGTTATAAATGCTGTGGAAAATTAAAAATAAATATTTTAAAATATATTATAACGAAATATAAAGATAAACATTTTTAGAAAACTTTGATAGGAGCACAGGCTCCAACGCTTAACGCAACTCAACGGTTGGACGTAGATAATTATTAAATAACGTTGGTAGATAAATACAGATTTATCTACCGTTCAAGCGATTTAACCACTAAGCAATACGTTCTTTATTATATGTTATCTAGAAATGTTTTTCTTATGTTAAATGTATGTATCAAGTCGGCGGAAAGTGGGGAAAGGAGTGTCTTAACACTAGGTTCCCTCTGCCTTCCCTGCTATATGCGGGATACAGCGTGAAGCTATGTATGTATGTGAATGTAACACTTACAATATTTTAAAAAATATAAATAAATTTATTTAATTCGAAACATAATTTAATCTTGTTGAATGAATTATATATACTTTTATATATGAATATTCACCTATGTACACACTACATATTATTTGTACTCAAAATATTCTAGGAGCATAAGAATAAACAAAGTCTCTCTAAGTAATTTTCTTTGTTTTCCAATTACTTATGACTGTTTGCTTTATTCGTTAGCGCAAAGCTTTAGTCCCTATGCTTGAGACATTCTCGATGTGACTTTAGCAATTTTAAGAAGATTAAATGTTTAGTATATGTTCATATTTGTTTTGAAACGAAGTTCCACGTTGAAATTATCTGCTAGTAAAACAAATGTCATATTAATTTAAATAATATAATTAAAGCAAAATAATAAAAAAATACATATTGTAAAAAAATATGATGAAAATATAGATAATATATGTTTAAAGTTTAAACTGCATGAATTTCAATTAGAGTATTTGTACATATCTGAATCGAATAGTTCTAGATCTTCATGTTCTGTTGTGATATCGTTTAGCCATGGCGTAAGATGCCAAATGCCAGTATAGAGTGCAGATTGCTCGCCCCAACGTCGCCGTTCCTCCTAAAAACAATAATGGTTGATATCGCAAATAAATTAACTTTTATTCTATAAAGTACCAAATCAAAACCTAGAGGATACTTATATGATTTTTTTATATTTATGTCACAACCAAATTAGTAATATATTTACTTGCTACGAAATTAAAAAAATAGTAGCTTACGTAGCTGACGTGTATGTAGGTATATAACACGTATTTATTAGACACTAAGTAACACAAATTTCATGTAAAAATTTTGCTAGAAATAATTACATAAACGAATTTTGCAGAAAGGTAATTCCATTTTGCGCAGTTGATTCAGCTAGTTCAGGTAAGCGTTTTAGGTGGAGGATAAAATTCAAGTCGGCTATAGAAATTGCTTTAAGCCGTATATTTTTAATTTTAAATTTTACACTCAAGAAATGCTATTGCGTGTTTAATTAAAAAAATCTTAGCATGTAATTACGAAATTAAATTACTATACCCATGAAAATCTAAATCCAATGAATAAATATAAAGTATTTTAACAATATAGGCGGATGGCATTAAGCAAAATAGGTGTAGGTATATCCTATGTAATGGAGCCATGACTAAAGGCGCTTAACTAGAAACAAGTCAAAGTGCCTTTAAGCTTCTTATCGTCAATGCTCTATTTATTTACTTTATATATTAGCATGCCGGCTCGGATTCTTTTGTTTTTTTTTTAACTTCACGCTGTATTCCGCATATAGCGGGGTAGGCAGAGGGAACCAGAGAACCTAGTGTTAAAACACTCCATTCTCTTTGAACATTTCCGTTCCCCACTTTTATTTTATAGTATGTGAATGAGAAAAGCTCTATACTGATTATAGTTATGTATAAATGTGTACCTACTACCTATATATATTTCATTTATATATAATTTTGAAATAAAACATTTTTTTTATTTTTTTTTATAAAATCAAAAGCATAAACACGTTTGGTAGCGTTCAAATGTCATGGTAAATGTTATATTAAGTATGCTTTCACTAACAGTGAATTGTAAAGTTCATAGTTTTTTTAAAGCTGTAAAATGTAAAATATAATTTTTCTCGTTCCTACAACAATCTCTGGAAAACCTTAATTTTTACATATCCTACTAAATACTATTTACAGAATAAACTCCATATAAATCCACATAATAAAATGTCGCCTATAAAATAGCAGAGGTAATGAAATTACTAGTACCTGTGAATACAACCCCATTAGTTTTCCCCCCATCAGAAGCAAGCTGCCGTGGACGGGATCGTGCTCTTCAGTGATGTATGGAGGCAAAGACAAACAGTATACATTTTTAACATTTGCTTCGTTTAACAGTTTTGCTTCGCTGAAAGGAATATACAATATTAATATTGTAACTTTACGCTTAGAGCATTTATCACGAGCACGTACTACTTTATATTAATTAACATGCACCTGTAGCCGATATTCCCAGGGCAGAAATTTGAGTACACAAGTCCTTGGTACATCGTGAGAGAATGTTCTGGTAACTTAGTTACAGTATACCTTGTATCATATCTGTGAAACTCATAGAAATATAAATAAATATAACCAAAACATGGGACTAAGTAACTAACTTAATAAATTGTCTCATTTTTTACTTAAATAATATGGTTCATCTTAACATAAGAAAATATTTCACCTGTCAAGTCCCCAGCCCAGTGCTGTTACTGGAGAACCTTCTCGTTCAGCGATGAAATGATGAGACATTAAGGAAATTGGGTGCCATCCATAACATGTATTTGACATTGAATTCACTACCTTTATAACTCCTGTAGATCATTTTTGCAAAAAATATTATTTTTAAATATTTTATTTTATAGATAGATGTCAACCTATAAGTGTAAAAAATGTAAAATTTGTGTAAAAGTATACCAATGTTGTAAAGTTGTTTTCGAGTATAATTCTTAGGATGAAATTGCGGATGAAGAATTAATTGAGAGACGTAGGCTATTCGTCCAGGCAACCTCCAATAACTACTACAATATGTAACGAACGCTGTTCTACTATCTTCTTGATTTTTTTTATTGTAGCGATATAAGCATGTCGCAGCGCCTAGTAACCAGTGAGAACTTATAGAAGCACAATCACAACGAACCTAAAATTTAATATAAGCCTTAAATAAAAATACTCAAATATCTATACGGTATATACAGGGCAAATATCTTCCATCGCCCGGAGATTGCACAGAATAGTTCATATTTACTGAGTAAGCAAGTTTTATGAGAATAGAAGAAGGGTACATAAAAATCTCATTTCTTTTTTCACCGAGCGACACGTCAAAGGTTGTGGTGACGCACACTGTTTGAAATTTATTACGAGCTTCAAATTGCTTGCTTGCGTATTTACATAACTTACCCTTATAATAGTGAATATACTTCGCTAAATATGCTTTTTATTAAAAGTGCCCTTACAAGTGTTAAATACAAAATACATTTGCTGATCTGAATAAAAGATATCTTCAAAATCAATAAAGTCTAAGTTTATAGGGAGAGGTATAGGGGCATAAAGGAACTATTGTTATATTTTGCAATCAAACATTAAACAATGTGCAATTTTACACATGCTCGAAAGCTATTGATGATCGAATAAAAAAGATTTAGCGACTTCCTATTAGAGATGAAACGTGTCTATGTCTTATAATAAGAATATTACTATCTAAAACTATACTTCAATGTTTTAGCATAATTTATATAATTAAATTTATAACGCCTGTCGTGACGCAGAGGCACAAGCGTGCGACTGTAAACGCCAGGTTGTGGGTTCGATTCCCACTCCAGGAAATGTAAAATTTAGTATTTTGGTGTGGTAACAAGGCAAAGCGCGGCGTTGAGCTCCGCCACTCAACACGCAATGCCTCAATTTGGCGGAAAGTGGGGGAACGGAAATGTTGAAAGAGAATGGAGTGTCTTAACACTAGGTTCTCTGATTCCCTCTGCCTACCCCGCTATATGCGGGATACAGCGTGAAGTTAAAAAAAGAAAAAAATATATACTCAAAAATTTTATCAAAAGCTCTCTAAATTTATAGTAATTACTATAACAATGTGTATTTGTTGTCAGTTTAGATAGAGGTTACAACACATTCATATTACAATGAAGAGACTAACAAAAGTATATTGCGGTAAACCTACTTACTAAATTATATTTTGTTTTCTGTATTCAACAAAATTATATTTCATAGTTGTAATTATATATCATAGTTGTATTATAAATATAGTTATGCATGTAATGTCCGAGACTTTTTGACTACAACAATTAAATTGTTGTTGTCATAGGTACTTCACCTGTGTTATTACTATAGTTGCAGAAATACTTGACATACTTAAATTAATGTGGTACCAATTGAAGTATTTTCCATAAATAAGCAACATGTCTTTAAATTGCAGTTCGAAAAAGAGTAAGAACCGTGTCCGGGGGTACCCAACAACATAGTATCCGGGGCTACCCGACCATTCAACATTTTGTAACATAGCATTCCAAATGTACAAGAATTATTATAAATACTGTTATAATCTTTAAATATATTATAAATTAACTAAAACACTGAATAGCAGACAAGTATAAAAAATTACTTTTGTACTTAATAACCACCGATAAAATGTGATAGGAGCAATGAATTATTTAGACGAAAATAAAGCATTTTCTCACAACTTATTTACTCAGCGTCCATACCGCGACCAAACTACATTTACTTATACTCTAGAAAAAATACCTTTACAATAACTCTTTGTCTAAGCAATATATTCAGTTTCTTAGAAATTGAAGTGTCCCAGGCAACATATCTGGTGCACTGAAGAAATATACAATAAATTTATATTTGACTTCAATTATTTATAATTAACTGGAGAAACAAATACCGGAAAATATAGAGCAATTTAATTCACAAAGTACACACAAAGAGCGCCAAGTAAAGTTCTAGAAAAACTATACAATTTGTAAATACAACAGTAAAATGAAATTATAAAGAACAAGAATTGTAGTTAAATGGCCGCAATAGGGAGACTGCCAAGTTTTATTTCGTAGCTTAGTTAACTTAGTTAAGTAACAAAAAAACTGAAGCAATTTGTGCAAAAAGAAACATAATATTAACACTTTATGTGTTATGGTACGGTAATGTATGACTTGTACTCAAAATGTCACTCAGAGAAATGTTTATATTTGTGATATCGTTTTTATCATAAATTATTTACATAAAATTCATTGCGTTCAGCTAACCAGCGCACAATTATTCTAGATAAGAAAATGGGGAAACGGAGTACGAGGTTCTATATGTATATTTTTTGAAAACATACCAGATGTATAAATTTGAGTAAAAATAGTATGTACCTGTTCTGGTTCATATACGTATGCAGCGACGAAAGGATAATCAGACCAAGCCACATTCTGACTTGAGTACATTAAGACTTTGGGCGTAATCGTAGTAGAATAAGTTGCATGTTCTATATTTCTTCTCACCGTTTTTCGCTCGTTATCAGAAATATTGGTTCTATTTAATTTTAGATTGAAAGGGCTGAAGTCAAATCCACTATGGCTTTCATCTAAATATATCACGTCCTTATTTTTCACGTAATCTTTGTTAGTGATTATTTTATTTTGCTGTAGAAAAGATGGTTTAGGAGTATCGCTGTCGTATATTTCAAAGAACCTTATACGATCATAAGCTGTTGTAAGTACTTTTCTTGTCATTGTCCTGTTTGATACACTTTTTGGATAACGTAATTGAAAGTTGGTTTGATTTCCCAATATAGTTATAGTAGGATAATTAGAAGTCATTTTGAAAGCTGTAAAATAATGTAGATATACGTATAATTCAATATTTTGTGTTAATATTTCATTTCCTATTAGGTTTAATTGAAGTTCTTTTATGAAAAACGTTGTTGAGGGGAAATGGTACAAAAACTTACAGGTTCCATCGCCTCTTCGAAATAATTGGAAAGGTGCATGTAAAAATGCAAATTTGTATTCATCAGTATGATTAATGCTTGTTTTCATTGTGTGTTTACGATTTATTTTGTGATCTAAGTCGTCTAGATAATAAAATTCTATGTAACTAGGTGTAGATGGCTTGATATTTAGCTTTAAATGTGTCTGTACAATTGATTTTTTATTTTGGCTTTGGAGAACTGATTTAATATATTGAGAGTTGCTTGTTTTATTGTATAAAACTTTTGTTGTAGCGTGCTTTAGAGACACAGTTGGGAACAGTTCTTTAGTTGCAGTAAAAATTTTGGTCTTTCGCCATAATAATTTAAAAATTTCATATTGTTTACTGGTAACTTTTCCTTCTTGCCATTTCCCAGAGGCTTTATTCGTTCTATTGGGCGATATATGGACTTTAAGATTAGGCAGAGTTACGTTTATTGCTTCTATACCCAAAATTCTGTCGCTTAAAATACCAATAACTATTAAAACTTTGACAATTTTTATTACTATTATCTCCATTACGTAAAATTTATACTTATTTATATAAATAAGTATAGGTACATATTTAAAGGAATATCATATACTTTATAGACATTGTTACTAAGTTGTCATATTTTGACATTTGCTAATGCAATTTTGAAACCTAAAATTTTCTTTGTTTATTGTAACATCTTTTAGCATTTTAGTATCTTCATTTATTATTCAAAATATAAAAATATAAAAAAAAAAACATCGAATAATATTAATATTTAAATTAAGATGGATATATCATCCTATATATATTTTTTAAATTTATTTATTCTATTAATATCAAAATAAAGTATCTATAGCTAAAATAAATAAATGACAAACATGTCACAGTTAGAAAAACGTTTTATTCTAACGTAGAATATTTAGTTTCATAGAATTTAATTTTTTTGTTTAGATTGGACAGAAAATAAATTGTAGTTTTAAAATAATATATCCCGTGTTTTGAACATAAAATTGTGAATCAGGATAACAGATATGTAAATATAAATTGAAATATTTCATATATCGTTGTTGTTAAAAAAAGCAAATACGCTTACATTGTTTTAATTTCATTTCAGAGGAAAGTGTGTGTTACGTATTATGTTGTATGTATGTATGTATGTATGTATGTATGTATGTATGTATGTATGTAAAAAAAAAATATGTATGTATGTATGTATGTATGTATGTATGTATGTATGTATGTATTTATTTATATATGTATATTAATTTATAATAAATACTTTTTGCGCTCTACGAACAGTCCTGAAAATCAATTCTGTATTTTAATGGTTGCCTGTAAGAGATCACTCTTAGTGATAAGGCCGCCATTGCACATAACCTGTACTATGTATTTTTACAATTAGTTTTTTGTATGCTTTCATGTGCAATAAAGTATTATTATTATTATGTATCTCATTATAAGTTCTCGGGTTCCAAGGAACCCGGTCCTTTGGAAGGCTTGCGTGGGGACACAGGTCCAACACGTAGAGGCCCCTTTGAGACAACAATATTTTTTAATCTGACGCATTGACCGGGATCCATCTCTGAGTAACCATAGGCAATTGCTCAGAGATGGTCACCGATCAATGCGTAGGAGCTATGGAACATATGGAAAACTAAAACAGGGCTATGGAATAGAGTTTGGATTGACTAAGTACTGGGCTATTGATTGAGACTACCGGACGTCCGCCTTTTCAACAGTCTCAAATTGAAAGGTTATCGGACGGTGACTCGCCTCCCACTAGATGGGTCCGGCCGGTGCCGGCCAATGAAGGCAAGCCAGAGGCGGGGGATAAATTACACTGGAGGTCTCAGGTCCGTGGGGTCGCCACTCCCCAACAGCTCGCCACAAGCTGCCCTGCGGGCTTATTATTATTATTATTAAAATTAAAACGATGTATATGAGGATACTACGATTATGTTCCATATTAAAAAATTTATTCTACAAATAAATTTACGTAAAATAGATTTTTAAAAATGTATAGCAATAAAAGATAACAATTAAATTGAACAGTTTCAAAGCCTACTTGCTTTCTTATCATTTTGACCATTCAAAAGTATATTTATAAAATTAAGTCATATTATATTAAAATAATCCCGGTGTAATTACAAATGTAATAACCGTACCTAATGGAATGATTTAAATGATGACTCAAATTATAAGTCTGGCACGTCGAGGCTTAATGAATTTTTAATTTAGTTAAGGCTTAATGGAACAAAACAAATTGTACGAATTTTTAAACAAATATTGCACCCGCCATTTTGATAAACATTTAAAGAATTTGATGCCGGCTTTTATTGGTTTTCACATATACAGCGTTATCTATTATAATTCACATATTTGGTCGCGATTTGTTTTATATTTAGTTTTAAAATTCTGCTGTTGTTATTGTTGTTGCTCATTGTACAGTATTGCTAACGGACACTAATGCATACTGGTTTAAGCCGATACGAGTTGGCCATTACTTTTTGTTATTTTGCAATAATAAGACATATATTTGGCAAGGTTAATTACTTAATTATTTTTGCCAAATACACGTATAGACAAGATGATTTACAATTTAAGAATAATATATATAAATTCTATCCTTACTAATATTATAAATGCGAAAGTAACTCTGTCTGTCTGTCTGTATGTTACGCTTTCACGCCTAAACCACTGAACCGATTTTGATGAAATTCGGTATGAAGATAGAACCAAACTTGGGAAAGGACATAGGATACTTTTTATCGCGAAAAAAATGATAAAGGGGGTTGAAAAAGGGGATGAAAGTTTGTATGGAAGTTCCTTATTGTCAAACATAAAATCATGTAAGATTGTTTAACTGTTTACAACTTCACCACATAAACCTCTTAACAAATTTTAACAAATAGTCTAGACCTTGGGAAAGACTATAGGATACTTCTTATCATATCACGCGATATAACCGAATTTCACGCGGGCGAAGCCGCGGGCGGAAAGCTAGTTCTATAATAATTAGCAATTTTTCTTTCAAGTCCACAAAATGAATACGGTGCCTATTGCATTAAACAAAGCAGCGATGCGAAAATATGAGGATCTTGAAGTTCCCTGTGAACTCATCCTCGGCGGCTACGTTTGGGTTGACGGATCTGGCATTAACTTACGTTCTAAGGATAGAACATTTGACTTCGTCCCCAAGACACATAAAGGTACTGCTTTTATATTAGATCGTATGTAATTGTGCTCTAAATTTGGATTTTCAAGATTTCAATAGACATAACTCCTTTACTCTCTATCAACATATCCTTCGATGCATTGACATTCATATAGTATGTTTTTTAATTACGTTCTTGGAGATTTTTCTTCTTATAAATCGTATTGTAATTCAAATTAATAATATTGGGACATATACATTAGGATAATAGTAAAAGATAATGACACGTTGTTAGGAAAGTGCAAATTGCAAAACTGTTTTTTAATAAAGACGACCTACTTTCACTCGGGAGCCTAAAATTTTTAAACATAAATATGACTAAATATTGAGGTCAGATTTAGTTTGCGACTGTAAATAATACCGTTTTTTTCTGAAAGTGCATTTTTGACCGCCTACAGTATTCTAGAGTAGATGTAGCAAAATTTTATAGAAATCGGGTAATGATTCGACCATTTTGACTGGGAAACAGAAAGAGAATTGTTTTAATATTTAGGTATAATAATAAAATATATAATAAATGTAGTATGAATATAATACTTTTTGTTAAAATCGAACGACGTTTTATTTTGTTTTGGTTAGGTTTTCTAATAATTTTATGAAATATTTACAGATTTACCAATTTGGTATTTCGATGGCAGTAATACAGCCCAAGCTAGCCCTGACAATGCTGACACATTCATCTTCCCACAAGTGATTTATCATGATCCGTTTCGACGAGGAAACCACATATTGGTTTTGGCTGACACCTATCAATACAATTATCAGCCAACTGGTTAGACATGTTGTAACTGTTCGTCTTCATGTAGTACAGGGATTTAAAAAAATATATAAATTTACGATACTTTACATGTATGTAAATATATTCTAATTACTTAGGTATATGTATGCAGAATAGATACAAATGTACATAGGCTTTTTCCAATATTTATTTTACGTTACATAACAGCTATATATATAGACTCATGTTAAAATTTAATTGCTACATTGTTATTTTTAGCTCACAAGAGTATCAATAACATCAGTTAATTACGTTTTCCGTCACAGCTGAAGTAGGGCTTAATAACGAATGAGGAAATGAGTTGATATTACCTGTGTTATAAAATATAAAGACAATAAAATTATACATAATTTCTTCAAACAATTCAATTTTTGATTTAAATGGTTGTAATTATGAGAAGCTTTTAGGAAATAAACTATATGTAAGAATAAACTAGGTTAAAACGATTTCTTTCAATGGTAGTTAAACATATTGAATTAAAAGGAATAGTAATCGCAATTTGTTTAATATCATTTTACGTGAAGAACCAACCAAAACGTTTTGAGAAGTTACTCTATTTCTTTTCTGTGTTAGTACTTAATTTTATCCGACAGTGTTAATTGTTCTGAATATAATATAAATATTTGAACTTCGTAATATTGATAAATGCATAAATATTTTCATATTAATACGTGAAGGAAAAAGTTTGTACCCCTTTTTACGAAAATTGTGCGCACGCAAGAGTAATTTGGTATACTTAGTTTAAATGGAGAAGTGCTGGAAGCCAATATTTTTCAATATAATTCATTAGAAATACTATTTATTTGACATACATGTTGCCAAGCAACGCGTTGTTTACGCGACAACAGGACTAGTCTGTATAATTGTTTAACAAAGATAATGTGTTGAAAACTATTTTTTAACGGATTTATAAGTAACATATTTTTTAATGTTTTTTATTTATGGCGCATTGTACTTCTTGCAGTAACAACCAAACATATCATGTCATTATACTGTAAAGTTATTCTGAAGGCATTCATAGATGTACGCTAGGCTTTTAGTAATTTACAAAATAACTTTAACAACTAAAAAGCGAATACGACCCTACATCGTGACCACTGACGGCCTCAGTGTTTAAAGCATACAATAGTAGCAAAAACCTATTTATATATTAAGCTTTGTATATTTATCAGCTACAAACCATAGAAAGAATTGCACACTAGTATGCGAAAAAGGAGAAGTAGAGGAGCCTTGGTTTGGTTTCAATCAAGAGTTTATTCTTACGACGACTGATGGAAGACCCTTGGGATGGCCTCCCGGTGGCTTCCCCGCTCCTCCAGGGCCGTACTATTGCGCTATTGGGGCCCACAAAATCGTAGGAAGAGATCTCATGGAAGCATTCTATAGGTAATTTTAATTAGCATATGTAATAAAATAGCATAATATGAAAATTTCACTTTTCGAGATGTATAAAGTAAGATTTCATCAAGATATTTTTCATACTTAACTTTTTTAATTTTTCAATCAATTGTCTTTTTATAACACTATCATTAAGATCTTTATGAACAGTTAAGGTGACTAACAACAACGTCGTTCGAACGTCAATAAGTTAACAAACATTCATGACGATGGTACAAGATGTAGGTATTTTTATTGAACTATTGACTGTTAAACCCTAAGAAATGTACTATAATATTCTTTGAATTTATACGATACGGTATACCAGCAAATTGTAAAATATCATGTCTTTTGTTGTGTTATGCTAAATCAATATTGCATTTGAAATTCAGTTTTAATAAAAATCTATTACTGAGACCGACAAATATACTTATTTATTCAAAAATATACATTATTAATCACATGTAAACCTTTCAAAGAATATTTGTTTTCTAAAATTGCATGAAACCGTTTTATCATATGTAAAGTCGTTTGCGTGTTTTTAAAGTAGCTGGTGAATATAAGAGATAAAGAAATGAAATAATTTTGTTTGATATTAGCTAAGCCTTGCTAATAAAATAAATTATTTGGTAATATATAAAATACCTACAGATATGGTAGCGGCTTGCTAGTGTTCCTATAAATTGTCGCTGTCAAACCCATACATAAACGTGGTAATCATAAAAAATTTACGTTCATAGGTGTTGTCTTTACGCGGGTGTACAAATCAATGGCATTAACCCTGGAACCACTCCTTCCCAGTGGAATTTTCAGGTAAGTGTATTAAGTCTGTTGTAGGTCACTTTAAAGGCGTTTCAATTAAATTGAATGCCAGTGGGTTTTTGGTTAAATAGTACTGCTTACTTCTACTTTAAACATTTACTGGCCTTACTATGCGGAAGACCACATTAATTAAAATATTTTTACTAATATACTACTTAAAAGTGCTACTATTAAAAGTTATTTATCAATCACAATAATACCAATTGTGTACCGTGTAGCAAAATGATATTAAAAAAATAAGCAGATGATTTTAAAAGTGAGACAACTCCATTTTATAAAAAGAACTTATATTATTGATTTATTTCGGTCTTTATCAGTACCGGACTTATTATTAGTACTAGGTCTAGTTACAAGCTTTGATCATTATAAGTTTTTCTTTAATTTAAATCACCACCATTTTTATCGTCATATAAAAAAGTCCTTCGTCAGTTCTCAGGCTGAATTTATTCTCCTGAGCTGAATTTGAACTCCGATTTGAACCATCGCATTTAATTAGGCGCGTTTTGACTATACAAGAATAGAATATTTATTTAACTGGGTGTCATTATAAATATTAAAACATTCATATGTAAAAGTATCTGGTATGTATGTACACATGTTTCATTGTTTAAAATGTTCTATAACAAGGGCTTTACAGTTTTCGTAAAACTTTTGCTTCAATTATTAATTTGGTTTTATAGTGAAACATTTATATTCATTTTACTAGCGAGAATATAGTTCTACAATATGTTAATATAGCGATTAGAAATATTTATATAGAATTTACAATTGCATTCGAAGAAATAAAACTTTTCCCGAGATGTTACTTTTTTATGTGATTTCTTACGATATTTTTGTATTCCTTTTTAGTGCCTTATAAATCTTTATATAAATACAGGCGTGTTACGATTGAATTTATTGTCCCCTAGATCAACGTCAATGGATTTCGTATTTGAATAAATGGTGTTATATATTATTGTACTTTATTTCGAATGTAGAGCTCAAACCATAAATGGGATTCTTAGATTTCGTTTTAGAGCCTTCAGAAAAAATTGGCGACTCTTTATTTTATACTTTGTTCGTAAATATTTGTATTGAAGAAACGAAATGTTATTACATTGTATCTATACATGTAAAATAAAATTAGTATCTGTTTGTAATATTAAAATAACCGCTTTTTACTACAAGCTTTTTACTTAATAACATTTTTTACAATTTTTGTCCTTCTATCTGTCTGCTTGCCCGCTAATCTCTGAAATGGCTTTACAGATTTTGATGGGACTTTTACTCACGGTTAGCTGATGTAATAAATAGTAACGTCGTGGCGCAGAGGCACAAGCGTGCGACTGTAAACGCGACAGGTTGTGGGTTCGATTCCCAATCCAGAAAATGTTAGTATTTTCATTTTCTGGGTTTCTGATTTTGGTAACATGGCAAAGCGCGGCGTTGAATTTCATCACTCAGAACGCAATGCCTTAATTCGGCGGAAAGTGGGGAACAGAATTGTTGTAAGAGAACGGAGTGTCTTAACACTAGGTTCTCAGGTATCCTCTGCGTACCCTGCTATATACGGGATATAGCGTGAAGTTAAAAAACTTAACCTACTTTTATTTTAGACAAATTCTTGTAATATCATAACTTTTACACAATGTAACTTCTTTGTTAAATTCCATGCGGACGAAGTCGCACGCACAGCTAGTTTTAAAATTAAAAAAGTATTTTATATATAGTTATAGAATAGGTTTTATTTAAAAATCTTTAATGCTTATGATTTAACCTTGTGAAAACCTATAAAAAACTTATAAAACAGGTTGGACCATGTCCTGGTATTAAAGCTGCTGACGATCTGTGGATGGCTCGGTACATCCTTTGTAAACTGGCAGAGGAGTATGGTGTCGTTGCTTCTTTTGAACCTCTACCAGTGGTCAACTGGCCAGGCAATGGAACTTTTGTTTATTTTTCTTCAAAGGATATGAGGGAAGAAGACGGAATTTTGTGAGTATCTTTGTTGTTTTAGCTACTAGCATTTCCTGCATACAGCAGGCAAAGCAACAAATAGGCAGCAAATAACTGTGTGAGAGATAAGTCATTTTGTACTCCACGGTCCGACCAATTTCTAATTTATTAATTCAATAAAACATTTATTGGCTAAAGCACATATTGGATCCAAATTTAATGAAATGTTAACATTGTTTTTTATAAAAATTCAATAATGTATTCGAACAATACTGGTTGATTTGAATACCCAATGTTCACCGATTGCAATTAGCCTGTAGCAAACCGCTTTCGATTAACGTAGCTGGATAACAGAGTCAGATATTAAATAAACACAGCAATGCAATGTTCAGTGTTCAGTGTTACATACATTTTACGACCAATTTTTAATTTTAACAGCTTACTATAAATAGTGTACTTCAATACTAGAGGGACGAGCTTGCATAAAGACATTACTTTTGCCAATCTACCGTGATGTGTACTATTAAATACATTAATATAGATTCACTTCTTTTACATACTTACTTAACTTCACGCTTATCCCTAGCGGGGTAGTCAGAGAGAAGATGCGCCAAACGTTACGGTCTTTGCATACCTCTTTCGCCTCGTCCACAGTCATTAACCTCTTCATGCATGCCATCCGGGGAGTCCTCATGCTTTTTACGTGACCTTCCTCCAGTATCATTGATACTGATATTAATATTTGAATTGATATTAATATTAATATAGCGATTTAGCGATATGTTATATATATCGTAACGGGCATAAACAGGTTGATAAGTTGACTTGCATTCATAAAAATATTAATAGGCATTTTGTTTGTTTTAATTATAGGATGAATAAATTGCTAACTAAAACAAATTAAGCATATCTATATTAAAGTGTAAATATAATAAGTACAGAATTTACACATAACACTTGAATGTGTGTCCTAGAAATGATGTATCCACTTATCAATTTATTCACGCCCGATATACAATATTATGATGAAAATATCTGTATGACATATGCTTAAAACATTTCTGAGTATTTTGAAGCTACAGTTGATTATGCAAATGTCAAGGTACTATAAAATGAAAATTACTTATATTGTGTCGTGATCTCCGTAAATGTTGAACTTTGTATGAACAGATCCTTTTCACAAACAGGTGAATCTAGGCATCGTATACAATATTCAGGCAAGCTTGAAATAACATTTCAAGCAAAACTTCTTTTTCAGTTCCACGATCTGAATTTCCACAAATACTCGTGTCTATAGATGTTGTGTTCAATATCAAATCAATGCTTTCATTTCAAAAACTTGAAACTTTTACCTCTAGCAGTTAGAAATTGGAATTTTGCAGTCAATCGCGATACAAGTTATATATTATATAAAAGGAAATAGCCCGGTTTGAATATAGAAACTATGATACAACATTTTCAAATATTGCATAACACGAGATGATTTTATCAGTAGCTATCTATTATGGCTTTTTATTTTTGAAACAAATGATAAGCAGCGATAAGCTGTTATTACCATTATGTGATAATGTCCACTGCAATATTACGTAACAGGTTACGCGGTTTTTCAATTAACTGAAAAAATTATCTTTATAACTTTTATATGACTATATAAATATGGTTTATATTGTAAATATTTATATTTAATCCATATTTATTCACAAAAGTCCTAGAACATTTAGTTCTAGGACTTGTAATAGTATTGTACTTTTTATATTGACTATACTTTAGGTATGAAGTTAAAGCAATCAACTTTCAAGGCCTCTCTTCGTTTCAGGACTAAAAAGAGTAATTACTTTCATTTGTTGTGTATCTTTAGGGAATTAAAAAATATAAATCTTTATCTCGTTTGCCTTAGTCACTTCATTCTTTAACTTATTGAGGTAAAAAATTCAGGTAAAATTTATTGAACAAAAATCGATTATAAAAGACGTTATCGAGTTGATGATCGTTTTTAGAGTAATGACAATGCTCTGTCTATTCATATTAAAATAGATCACGCAAGTAATGTAAAAAACACTCAAAAAAGTGTCCTAAAGTTTAACAAATATTAATTTACGTAGCAAAAAGAAAAAAATATTGATTTTAAATGTATTTGCCGGAAATTCTAAAAAAGCGTAAAATGAAGAACGAATGATGTCTCTTAGCCTATCCCGCAATGTGAAAAAAATAGTTTTTAATGTACACGTCATACTAACAAAGTTCAGTTTCTTTTATTCATATACCTGTGTAGGTGGCAGGCTTTTTCCACAGACCACACCAGACCGTTCTCCACCTTCTGCATGGTTTCGAAACATTGTGTATTAAGTGGCGGAAATTAACGCAGCGCTATGTCTTGTGGGACACAGTGGGAAAATGAAAATAATTTAAATATAATAATTCCCCTGTATAGAAGTCTCACCAACAGCCAATCACGTGTACAGTCAGACTGTCCCATTGCGACCCGTTGGCTTCGAATTTGTAGATTTAATTGATAATTTTAAATATATCCAGGGTAATAGAGAGGGCTATAGACAAATTGGCGCGACGACACGGCGTGCACATCAACGAGTACGACGCAAGTAACGGCGCTGATAACGCGCGTCGTCTCAACGGCAATGGAATTTCCCACATACGAGATTTTACGGCGGGTATGGTATATTATAACTATTTTTTTTAAATAAGAATCAATTACTCGTTGTCGCGCAATTTTTTTTTTAACTTCACGCTGTATCCCGCATATAGCAGGGTAGGCAGAGGGAATCTGAAAACCTAGTCTTAAGACACTCGGTTCTCTTTCAACAAATCCGTTCCCAACATTCCGCCAGATTGAGGCATTACGTGTTGAGTGGCAGAACTCAACGCCGCCCTTTGCCTTGTTACCAAACCCAGAAAATGAAAATACTTCATTTCCTGGAGTGGGAATCGAACCCACAACCTGTCGCTTTACAGTCGCACACTTGTGCCTCTGCGCCACGACAGGCATCGCGCAATTAATTGCTTAATTTTAATATTTTATTGTTTACTATCTATTTAGTTGTTGTACTACCTATAAGTACATAGATTCTAAATAATAGAATGAAGGAAACGCTAGACGTTTACTCATTTCTTACAAATATAGAAAATATTAGATCAGTAGATAAGTACGAGTAGATCACTTTACACAGACAGGACAGAGCATAAGCAAACTTTAGTGGCTCTCTTTCTACCCGCGGTTTCATATTTTATCTATACAGATGTTTGCCATTTTTTAAATAAAAAAAAGATAAATTAATTGTAAGAAAACCCTATGTTCATTTTGCATAGTAGCGTCCAACAAAATGTTATTTAAATAAGGTTTCCAACTAATCCACGACGGTGTGATTTAAAGTCTTTTCAATGTTTTCAAGTGTAAATAATGTAAAAGGGATTATATATACGCCTGTAAATATAAAAGGCCGGAAATACATTTGCGACGTGTATCTTATCCGTCGCATTTGTCGGATTAATGTCGGGCTGTGGTTTTAGAATAATGTATTACATTTTGAAACACTTATTTCTACAAGACACGAAAGCGCTAAAATCATTGTTATGTAGACAAACAAAAAATGTTTGTACGAAATCAGTTTGAAATTTCAGCTTTTGAGTTCCAAATAAAGGGGAATAAATAGGTTTTTGAAGGGTCGGCAACGCGTAAGTGATGCCCCTGGTGTTGCAAGCGTCCATAGGCCACGGTAACCACTTACTATCAGGTGGGCCTTGTTGCCACCGTCGTGGTATAAAAAATTTTTTAATTTTCTAACTGTTAGCTAACTTCAATTCTCAAGACTTATTTTATATCAATTTATTTCCAAGAAAATCTTTTAGCTTTTTTGGCTTCTTTAAGGAAGCTCTATCTTTATGAAAAGTTCCGACAATAAGGTCAAGTGATGTAATTATTCTTAAAACTAGATGAAGTTAAACAAAGGACAAAGACTTAATATTTCTTTCTATTCTATTAAAAATTATAAGGACGTCGAAATGTCTTCTTATATTTTCATATTTAGCACTGCCCTTGGGTCTAACTTTGTGGCAAATACTTAATTTCTTCCAAATATTGTCAGTCGTTTTTGCATTAATGAATACAAATTTTATATTTAGGCGCCAATTTTCATATTTGTAATACTGGATTGTGACATATTCCACGTTTATTTTAATGTGACAAATAAGGTCACATACCTATATTTTAACGTCTTATTATTTCATTATTTTTGAAACAGGAAAATACAAAAATAGAATCATTTTTACGTTATGGAATAATAATTTATGTTGGACTGGCAGCTGTAAAGCCAGAATTATTTTGTTATGAAAGTTTTATGTTTTGTGATTCTATATTTAGGTTTTATATAACAATGAAATAAAAGGTTACATTTTTAATATTTCGTAAAAAATGGCCAAATGTCTGAAACAATACCAGAAATTCATGAGTCCAAATTTGCTACATCTAAAATGTTACACGGGGTCTCAGTATTACACCTTTAGTACTTTAGTAAATTAAGTAAATTAGTAGCTTAAAAACTGGAGCTTACGTATAGTTTCGAACGCAAGAACAAAAATAATAAATACTACTTTAATGGCATTTTTATTAACCTTCTAGTTTTATATGGTGTAAAAATATAAACTTTTTTTCAATCTTGTTAGACATATCAATGGATTGATTGAACTGATTGGTAGCTTTTGTCCTTTATTACATACGTTTCAAATGAAAGAGAAACTAAAAAGACTCACGTAGAACGTTAGTCGTCTGAGAAATTATAGGTGGCTGGATTCACCCGAGTGTGAAAGTCTAATTCATATGAAATGGCGTTCTAGACTGTTTAGAGGAGTATTCTATAAATATAAAAAGTTTTCAAAAATGTTCAAATATTTTTATACAAAATATTTTGAAAATCTTATTTTTTTTTGAACTTCACGCTGTATCCCGCATATAGCGGGGTAGGCAGAGGGAACCAGAGAATCTAGTGTTAAGACACTCCATTCTCTTTCAACATTTCCGTTCCCCATTTTCCGCTAAATTGAGGCATTGCGTGTTGAGTGGCGGAACTCAACGCCGCGCTTCGCCTTGTTACCAAACCCAAGAAAATGAAAATACTAAATTTTACATTTCCTGGAATCTTATATGTAATGTAATATATGTAATTTTATTGTATTCGTACAAGATTTTATCGTTAATATAAAGTTATGACTATTTAGTAGTAAGAGC
This sequence comes from Philaethria dido, assembly GCA_033558755.1. NCBI lineage: Eukaryota > Metazoa > Arthropoda > Insecta > Lepidoptera > Nymphalidae > Philaethria > Philaethria dido. The sequence goes on from JAKGSA010000269.1 coordinate 185,282, forward strand.
ATAGTACAAGTAATGAATTAAAATTATTAAGTATCAATTTTAATTTATACTTTGTGAATCTTAAGAATATTTCAGGAAACAATCTTTACAAAGTATTGTATACGAACCAATTAAATTAGGTTATCCGGGATTTGAATCTGGGAACTTTGTAATACTAAAATAATCATTATTTACTTAGAAAAAAAGGCAACCAAAAAGTTCTAGTCTTATTTCTAACACTAGTTTAAGAAACAGAGAAGAAAATATTGTAATGATACATGAAAATATAGTGAAAATATATCTATGGAATACGTAGGTGTAGTCACGTGAGAAGAAATCCAAGGACCTTTCTCTCATATTGGAAGTTCATCGATTATTTGATGATAGTTGAAATTAATCCAAGTAACCAGTAGTATGAATATTATAGCTATCGATTAAACTTATACGTAATTATGCATAAACGTTCGTATCTACCTTAGATACGAACGTTTACGCTTCGTCTAGTCTTGTACATTTTTTTTTTATTGATAACGGACGGCAAACGAGCAGAAGGACTACCTGATGGTAAGTGGTTACCTTCGCCCATAGACATCTACAACACC
>JAKGSA010000269.1:190861-215742 GCA_033558755.1 Philaethria dido
TGCCTCAAATAGTGTTTTCTTGCTTTTATATTTATTGTCTCTTGGTAAATAGCATTCTTGGCGTTTGCTTTTTTGAAAAAGAAAAATAAATTGTAATTAAATAGTAAAATATTCTTTCATCAACTTATTAAGGGAACCCTCGTTTAGATAACGCTGTTTGCATAAAAAAGCTTTTGCAAAGTTTTTAATTTCTTTACAAGTCAAGGAGTTATGTTAATGAATTTATAATAAAAACACGTTTTGCTTATTTACATACATATATAGATATACATATGTAACGCCTGTCGTGGCGCAGAGGCACAAGCGTGCGACTGCAAATGCGACAGGTTGTGGGTTCGATTCCCACATCAGGAAATGTTAGTATTTTCATTTTCTGGGTTTGGTAACAAAGCAAAGCGCGGAGTTGAGTTCCGCCACTCAGCACGCAATGCCTTAATTCGGCGGAAAGTGGGGAACGGAATTATTCTAAGAGAAAAGAAAGTCATAACACTAGGGTCAGGTTCCCTCTGCAGGGTATGCTATATGCGGGATACAGCGTGAAGTTTTAATAATACTTTTTTCTTTAAAAGTATAATTAGTAATTAGTATACAAAATAAATAGAGAATTATAATAATTTTAAGTTGCTTTGATGTATCTAATTAATTTTTGTATCTTTTACGTTTTAGTTTCGCACTTTAACCCTAACGGGTAATCAGGGGGAAACGAGCTGGTATTTTATGCGGTAGGCAGATATAACCAAGGATATACTTGTTAAATACAAGTACTATGTAGAAATATAAAGGAATATTTTGTTAAAATTGAACTTGAACCCATAACTATTGTATTTTATTTGGTCACTTTTCGTTATTTTTCTTTTGTTGTTTAACTTTTTTTTTCTTTCAGTCTATTTTGAATAATATACAATTAATTTTGATTGCTAGTGCAGATCTTGCTTTTAATATTTGATCAAGAAACGTAAAATGTTGCTAAAAATTATTTTGGAAATTTTAAATATCTTTTTGTGAATCATAATATAACTATTCTTAGAAATTACGAGAAAATATTAAGTTAGAACGGAATAATAACTTCTCAATCAATTAAAAATTAAAATTGAAAATTGGTCAGAGTAACGTCAGCGATGTTTCCTAGTTAATAGTCGGCGGCAAAAAGGGACGAGGGTAATTTCGATCATCTTTATATACCCTCGCCATATATTATGATTTCTAACATATATTATGATTATGGTAATATGTGAACCCTTCTAATAGTAGTATATTTCTGTGTATTTACATATTTTTTATGTTTTTGTTGTTATTTATTGGCCATCGGTAGTCATTTGTTTATATTTTAATGTTCTTTGTTGTTATTGATGTTCTTCGTCATTTTGCCAAAAATGTAAGTACGACAATGAATGTATTTTTACCTACTTATTCCTTTTTGTATATGTTTTTAAACCTAACTTATATATCAATCAAGCAAAATTTTTCCCACATTTGTTACTTTTTTTCAATTTACGTTTAGTTCAGTTCAGTTCTTTAATAACGGGGTTCCAGTTAGCATAAAACAATTTGCGTTGTTCCCAGTAATTATGAATATGCCAATGATAGTGATTTCCGCCAATGCGCTGGGAACTGGCGGGAACCCCAGATGGCATAATTTATGTAGTTAGTTAGTAGCAACACACCGCTCCATACGCTCCAACAATGTATTCATTCATCATAATGCAATCATATGCTAACATAACATATCTGTTAATAATAATAGAACAAAATCACCGAGTATCGTGCGCTTTTAAATTACAAAACGATAGAGCGATTTTTTTATGTAATAGTGAGGCCTTATGACTGGTGACTTTTGCTCGACGTAGTTTTTATTTGTATTTGTATGATTCAATAATATGTTAGAAGTGAATAACCTAAAACGATATTTATTTTGTAAAAACCCTTTTGTAAGAAAATAATCACTTACACCTAAATTCCTTAATCAGGTTGATAATTAATGGGTCAGTGTGATATTTTTTAATTTTTTTTTAGCTTCATGCTGTATCCCGGCAGGGTAAGCAGAGGGAACCTGAGAACCTAGTGTTAACCCTTTGCAATCGAGCACCATTCAGATCGATGTGTCTAAATGTCTTAATTTCGGGTGATTCTATCGCCATAGGAGATGAAAGCTGTACCGCAAACTGTTTATGTCACAGACACAAGCAACCTTTTCAGCGTAGCCTACAGGGCCACCAATAAAAGCGCCTCGAGCGCAAAGGGTTAAGACACTCCGTTCTCTTTCAACAATTCCGTTCTCCACTTTCCGCCGGATTGAGGCATTGCGTGCTGAATAGCAGAACTCAACGCCGGGCTTTGCCTTTGTTACCAGAGCAAGGAAATGAAAATGCTAAATATTACTTTATATTTTCAATTTCTTGGAATGGAAATTGAACCCATAACTTGTCGTGTATACAGTCGCACGTTTGTGCCTCTGCGCCACTACAGGCAATTTTATTCTTTACGATCTATAAGGAAATGTAACAAAGTCATTACTAATAAACATAATATGTACATATATGGAACTTGGATTATTACGTTTCGTGTTTGCTATATGGTGTTAATTTCTACGTAGATAACTCGTTTTCGTTTAGATAACTAACACAATAAATTAAATGATATCTGAAGTATAAAGAATTCCTGTGTTTTATTTAATAATATTAAATTAAATTTTGGTATATAAATTAAAATATTTATTTTCTTATTTTAATAAATATGCGTCATATTTAAAATTCAAAATAATAAAAATCTTTACAAATGCTTAAATAAAATATATCATGATTTATTTTATTAAGATTACTAGCTTTCCGCCCGCGGCTTCGCCCGCGTGGAATTCGGTTATATCGCGCGACGTGTAAGGAGTAGCCTATAGTCGTTCCCAAGGTCCAGACTATTTGTCAAAAAAAAATTATAAAAAATAAAAATATTTTTTTTTCCAAGTTCAGTTCAACCTTCATACCGAATTTCATCAAAATCGGTTCAGTGGTTTAGGCGTGAAAGCGTAACAGACAGACAGACAGAGTTACTTTCGCATTTATAATATAAGTAAGGATTGGTATCCAAATAGTCCTAATTTATTATTAGACCTATTGTACTATTAGGTACACTTATTTGGTCTCTAATGTTGTTACAACATTTACTTTGCGAAGTGGATATATTTTTTCATACAGATATTTACGCTCCACTTAGCTAATATTGTTCTAAGTAAGAAGAATTAAACAAAATATCGTGTTATTTCCTTTAATTGACATTGATTATTTATTTAGTTGTGAAATAGGAGTCTGAAAGATCTTTTAACTAAATATAAAAAGATACGTAAGATTATATATATAATAAGGTCTTTATTTGAATAAGCCAATAATTGTGATATTCGGCATAATGTCGTATTGAAGTATTTTTATTAAGTAACTCAATACATGGTGGATTAAATGAAATCAAGGAATGTTTAGACGATGAATTCTAGAAAGGTATAATTTAATTAATTCTTTAATATAAGTTTGAGTTGTAAATGAGAAAGATTTAGTCGAAAATCGCAGTGGCATAGTGTCAGACTGTTAATGCGATGGTTGCTGGTTCCACCGTTATTTGGGGAAAGTTTTATTAAAATTATTTTCTTTCCTCCTTTCTGGTAATGGAAGATAACGAAGATTTTCAACGAAGAAAGAAGAAATGTTAATGTGTAAAAAAAATATTACTACACACGATTATGCTCGTGATGACTATCGATTTGGAGGCAATACGGAGGAATATAAAATATGTTCGTTTATCTGGTGTAAAAAGCATAGTAAGAAGTGCGGCTTTGGGTTTCATTGAGTTGTCAATCATAACTTAATATTCACTTGGGAATGGAATACTTGATCAAAAAATATTATTAACTACTTGCGCTTAAAAGACTTGCCACGCACTTTGAGGTACTTTAAGGAAATTCAATGCAATCGTGAAGCTTATTCGTAGAGCAAGTGGTTAATTATACTGGATAAAATCAGTTTATGCTCACTGTCCTTTATAGAATCGTAAACCATGCATTTGATGATCATCTGATGATCTTTAGGAAAGTTGTTATGCATGAACCCACGAAAGTTTCTGAGTGGGTACGACCACTTTTCGACAAATGGCCACACATTTTTTTCTAAATTAACAAAATCATTAAAATTGCTCAAAATGATTTGAATATTTGTATATAATGTCTGTCCTTTAAATTTATTTTTGGTGGCGAAACAACGCGCGCAGGGTACAGCTAGTTAACAATAAATTTATGCCAAGATATACCAACATACAATACGAAAGTGAGTCAAAACGATGAAACAACTATAACACAATATCTTCTTTTAGTTTTGTAAAAGTCAAATGATCTGCCAAACAAATCTTTGATTATTTATATTGTCAGTGTTTACGGTACAGAGCAATAACATGTAGGTAAAGATGTGGTCTGGTTTTCATCAAATATTTCTTTAATTTCTATTTTTAGTTCAAAAATAACTATGATCTTTTATTGCTTACACATTAAATTCTTGTTAGTTCAGGTACTTCGTTATTAGAGGATTTACTTATATTAAATTTTTCGCTAACAAATTTCTTGTAATATATATTAGCTATTTATTTTTCAGCTTGTGTTACTTACTAAGAAGAATGTCTTTATTGTATAAAGATTTTGAAGCTGAACGTATTGGCATAGTCAGCGCTGGATAGAACTTGAAGTGCAAGATCTATTGTGTCTGTTTCGAAACTCTTTTTTTCTTTTTAAGTAGAAAAATATTTTATTAATAAAAAAAAAATATATAAGTATGCTATATACTTACTAAGGTATACGAAGATCTATTCTTCGTACTAGAAATGTGTAATGAAGAATATAAAAATTTAATAAATGGGATAATTAATAACAGTAAATTAATCAATACTATGTCGGTGGTAATTTTACTCGTCTATTATATTTGGAATTTTTTAAAAAGACATGAAATAACATACAACTGAGCTGTTCGTGCGATTTTATTTATTTTATAGATTTTGTCACATCACATGTTTGACATTTTAATAAATCCTTACATTAGAGTCTTTCATATTTACATTTTATTATCACATATTACATCCGTGAACTCTAAAACTAATATTTGGAAAAAATATACAATTCACTGAATGTTTTGTTTCCTAAAGTCATGAGCACTACACTGTAAAAGTATAGATACATGTTCTCTATGGCTGTCCGTGCTGTGGCGGTAATCTCGGACAAATAGATCTATACTTTATTATCACATAACACATCTGTAAACTCTACTATGCTACTATTTGGAAAAATATATAATTCACTAACTCTTTCATCACCAATAGGCAAATCGCTGTCATTAAATCTTCTTGATCTTCTTGGCTGGTCTTGATGCAAGTTGCGATTACCGTTTTTACAAATGTCGAATTCCTTTTTAATTTGATGTTGCATATCTTTATCTGAATGATTATGTCCTCTTGAACATATACAAGAATTTCTCACTTTTAAAGATTCTACAGGCGTAGTATTTATTGATTTCCTTGTAGAGTAAACACTTCTATCATTTGTGGACCGAATCGATAATACACGTGTTCTATATGATTGTCCGTCCTGAAACAAACTTTTAGTCCATGAAGTAATACAATACCACCTACTTATTTACAACATACTAGTTCTTTTTATTTACCTCATAGCTATCATTAGTGAATCTGTTTCGCTTCTGTCTAAATGTAAACCTTTGTTTGAATTCTTTCTTAAATTTTTCCTGTAACAATATCATTACAAATTACGTTCAGAATATTTAATTTTGGTTCGTAAGAACAATTTGGATTTATTTGACAACAATAAATTTATTAATTATAATTTCATGATAAAAGAAATTATATAATTGTTTATTAAGCACCAAAAGTGATAGCTACAGCTAATAGGGACGACGGTTTTTATTAAGTTTATTTATTACATTAAATATTGGTTTAATTTTCTTTCATCTACCTAAAAAGGAGTCTATATACAATATTTGTATATAATTCGCGTAGACGGTCATTTATAATCGTTTAGAAAGATATTTACATAAAGTGAACGAGGCTATTACTGTGGTGAGACAAGTCATCATATTTCAGGACAGCCCCTAAATCAAAAGAGAAATATCTTACAATTTTGTTTTTTTTTTATTGAAGAAAATTTCTTTAATAATTTATATCTCGGATATATATATAATGAATTTTAAGATTAAAGTAAATATTTTGCCTTCGTTTATAAATTTGCTGATTTACTTAACGTTACTTATTTTTCTAATAATTAGTTATATATAGGAAAATGTTTAGTTAAGATAAAATAGAGATAGAAATCAATAAATTACATTTGACTTTGCAATTGTTACTTTTAAAAGACAGTTTTATGGTTTCTTCAACCTTATTCATTGACAAATCTAAAGCTACGCTAATTATAATATGGAAGCAATAAGTAAATAGTTTCGACGCCATCTTGAACAGATTAGAGGTTTCTGAGTAAACACACGGTGGTTGAGGAAACAACCACTCTGTCCACAGTTACACATATCGCGAGGATATTTACATAAAATAAAATCTCACTTTTCCCTAAACTAACTAAACTAAGCGCTACGTTCGGACTTATATCTTACAATTAATTAAAATGATAAAACTAAAGTCAGCTTACAGTTAATCAGTGAAGTCAGAAATTATATATTATATTTTATGACTTAAAAAAAAATTGTATATTATATTTTATGACTTAAAACGGTTAATTAGAAAAGTAAATATTTTTTTAAAACTTTGCTAAATTAAAGATTTATTTAGAAAAAATCTGCTGATCCTCTTGTATTGCTTACAAAAGGGAATTCCGATTACACATGGTCATGGCAGGAATGTTTAAAAGCTTCAATTTACGACAGGTACAAACTTTTGTGAATAAAACATTTTAGTAATTTTAAGTATTAACTAGTCCCTTTAAAGCTTCATTACATCACAATTACGTAATAATATACATATAATTTTTTTTTTTTTTTTTTATTGATAACGGACGGCAAACGAGCAGAAGGACCACCTGATGGTAAGTGGTTACCTTCGCCCATAGACATCTACAACACCAGAGATGTTGTAGATGCGTTGCCACCTAGAGGATACTGATGGAAGGGGGGACAATGTAGTAGTCCACTATCAGAACCACCACATTTTGGGGAAAGGATGGGTGAAAGGGGAAAATCTGGCTTACATGCCATCGAACCGGAACACATCATTAGATATTTGGCGGTTCGTCTTTGACATGATAGTGGTCGCGAGCCAGTCGGAGGACGAACCTCCTACCACCTAACAAAAATATAAGAGGAAAAGTCCAAGTTTATTTTATTTAAAGAAATCTTTTACTGGAAAAAATTGACATTCTAAGGCGTAAATTTGTTGCGTTGGATTTTCGCAAGACTTAACGACCATCACACTTCCATCAGGAACAAAAGTCGTGTTTTCATTTGGCGTTTAAGCGAAGCAACGTTATGAAAACGTTATTAGATTAAAAAGTAATTAGTTTAATAATTTGAGTATTATCAAAAATACTAATGACCGAATTTGTCCTAACGATGTTATGATAAATTTATTTTACACGCACACACTTCGTATAATCAAATTTTACCCAAATGATATTGGGTTTATATTTTTCATCTAAATTTTCAAGGTAATGTAGATAAGAGTAGACGTTGTTATCCACTTTTTGTTTAAATATTTTTTTACCTACACAAACAGTGCTAAATGTTCTGAAAATGGACACAGGCGTATAAATAATACATTATTAATAGTTAATTAATACTACACTAGTACTTACATTGTAAATAGCGTAAATAAAAGGGTTGTAGCAAGAGTTACTCATCGCTAACCAATCAAAACAGAAGAATATTACATTTATATATCTGTACCTGGAAACAAATAAAGACAACTTGAATTATTTAAAATAATCAAAATGTTTATGTTGGCCTCTGAAGTAAATAGGTCTCACTACCCAATGAATAATTTAATACCAAAGCAAGTTAAAGCGAAATTAATCATCTGCTATCAAAGTTAGACTTTTAGTAAAGTTTTTATATTAATATTCTTCAGGCATAGGACGATATTTGGATTTTCTATTCCAATACTTTATTTTCCAATACTTTATTTCTTCCAACTTTTGGCTTATATAATATATGTATTCAAAATGACCAAATCTGTGTAAATATGTTCCTAAGCACAAACTTATAAATTGATTGTTTATTTTTTCTATAAATACAAAGTACTCACTCATTAATAGATGGGAAGAACGACTGGAGCAGCATATAACTTTGCAAAGGAAGCCAGCAGAGTGCGAAAAGCGCTACGACTAGCACTAGCATCTTTATTACCTGTTTTAATAAAAATATTAGATGCTGTGAAAGAGAAATTTAACATAAAATTACTTTTTGAAGAAGAAAAGTTCGCATTTTTTGGGTTTCCTTTACTTCCAACACTTGAACAACGTCTTGTGACTTCATCCTTTATTGAAAAGTTTTCGTTAACAGTCTCGAGTCACAATGAAATCGCCCGCATAAAGTTTTTTGTGGGCTGAATATCGAGGTCAGTCCAGTACAAGTATACGATTATAACGTATATATAGTTGTTTCTATAGGAGACTTAAAACAATATAGAGTTATAGTATTACTATGAATACTTACCTTCATTAAAATAATAATTTATTCAGTTAAATAACTTTAGTAATATTATATCTAAGCTGATTTCACATAATTAATTATTTTATCTCGGTTATACTAAATATTTAATATATGAAATTAAATATATTTTTACGTTTTCAAAAGTTACTTTAAATTCTTTGCGTTCTTCACTTTCCGCCCTAAATTGAAAGATTATATGTTAAGTGGCGGAACTCAACGCTGAACTATGTCTTACAAAAAAAGGCGAAGGAAAGAAAATAATTTAAAAATAATCACTCTCCTGAATAGAGACCGCACCTACTACCAACAGAATTTAGAGTCGGACGTTGTTCCACAGCGCCACGATGACCTCATGTGCCTATAATATTAAATGCTAAATTTATTCCTGATCCATGCAGTGAATTGATGGATAGATCAGTCTGAAATTTAGATTTCAACGGTTTTCAAATGAATATGCAGATTGCTGTATTTCAATTTAAAATAAAATATGTTATATTTATTTCTACTATTTCTACATCCGTTGCGAATTTAATTAAAACCTGTATGTTTTGGTAAACTAATTCATTTTACCCTCCTGAGTATTTCAAGCTGACGACTATTAACCCTGGAGTGGACTTGTAGCCTAGGCATGAGTGTTCTAGATATAAATTAATTTGGGAATTTGAAGATACTGCATACTTCCAGAGTTAGAAATATCATAACTGTATGATACTTGCAATGACGTTGTTATTTATGTTTAACCTTTTTTAATTTAAAAAATATGGATTATAAAAATTATCAACCTAAATTTAAACAAATAACTAAACTGTTATAATAGTGTCAAAAATATATAAATTAGGACGTACAAAGTATATAGCCATTATTAATGAAATATATACTTTTTTGTACCGGATTTAAATGGAAATTTTGCATATAAATTTCAACATTCATAAAAAAGTGAAGTACAGTTAGAAACATTTTTGTTTAATATCTGTAATTTGTTCGTAGATGCAAACTACATGTAAAGTACAAAATTTAAATTTAAAATCGTATATATGAAATATATTTAGAGTATATTACACATATACACACATTACACACACACACACATATATATATATATATATATGACTTGCAAGTTTTATAATCTATTTACAATAAACACAAATAACTATTTTATGTTGACTGAGACTAATTAATGAATCATACGAGATTCGTTTACGATTAACTTTTGGATTTATGTTGCCATTCATGTTAGTATTTAAAAGCTTATTTTGTACCACCATTTCAAATTCATCTTTATTAAAATTAGGTATATGCTTAGATTTTGTTAACAATAATCTAAGTTTATGAAATATTAATTATTCATTTGTGATTCATTTAACATTACATGCAACTAAAAATGCTCCTCACCTTTTTTTTATTCTTCATTTGGTTTGCGTCACGTATTTCCTGTGCATTGCCCGGCGCTCGTGCCCCCCATAACTTCATAGCCATGTGTGCATATGCAAATGTTATCACGCATAACGGAATAACGTACTAAAATAAAGTAAAACTGTCAAAAAATTTAAAATGTAAAAGTTATTATTAAATAATTAATTAATTTCTTGGGTTTGGTGACAAGGCAAAGCGCGGCGTTGAGTTTCGCCACTTAACACGCAATGCCTCAATTCGGCGGATAGTGGGGAACTGAATTGTTGAAAGAGAATGGAGTGTCTTAACACTGGGTTCTCTGGTTCCCTCTGCCTACCCTGCTATATGCGGGTTACAGCGTGAAGTTAAAAAAAAATAAAAAAATAATGCATTTATATAGATAACAAGCATAGAATGTTAATTAACAATACTTGTTAGTCAATAGAAAGAAAAAAATATAAGCTTACAAATATTTATACAACGCAGTTTCAAAATATTTTATCTTTTTTAAGAAGTTTTAGTAAATCATACTTGTAACTTGCTATATTCTCGACACTAAATCGGATTTAAAGATTCATATAAGACATGAATTCTTATTGCGCCAAGTGAAGCGTTGCTTTCAAGAAGTGGATATGATTCTTTCTTTATATCATTTTATATTTTACTTTTCAATAGAAACAATATTTTTTTCAAGTGTAACATAATATTTGATTCAGTCTGTGATACTGATTACATAAATTGAGCTTTAATTAAATCAAAATTATTCATAGACTTTAGATAGTCTTTCTTAAATTTTAGTTCGACGTATTATTGTTAAAAATATTTTGTTGTTCCTATTAAGAAACAACATGATAAATTAGTTATAATTAATTCTGTTCTTTACTTTCCATAATAAAGTATTATTTTACAAGATTCTCAAACAAAAATTCCATTTAGTTAATTCTGTTGACGCCTTCAAAAGATACTTTCCAAGTCAAGAAAATACGTTGGTGGCTTTGAAATATACACTTTACGATTCTATTGTATCTATATTAAATATGAATTTGTTAACGTTTATTTAATTTGTAGGTTTTATAACCGGGTTAGGCAGAGAGAAAAGTTCTCTCTAGTGTTAAGACACTCTTTATTCCACATTACACCCATGACCAAGATATTCCTTCTTGGGCTCAGGTACCCAACTCGTACAAATTAAGATGAATGATAATATATTGAAGCCACAACTATTGCGTGTACGACTGTACACTCCCCAACTGCGCCCCGATAGGGTCAAGTCATTTATTTAAATTGTCTCCTTAATGAAAGAAATTTCTATGGTAAAATAAGCTGTAAATGACAAATTTATGTTAAATTGTCTTGTTCACGTTTTATTATTCCTTATCTTTACGTATCCCCGGCATTTTGTTGGTAGGTCTAAAAAATCTAATAATGAGTAACTGTATATTCAACTCTCCAGCCATTTAAGAGCCCTATGTGATGGAATAGATGGTAAGTCACTTCACCGTAAATAAAAATTAATATTTTACGTTTCTGAATTGTTTCTTTTTGTTCAAGTGTGCAAATAACACTTTATTTTTCTTTTTCATATATTTAATAAATAGTATTCTCTCTTATTAAATGATTATTCTGGGATATAATTTTTGAGTAGCGGGAATTAGCTGAAATGTCTGTGGTAATGTGTAAAATGTTGCTAAATATTTTAACAACAAATAAGTTACAACAGCTAAAAAAAACTTTTTTTTAAGTATTTCTAAATACTAACTGTCTATCTATTATTATTAAAGAAAACAAATACCTGAAATATATACAATAGCAGTCTGTATATGGCTAACGAATGAGATCCAAATTCAGTTGGCGCACAAAAGGGTTTCTCGTAAAAAATTCTCGACACTGCAAAAATATGCCTTGATCAATATTTTTATATTACTAATGTGACTAGCCAATAAAGTTGTAATATTATCTTGATCTCGATCATAAACTTATGACGAGTTCGAAATTCACTAAACGACATACATACAATTTAAGAATTGACGATATTGTACCTGAATCCTCTTCTTCGACCATAATAACTTCCCACGACATCGCCATTGGGGCAGCGAGAGATAATGCCAAGACCCATATCAAAACTATGATGACTTTGGCGACGCGTTTCGATGTATGTGCACTAGAAAAGGAAATTTCGCTAAGCTTTGTGATATGTGTCATGAAAAAATAGTTAAATTGGTGGGAGCATAGGACCTGTGATGAGTTATTTCCTTCTTCAATTATTCATTATTTCATTGACTCTTATATTGAGTTAACACACAGAATAACTACAATACACTATAGCAATAATACCATTTCCACATTTTTATCCAATCAAGGAAACGGTAAGATACCGAAATGTAACTTTACCCTTTCAGAGGAAAGCGTGAATTGACTAGGCAAAATAAACAAGTGATCCTAAAGCCGTTCCTTTTTCCATAGTAACTTAAGCTACTCTGATTGAAATATTACGACATATTTGGATTTCTGCCGAAGCCATTTGTTACGATTTCGAGTCATTTAATGTTCGTGCGCGCAAGTTTGATACATTGAAAACATTTTGCGGTATTTTTCAATCTTCGATCTTCCTTTACTTTGATGTGTTGTTTTATAATACTACTGTTTAAGGAAAATCCATTTTCGCTTATATAAAAATATATTCAAATTTCTATTGTATTTTATTTACAGTCCTAAAACAATTAAAATATAACTTATGAAGTGAATTTTTTACACAATGCCTTGATTACAGTAATTTATGAACTCTATGCATTTTGTTTAACAGATTTTAACTTTATTAACCTCTTATATAGGGTGTTTCTTGTTAAGTCATTATGGCAATAAATAAATTGTAATATTAAAAAAACTTACAAATACACATACTTCTTTTATTACTTTGGTATAGATATACATATATTTTTGAAAAGCGCGCAAGCTTCCATACATAATCTGGCTCAACGTTAATGAATTTTGTTTGGCGTTTAGCGATTTATTACTTGGACGTACCTCGTGATAGCTTCATATCACGAGCTTAGCTTCTTACAGCATATAATAAAAGTGTTGTGTATCTATTAATATGTCTTGGATTTATTGTATCATAATAATTTTCTTAATGTGATAATACATTGAGTTTACTAGAATTATTGTATATTTTTAAATGTTGTTTTATTGGCATACTTTAACGCGTTCAACAACTTCAAATCTTGGTTTTTATAAGTAATCTTTATACTGATTAAAATCAATCGATTTAAGTTCTTTGGCTTAGTTCTCCCGAATTATACACATACATATTGTTTTAGTAGTATTTTTGTTAAATATTTTTATTATATTACAAAATATAAGTTTAGTGTTTTAAATGAGAGTATTTTTTTTTTTTATGGATAACTGATGGCAAACGAGCAGAAGGACCGCCTGATGGTAAGTGGTTACCTTCGCCATGGTGCATCCTACAACACAAAAGAGATGTACTAGATGCGTTGCCAACCTAGAGGATACGAATGGAAAGGGAGGATAATGTAGTAGTCCGCTATCGGAACCACCACATTTTGGGAAAGGGATGGGTGGGAAAGGGGGAGAAGGAACCTGAAGCATGCCATCGAACCCGGAACACATCATAAGATATTTGTGGCTGGTTGCGTCTTTGACATGATAGTGGTCGCAGGCCAGACGGAGGACGAACCTCCTACCACCAGAAGCGGATTATTAAAGTTGTTAAGGAGGTATCACCTGTAAACCTATTTACATGAACCCGGTGTGCAGGTCTACCATAAGGCTCCTGTATAATTAAGATGCCCTTATGAAAGCCATACTGATGCCCTGAGTTAATCCGATTGAAATAATTAATCAACCGAAGTGTTACTCTTATATAGAATGTTTAAAATGATTCATTCAATGTGTATTGTTGTGGTTTAAATGAATATTGTTTTAGGTGTTAAAATTAAATACAGGTAATACTTAATTTATATAAATTCATATGTTTGAAAATAAATTAATTTGAGTATAATTTTTGTTAAGCTTTTATCTAATGGAGGCGACAACAAGCGGACTGTTTTATAAGACTCGTTGATGCGTAAAATATGCGTTGCAACGTGTATGTAACTTTATACAAAAAATATATGCTAAACATATGGTAGTGTAATATTTACTTTATTTCTATTTAATTATTGTATAAATCATTCACTTCTTCATATAAAAAAATGAAGAAGAAGTGAAAATGTTCATATTTCTACGTCAGCATAACTTTCGATAGAAGGAAATCAAAATTTACTTCAAGTATCAACATAATGATAATATTTATTACCTCAGTGGAGTAATAATGGCCCGATGTCGATCCACAGCAATAGCAGTCAAAGTAAATACACTAACGTTCACACTTAATGCTTGCACAAACGGGCAGAAAGCGCACATGAAATGTGGAAGCAGCCATCGTTGCAACAACGCAGCTTGGAACTAGAAATAAATTTTCTTATTAACTGCTGAGTTGCGAAAATATCTTTAACATGATTATAAAACAAAAAATAAAAGAAATGAACAATAATTGCAAATGATTTTTTTTTATTTTTAACTTCACGCTGTATCCCGCATATAGCAGGGTATACAGAGGGAAACTGAGAACCTAGTGTTAGGACACTCCGTTCCCCACTTTCCGCCAAATTGAGGCATTGCGTGCTGAGTGTCGGAGGTCAACGCCGTGTTTTGCATTGTTACCAAACCCAGGAAATCAAAATACTAAACTTTTCCTGGAGTGGGAATCGAACCCACAACCTGATGCATTTACAGTCGTACGCTTGTGCCTCTGCGCCATGAAAGGCGACAAATATCGTTAAACAATGTTAATTATTAGCCCAATGGCTAGATAGAATAATTATATTTAAACTTATTTTAAAATGTAGTGTTGAAAAAAGTTCTATTGAAAATTTGGTACTCTAAATTAATTTACTCACTTGGAATGGTACAGCAAATAAACCTATTACGATATCCGCAAGGGCCAAATTAGCTATATAGCAATTAGTTACGCTTTGCATCCTACGTGATGTTGCGACCACCCACATTACAAGCAAATTGCCCACAACTGCTAACACTGAGATCGATCCGTAAAGAAATGACAATAATACGATCATGCTAGTTGGTACGTCATACAATTTATCTGAAACAATTTATATTTTTATTACATATAATTTATTTCCCAAATTTCAATTTTGCACTATTAATAAATGTATAATATGTCATGAAACATAAAATGCTGTATAAAGAACTTAAACTTAGTTCCGTCTTTAGCATAAGGGCATAGGAAGCCTAGTGCCACCACTAACCGCCAACGAACCAAAACCAATAAAGCATATTATTATATTAAAATACATATTTTAAAAGCATTTTCAGTTTCACGTCATAAAATAAACTTAATTGTTAAATTCAAATTATAAGTATCCACTTACCATACGTGTCATTTGTAATATTGTGACCTAAATATTCATCGATGGTTGAATTCCTTGACCACTCTGGTTCATCGTCTTGTGTAGGACTCGTTGCACTGTAAAAATATATATATTTAGTAATTTATAAATATTTTTATACTTGCAATCGCATGCTCACAATCAATCTTACCATTTACCACATTTACTTCATGTATCTATTATAAGCTTACTTACTTCTTCTATATAACATAAAACCTGTTAAGCGACATATATAGTATGAGTACTCTAAATATCTTTTTATATACCCTTCATACTCAGGATCTCAATAACAATAGTAGTCAAGTATCCACTTAGATACAGTACCTACGGCTAACGACTCCGAGCTTAACCTATTTGTACATATATTTTGCACACTTGTCGGGATATCTAAGATAATAATAATATGTAGGCTTGAAATAACTATTAACATTAATAAGAAAATATAAAATATATATAACTGCTTCGCAACGAAAAAATATACCTAGACTGTATCTAACTTAATAACAATCTTAGTCTGTATAATCTTACAAAGTTAATCAAAAGCACAAGGATTAAACATCATAATTGTGTTTCTATTCTAATCTTATATTACCATGAATTATTTACAACGCTGATATCAAAATATTATGTATATTTATTTAACACATTGAAATCATTGTAATATTTTGTATTAAAGAGCTTTTTAGGCTATTTTTCTTATATTAAAATAGTCAACTTATTGTCCTGCTTAAGATAGTATATTTTAAGAAACTTTATAATAAACTACCCTATGTTTGTCTTTTTCACATATACACACAAAGTATGTTACATATTACTTGAATTTATAAACATTCTTTCATGGCTTAAAGTTTGTCTATGATGAGTGTCTGTTGTTTTAAATTACCATATACCGCATAGCGGGCTACACAGGAAGAGACTGATATCAAGGCACTGCACTTTCCGCAAAGTTTCATATTTATTTTTTCACTACAGCTCATAGATTTATTCCGTTTTATCATATGAATTATGAATAATATAAAAAAATCTTAAAAGATGGAATTTTTCGAACAACTATGTGCTTTTATCGAGATAGAAAAACAAATTCGACATCAAAAGTAGATGATGAAAGCGGAAAGAATGCACATTTACCCTAACGTTAATTCGTATTTAACTTTTATTAAAAGCACTTTATAATTTAAGTAGAACGCATTTCTAAGAAAATGATAATATTACTATATCTTAATTAAATAGTATTGCTTACTACCTGTTTCTTTAAGCTATTCAGGTTTAGAGCATTAAGCCTGGACAAAGGGGTTTTGAAAAAACTATCTAGTGACATCAATCTATAATACTTAAGCATTAAATTAAAACTCGATATTATAACAATTTCATAAACTTTATTGGATGACCTTAGTTTTTTAAAACTACCCGCGTGGTTTACGATATTTTCTCGGTTGTTTGCGATATATTCTTGTGAGATATTTTACAATTATATTTCTACAATGACAATGTGCCCCTCTCTACAAACATTTACTTCCTACTTTAGTAACAACTCTCTCTTTCTTTCTCTTCTTTGCTTTGACTTATGGGTTTGATAGTCAGTTTGTCCATTACCTAACAGGTTAAGTATATATTCAAAGAATACAGGTGAAACTTGTCTGTGCGAACAGAAATTGTTTTAGAAATAACATCTTGAATATACATATATTCATATAAGTCCTATATATTTTTATCATGCGAATATCTGGAGGTATTGCGCCTTATAGTATTTGCCGCATGCTATTAAGGATCGTAAACTACTATCCTTACGGAATATAACAATGAGTCAATTCTAAATACTTAGATTGAGGTGTCAGCTTTTTCTAATTTTTACGATTTGTTAACTATTAACTAGTAGACGTGAAATACGTCATATCTTATATGTCATTTTATACAAAAGCGTCTATCCCAATCATTGTAGTGTGTATATTCGTTTTCAGTAATTTCTAATGTATCTATTATTTTAAAAAATAAATGCTTTCTGCACATATTTTCCAAAAAAATTTTAGTATTATAGTGCGTTTCATACCCATCCTTACATTATAATTATTAATAGTTTCATAATTTTTTTTTGCTCACCACGACGGTGGCAGCAAGGCACACGGCCCACCCTGATGGTAGTGGTTACCGTGACCTTCTGGACGCTAAGCAACACCAGGGGCATCACTTGCATAGATTGCCGACCCTTCAAAAACCTATTTATTCCCCTTTTGAAGATTGTGATATATTGCCAATATTCAATTTAATTGCCATGTAAAATCAATTATTACCAACAAGTACCTATCTTACTAGGTAGCATGTACTAGTATAATATGAGTACACATTAAAGGATATTAATAGAAAATATGTTTCATGAATTGTGTGAACTAAGCGCTACTTTTTTGTGAAATGTTAAAAATTCTTTTTGTTAGACCCCATGATATTATTAAGATGTTTAGCATTCTCACGTTTTTTGAAATAACGTAACAACGAACATTTTCCTTACACAGATATTTGCTTTAGCAGTTTAACCTTCCCTATTTTTAAAAGTCTTTGTTTTACTAGTATTCAAAATTGGCAGACTCATTTGTTTTGGTGGTAGATATGGTTATTTATTCATTTTTGTTTAATTCAATTATTATTAAAAAATATGATGTCCTTCTGTGTGAAAATAATTATATAAATGATCCCCATTCATTTTTTTATACTAATTTATATAATCTTAAAAGATCAACTATAGCTTCAATTTTCCTTAACTCAATTTTTATAAAACAAATAGAATCCATTTTCGTAAATGAGCTTTAAAAATCTAAACTAAGATGCATCTCTTTACCTTGGAGATGATTCCTGTCTTTGACATCAAAGCAGCGCATTAGCTTTACAGAAACATTGTACGTAGTGATCGATCATCAACATAATCTTTTCATATGCATTATCACTATATACAAACTGAATTAAGTTTACATTTATGAGATGTCTTTTTCAATGTGATGAGCGTATAATATGCTTTTAAGGAAATGAAAATAAAGTTTTGTTAAATCTCTCCCAAAATCCCTTCTCAGAATAGTATTATAATTATTGCCGTATGGCAATAATTTGCTACATGTTTTTGGCTGTTTATTTTTGTTATTTATTTCTTGTATACTAAACAGGAAGCCACTAGCTCCTATAACTAGTATATAGTTATTTTGGGAGTTAGTAAGCTTTTTAAATGTAATAGTATTATTTTTTATGGTCAATAAAGAATTTATTTACGTTACTATATATCTATCTATAATACAAATATAATTTAAATCGACTGTGTTAAAATGTACTAGTGTGACATTAACTAAAAACAAAATAAATTTTAATTTATATTTCTGTAAATAGAAAGACAAATAAGTTCCACATATAACAAGCATCTATTTAAATGTGTTATTGAATTAAGCTTTGTTCGCCAATATCAATAAATAAAGAGAATGAAACAATAACAGACGCTGTTTAAACACGATAAATATTTCGCGATATTTCGATCTGATGAAGAGTAATTTTAGGATTTAAATTTTACAATATTATAAAAAAATATGACATATTTATTCTTTTATATTCTTTATCATTATATTAAATTATAACTAAAACGGATAAATACTTCATTAATTTCACTATCTTATTCTGTTGCAGACTCATATTGACATATGTATCCTTTGAATGTACGTTTGTTTCATCACATTTTTAATGCAATTATTCTACAAGTTCACTTCAAAAGTTCATTCTAATGTTACGCTTTACTACATATATTTATGTTAAATCACTCAAAATATTATAAAAATCATATATTCTAACTAAAGTTAATATAAAATGCCTTTTGGAGAACAGTATCTTTATCTTATTATAGTGATTCTTCTTTGTCTAGTAGTGTCTTATGTTATTGGGCTATTAAATATTTATTTAGCAGGTACATTCTACATATAATAATAATGTAAATAATAATAAAAACTCTTTATTGTACACCCATACATAAAAGTAAAATTAAAAATAAAATAATAACAGAAAACGCGATGTACAACAGGCGACCTTATCGCTAAAATAGCGATTTCTTCCAGGCAACCTTAGGGTATAGGAAATACAAACTAAGAAATTGGATGGGATGTGAATAATACATACAAATAATAATGATAATATACAAAAAGAAAAGAATAAACTATATAAGTATATTCATCATAACATTTACATAAACATATAAATATATATATACACAGATAAATACATATAGACTTCACCCGTAGATACGCCCATACATACAATAAGATATATATATATATATATATATATATATATATATATATATCTCTCCTCCTGAATATATCTCCCGTCTTTGCTTATAAATTTTAATGATTGATATAATAACTATGAATTTATAAAATATAGCTTTTACGAAAGACAGTCATTTTAAATATACCTATTAAATGTTGTTAAAATAGGCTAGATTGCTTTAGTCTATTCCTTATGTTTGATCTTCTGTTAAAAGATTGGGCTCAATTGGACTTAAAATGAAGTTAAATGTTTTGTTTTTTTAATAAGCACACAATAATGATAAATCAATTCAATTTCTAGCATAAAAACATACATAACATATGTATGTTCAATTCAAACAGTAAAACAAAAGACGCAATATAAGAGCAGAACGGTAAAATGTTCCTATGAGAACGAAATGATGATGACTTGAAGGCAATGAATACCATCTTTGCATCATAAAACAAGACTCACTCATTACAACAGTATGTGTTATGATTTATAGAGGTATTATACTTTTAGCTGATGTTTACATATAGAATTTTGTTGTTTTGAAATCTGTTCAAATAGTTTTTACTTGTATATTAAAAAATATATTTTTTTTCTAGATTCAATTGAACCTTAGAGTGTGGAAAAAAATATTACTTTTATTTCCTAGGGGCTCCTGCTTTTTTAAGCTCCTATTTATTCCTTTTTTCTTTTTTTAGCTTCACGCTGTATCCTGCATATAGTAGGGTGGGCAGAGGGAACCTGAGAACCTAGTGTTAAACACTTCGTTCTCTTTCAACAATTCTGTTCCCCACTTTCCCCTAGATTGAGACATTGCGAGCTGAGTGGCGGAACTCAGCGCCACGCTTTGCCTTGTAAGGCCCAAATAAAAATACTACAATTCCTGGAGTGGGATTCGAACCCACAACCTGTTGTGTTTACAATTGCACGCTTGTGCCTGTGCGCCACGACAGGCGTAACAATTTTTTCTTTTTTAATTTTAATATAAAATTCTGTAGAAGCACAAGTAGGGACAGTAAAAAGGAGTATAGTGTATTTTCGTAAATTAATTTAATTAGCATTTAGATATACAAATTCACAGAGTACCTGACCCATATCGACATAAAGGGTAGTTTAGGTAAATGCCACGTTTCAGCCTTTTACGTAAGTAAGGCTTATTTTTATTTCTTATTAAGACAAAAATTTAAGGAAATTAATATTTTAACAGTTGCCTCTCAGTACATCTTTGAAAATGTACTGTATGTTAAGAAAAATATTAATAATTTTAACAAAGTTGGCGATGCACATAATATAAATACAAGAAATAGGCTTAAACTTGCAGCGCCTGTAACTCGATTGCATCGAGTCCGCAATTCTTTTATGGGACAATGTGTATACTTTTACAATAGGATCCCAGAAAACGTCCGAGAACTTTCCATTTTACAATTTAAAAAAATTGTAAAAAGACGTTTGTGTGTTAAAGGTTATTACCTAATTAGTGATTTTATAAATGATAACACACCTTGGGAACGAAATGCTCGCTCCAGTCTGTTTCAAAGGTATCATTGCCAATAATAAAGAATTGTAAACCATTGTCGAATATAAAAAAAAAAAAAAAAATAGTCCCGCTGAGTTTTTTGCGCCGGTTCTTCTCAGGTCTGAGGCATTAAATTTAGTGAACCGGTGGTAAATTTGACGTTCAAAAAATGAAGCTTGTAACTTCTTATTTTGAATAAAGTTATTTGACTTTGACTTTGACTTTATTATTATTGGCATGGATATTTTCTTTCCACGTTTTTGACTATTATGGACATTCTATTATTATTTTAAGAGTTTTAAAATTTCTTTTATAAGTAATAATTTATTGATCAAAAATCCAGAATTTGTTTCTAGAGGCCAAAGGGCAATTAAAAAAATAATTACCTCCAAAGTTTTACGTTAGATGAGACCGCTGTCATTTCCACCAATGTTTGCAAGTGACTGAAAGATTCGTGATTTTTTTCAAAAATGTCTTCTGGATCAAATTAGATATACATATTTTATAACTGGCTTATTATTTTAGCGTTCTACAATACTATTTTTACATTGGTCAATTTGATCCTAACTCTTTAATACCTGTAGATTATGTGTACTTTAGTACCAAAGTTTTATATATATACATATTGCCTCACTTATTATAAAGCGATATAGCAAAACTGTGGCCAATTACATATTTTTTTATTAAAATTAATAATTATATATTTATAATAATATTTATTTATGGATGTTAACATTAATGGCCTATCTACCGTATCTTATACAATGCATTACAAGTAGCATTTAAAGTAAAGCTTTTGTTTCGTACGCTCTGGTAGTGTGCAGGGCCGGTAAACTATGCCTGTCTGAATACTATACAAAGGAAGACGATATACGAGAGAGATGAAGAAACGTATGAATATAGAAAAATTTACTTGGAAATGTATTTTTTTAATAGAAAACATTGGAATAAGTGTATTTATTTACATAACCTAACCATATACATGATCTAACCATATTTTTGAGCAACACAAAAATTGTGTTTTTAATTAAAATAGTACACATAAACTACAAGATGGAAGGTTCGAATCATTCTTCAAGAAATTCTTATATTTATAATAGGTACAACTATTCGTGGCCGCCACTGCTGTCTACCCTTAAATACATAGGAAGCTAATGGATAAATACATTCTTTCAAAACGTTTAAGGATGAGGAAGGAGTATTAGATTACGCGGTGACCATTTTTCACAGTCTACCCTGTCAAAGATTGAAAGTGAAATCCTGTTAGGTGAGGGTTGATATTTAAGTAATATAATTTTTTCCCTTTTTGCATCATCCTTAAACATATAGAAACGTGCCCAATGCATTATATTGTGGAAACGTATTGTTTTTTTAATAAAACTTCGCCATTCTACCATTTTTATACCAGAAGCAAATGTATATTAATTTAACCGAATGTTTTTGAATTTTTACCAATAGCATTATATTGTTTAACTAAGCCGGAGAGGCGTGTATTTGATAAATAGAATATATTTCGAATTAAAACTGAATCTGTAACTGTCGCTATCGACATTATTTGTTTTACACATTTCTAAAACACTGATGTGTTAGTAATAACAAAAATATTCCTTAAGATTTAATTTATTCTTAATATAGATTTCATAGAAGCAGGCAGTTATAAGAAGATAATTCCTATAAATGATCTCAGATTTTAAAAGTAGAAAACTTATAAGAAATATTGTGACAAACTCCGAAGGAGTTACTCAAGATGAGAATATTTCATAAGAAGCTTAATACTTTCTTAAGCAGATTATTTAACTATTTTTAACTTAAATTCTTAATAACGAGCATGAAAGAAAAATATAATATTATTTATCCATCATCTTAGTACATGTCAGTGAATTCTGAACATTCGGGCGACACGTGTTAGGTATTCATTGTGTGTCGGAATCCAGTTTCGAGCAATGCGATTGACATAAGTGAGGTCACGTGACTTTTTAACAGGAATTATTTATTTTAAAAATTTCGACGTTAACGCTAAAAGATGAAGAAATACTTTTGTTAGGGTTTTGATATTTAAAAAAAATGTATCTTGTTCAAGCAGTGTTTGAGTTAACTATCAAGAACAACAAGAAATACTAATGAGGTACTTCAAAAGCACCATTAAGACTTGCTTAGTTATAATAAATTTACGCATCTCCCGCATAAGGTACAATAGGTAGGGAAACCTAACAATGAATTACTTCTAAATTAGTAGCAGAACTTAATACCGTCCTTTAGAACCACAATCATTTTGTATACACACGACCCAGCAGTGCTACATTTTACACAAAAGAAAGTTTAAATTAAATATATCATAGAATAAAATGATATTATAGCCAATATTTACATATTAATCATGATTTTTCATTTAATATATACATATATTGATATAGCCAAACTAATTTCAACTCAGTATAATTCAAAACTTCCTATAAACTTTCTTAATGTTCATATGTTTAGAAGGAGTAATGACTGAACTTCGTAGCAAAACAGTCCCTAAGTATACTGTTATTACTTCGATGTATTTAATCCTTACTTATATTATAAATGCGAAAGTAACTCTGTCTGTCTGTCTGTTACGCTTTCACGCCTAAACCACTGAACCGATTTTGAAATTCTTGTATGCGAGTAGAACTGAACTCTGGGAAGGGACATAGATATATTTTTAGCTACTAATTTTTATAAAAAATATTTTTTTTTATAATTTTTTTTGACAAATGCCCAGATTCCTTGGGAAAGAGCAGGCTACTCTTGGCTTAATGTCGCGCTATATAATCGAATTCCGGAAGTGCTCGTGGGCGGAGAGCTTTGAAAAGCTTTCATAAATACCAATCGTATGTATATAAATTGTATAAATTGCTATCATAAACAGATTACTAAGAGAAAATGTCTTAATAATATTAAATGAATTAATCAATTTCAAATTATCATCATGATTTAGTTATTTTCTCAAAAAAAAATATTTTTTTGTAATTCAAAAACGGTAATAGTTGGGTATTTTCATTTGAACAATTATCTTTTAACAATATTTTTTTGCATAATTTTGTTATTCTTTGTGGCAATGAACGCAAGGGTTTAGATTCAATTGTTTAATTAATATCAACGTAATAACTGGAACCATATATCATTAGCGGCATTGTATTAGATTTTTTTAACTTCACGCTGTAACCCACACTAGCAGCAGTGGGTAGCAGAGAGGAACCTGAGAACCTAGTGTTAAGACACACTCCATTTTCTTTCAACAATTCCAAGGTTCTACTTTCCCGCCGATTTTTGGCGGCGAAATTCATAATTTAATAATAAAACTCAATGATAACTCTTCTTATATACCTAACTTATACGTCTCATTACACCGAGCTTAGCTAAATTTCTTCTTAATACGGATAGATTAGAATAACAATAGCTTTGTAAAGATATGAAAGCAGAGTTACTTTTTAGTTTCTCATAAATTAATTATTATTTCCTGATTATCTTTGGCAAATATTTACTCAGCACACAACTGAACGGAAGGACACG
>JAKGSA010000269.1:215935-293212 GCA_033558755.1 Philaethria dido
ATTGCTTCCAGTTCAGTTACGTATTACTTACACCTTAGCAGGAGTACTTGAAGCTTGGAGAGAGACCTGAGCCTAGTGTTAGGAACACTCCATTTTCTTCAACAATTCCAGTTTCCCCACTTTCTGCCGATTTGATCTATGGCGGGGAAAATTCACTTAATTTAATAATAAAACTCAATGATAACTTATATACACACCTAGCATCACACGTCTCACACACCCGGCTTTGTTAAATTTCTTTATATGCATAAGATTAGAATAAGCTTTGCAAAGATACTTAGCAGAGTTACTTTAGTTACAATTAATTTATTTCCGATTATCTTTGGCAAATATTTGATCTGATCTTGGGGAACAAAAATATAAAGTTAGTGGATTAAAAACATTGCTATTATTAAGGTGACTTTTTTGCAGCTTTTCGTTTTATACCCCATTGTAGCGTAATCAGAGAGAATCTAGTGTAAACATACTCCGTTCTCCACTTTGTGCCCAAAGTTTAGATAGCGTTGAATGGCGTAACTCAACGCCTTGCTATATGTCGTCAGAGCAAATAAATGAAAATAATTAATATATAAATATTATATATGAAAATACTATATGTATATTACTCCACCGAGCTGGAATCGAACTCACAATCACTCACGTTTACAGCCTGACGCTGCCCGACTTCGACACTATGGCCGTTGGCAGGATTCAAATAAGGATTTTTTTTTCTATTTTGTAAAAGTATTTTATATTCTAGAACTGGTTTAGAGTAGCCTAAAAAAATGCTTGCTTATTCTTAACGAAAGAAATTAAAAGAATGTATTAAAGGACTTTACTATTAGACCCATAAAATTTTTAACCAACCATCCAAGAAATATTGGTCCATAAAACTCGTGTGTCTTAGTAGCTAGTAAGACATTAATTTTACGTATACCTAATACAATGTAGACGACAGATTATACATGTATTCCGGGTAATATTTGGATAGCAATTATGTGCAAATTATTTTGGAACGCAGGCTATTATCGGATGCTTGCTCTGATAATGTCGACTAATGACCTAAATACTCTCTATGTTACCTTAACAAAGATAATAGTGTTGTTTTTGGTAGTAAAACTACGAAATAAAGTGATTAAAACATTGTATGATATTAATAATAGGAATAGTTTTGTAAGAATTTCATTGATCAAATC
Organism: Philaethria dido; assembly: GCA_033558755.1. Lineage (NCBI taxonomy): Eukaryota > Metazoa > Arthropoda > Insecta > Lepidoptera > Nymphalidae > Philaethria > Philaethria dido. Next base: position 217,111 of record JAKGSA010000269.1, read on the forward strand.
ATCTTTATAGATTGATTATAGCTTCTTAAACAAAACAAATTATTTACAAATAAACATACTTGCAAAAGATATATAGACACTACAGTTTCTAATGGGCCTGTCGCCTGTCGTGGCGCAGAGGCACAAGCGTGCGACTGTAAACGCGACAGGTTGTGGGTTCGATTCCCACTCCAGGAAATGTAAAATTTAGTATTTTCATTTCTTGGGTTTGGTAACAAGGCAAAGCGTGGCGTTGAGTTCCGCCACTCAACACGCAATGCCTCAATTCGGCGGAAAGTGGGGAACGGAATTGTTGAAAGAGAACGAAGTGTCTTAACACTAGGTTCTCTGGTTCCCTCTGTCTACCCCGCTACATGCGGGATACAGCGTGAAGTTAAAAAAAAAAAAGTTTCTAATGGGTAAAATTTTATTTATAATCTTTATATAATTCTTGTTCTCTCAAAAGCTTATTGCAAATAGATACTAGGGATGTTTCGATCTGCTCATTCATTTCGATTTCGGCATTTGGTTAAGGTATTTTTATACATATTTTTTGTAATGAGTAAATCGGGGGACAAATGTTTAACTCAACACAAATATATCCTTCATTGATATTTGAATCTATAGTCATGGTGATGAAGCTCACAGCATGCACCCACAGCCACGACAATTAATTATATTTATTTTACAAATTTGGGAAAATAAAATGCACAGTGTATCCTACTGTATTGAAAATAAAGTAAAATAAACTTAAAGACACCTGCACAAACATTAATCTTATCGTGATTTGTTTTGTTAACTAAACTTTTACAAGCGTGATAACAAAGACTTTTCATTGAAGTTTTCTTCGTAGCGTCTACAAAGAAAACAGGCAGCGTAGGGTCATTTAACGCCACATTACAGAAATACAATTTACATGTGTTCTTTCCTCGAATACAAACGTAATTTTTCTTTTAAAACTGAACATGAGTCATACTGCACATACCAAAATCTCTTTTATGAGCAGTATCCGTTGGTAGCAGCACAAATAAAATACAGCCATTATTAACTCCAATATTGTCTTTGTACTTTTGCGTACACTTTCTACAGAATGTTGTATTTGTCTTATATAAATAATAATATGAAATATTCCGCTTATGATATTAACTTGTTAGCTTTTGCAATTTCAAGTTTTATTTTCTAAGACACATTTTATAAGATTTTCGATACGATAAAATGTCTCGCAACATTGCTTGCCATATTAATTGCACAATTTGTAGCTAAGTAAAGCACTAGACTCATATTATCTATATTATAGAATTATTTCACTTCTATTGTTATTTGATCTAACATTCTTAGACAGTTATAATTTCAAATTGTAATTAATTTGTGAATAAAACATTTAGTTAGCATATATTTGTTTCTTAAATTGGGTCTTTCACATGATTTAATATGAATGATTGATATGATCCATTTTTTTATTATATAAAAAGTAAAAGAAATCGTGCAAAGTTGAGTAGGTTAAGTAGGAAGGCAGACCCTGGCTAGCCGGGATAAATGCTAAGAAGAAGAAGATAAAAAGTAAAAAAGAATGTCGTGGCGTGTGCGGCACAAACATGCGACTGTGACGGCAGGTTGTGGATTCGATTCCAACTCTTGGAAATGAAAATATTTAATAATTTCATTTCCTCGCTCTGGTAACAATACAAAGCGCGGCGTGGAGTTCCGCCACGCATCACGCAATGCCTCATTTCGGCGGAGAGTGGGACACGGAGACTTTAAAAGAGAACAAAGTGTTTTAACACTAGGTTCTCTGGTTCTTTCTGCCTACCCTGCTATGTGCGGGAACAGCGTGAAGCTAAAAGATATCTAAAAATTACTCAAAGCGAAATGTGAAAAAAAAATGCATTATTTGGTTAGTATAAATACGTAGACGAGTTTAAAATAGCGTCTTGAAACATAAAATTACCAAGAAAAACAGTGTAAAGAACATAAAACGTCTATAAGCTACAAGGTACAAAGTATAATGAAAGAAAGAAATTGCAACGGTCAGACCGCCACTGCAAGCCTACTTTTAGATATTATATTCAATCAAATAAGTACTTGTTGCAGTAGTACTTGTTATTATCAACAATTTTGAAAGAGCAGAATACTTTATATTTTTTTTAAAAACCACTACCCAGCCTGGTTGGAGAAATTCCTTTTCCATAGTCAAATATGAATCATTGATTTAATCATCTATGAACACCAAGGTGAGCTTAATTTGTATAGAAAAAATCATGATTCATGTTGAGAAGCAAACAAATCTTTATTTTTTTGATCCTGTCTCTAATAAACATGCTTACTGTGACCAATAATATTAGATTCTATATATACATTCGCAGTTATATATTAACTAATCAACTGTATCAATAATATAATTCATTGTATTGTATCTTAGTACTTAGGTACGTACATATGTATATGCTTTGCATTGGATGTTAGCAATTTTACTATTGTTTATATAATATCTAGGTAATGTTATAATACTTTTGACATACGATAACGATCTACGATCAGCAAATTTCAATTTAAAACGGAATTTGAATTAAGCTCCTCTACTTTGCACAATCTCTTACTTGCTATATAAAACAGCCCGAAGAGTATTTCCATGCCTCACGTCAGACCCTATCACTGTTCTATTCCTCATGTAGTAAAAAAAACATCATTTATAACCAGATAGTATTACATCAAAATAAGTATAAATTAATCAAAATATTTAAGGATCTATTACAATTGAAATATAGAATGAAGTTGCCAGTGTAATAATTATATTATAAAGTAGGAATACTCCATTTTTGCGTTTGTATTTCTGGCACATGAAACTTTATGACGAGTTAGTGATAATCTAATATTTTTTAAATATACATATTATATAAGAACTGATGCGATTTTATTCATGTGTTGAATTATTGCGTTTATAATTTAAAAAATTCTCAGATAAAATTACTCTTTTATACCACCAACCTTCTAATTTCAATAATTTTTGAAAATCTGAGTTTATTATTACATGCTTCGCAGCTTTTTTCGGATTATCAAGTGATAATATAATCTAACACACACCAGATGGTTTCAATTTCAAATAGAATCTGAATATAAAACGAAATCTTTTTTGTTTGAATAAAAATTTCAGAAAGCTTTTAATATTATAATCGCAATGAATTTCTGAACATCTTATAATCAGCTTTAACTTTTGCAAAAGGAAATCGGAACTCAAAGACATTTATTATAACTTCTGAAATTATGTAGATGCTATATTAGTTTTTAGTTTAGTTGTTTTTACTTACTTATATATATACATATTGAAATATTTATTTATCTATGAAACATATTATATCTTTAGTACATAACAAAAGCAATCTTAGTAAGATAACTGTTAAAACAAAGTTAATATGTAAAGTATACAAGAAACGAGAGATAGATGCTATTAGGCGGATAGCTACCGGTAAGAAAATAAACGGGTCTCTGTTTCTAGTGATGAGATGGTAGGAAAAATAGTAATGTGTTTCTTTTGCGAACTACGCAGAATAAAAACGCTATAGTGAAACGGTAAAAGGTGTGCTGATGATGCATAACATTTGGTGAATAAAATACGTTAACTTTTACACATGGTTTTTGCAATTTAACCAAGATCTTGGAAAGGGTCAAGCAAGGGAATAACTTACAGCTGTTCACCACTGGTCAGGTAACCCAAATACGACGCCTAACTATATTTATATTTTACCTAACAAAATCAATTTTGATTTTTTTAAATTAAGCCGTTAAACATTGTATTGTTGGTGTAACATTGTATCCTATGACTAGCCAATGAGTTTTTAAATAATGTGTTTATGGTTTATGACAAAGTTCTTATTACATTTTTCCGTCAAAAATGATTATAATTATGTTGTTTTTTACCTTCTCTAAAATTAATTAAAATTAATTAACCTTACCAAATGAAAAAAAATATAATGTTTCACAAATTATTGGTAGATAACGAGTAAGTGCCATTTAGAACTAGCGGAAGGAGTACTGTAGGCGCTACGTTTATCGTAGCGCTTAGCACTCCATCTCCGCCTATCAAGAAAGGGATATAGTGTCATTATGTGTATCTGAATAATAGATTAACGTCACTCTCTTGTATACACATTTATCTATAATGAAAATCTATGTGAATTCCCAAAACTTTGCTAAATTAGGAAAAATATATTAGCAACGTGTTCATAAAAAGATATCCTAGCGTATCGAAAATCGTTATTTATATATTCACAAGAACATAGGCGGTCATTTAGTACATGGATAGTAAAATAAGATAAATAATCTTTCACTTTCACTAAAATTGAAGGTTTTATAGAAACTCTTGTATCGTTTTGTTACTGTTTAGTTCTTCTTTAAATATATCTTTGATTTAAATCAGAAAATGTAGGTTTATACAGTAAATTGACTTATTCCCGTTCTCTTTCTCTCAAAGTGATTAGTACTACTAACTGATTAACATTTCCATTAAATTATTCATAGGATTTAATATTTAAATATATTATATAATACCTTTTATGTACCATAGCGGACTAATTCTAGCTTATATAAAGGCCCAACCAAAGCTTTAAACTTTGAACTGTTACCTCTTGTTTCTTATATGCCTATGTGGCTGCAAACTATTTCATGTTAGATGTATTAGTAAATCTTATCACTATTATAATCAAAGTACATTATAATAATAAGTTATATAAGGATGTAACAGTCCTACTATTTAAATGATTAGGTAATTTAAATATTACTTGATTTTTTATTTATATTTTCAATAATATTTCTTACAAAAAAAAAAAAAAAATAGTCCCGCTGAATTTCTTGCGCCGGTTCTTCTCAGGTCTGAGGCATTAAATTTAGTGAACCGGTGGTAAATTATTTGACGTTCAAAAAATGAAGCTTGTAACTTCTTATTTTGAATAAAATTATTTGACTTTGACTTTGACTTTGACTTTGATTTAATTTAACTTATTTTGCGAGCTAATTAGTTCAAGATTGTATGTTTGTAGTTTTAAAATAATCATCCGCAATGAATCTCCCAACTAAGCCGAAATTTTGCGTACGCGTTTGGTTTTGATGAAAAGCTTAATTGATGTCATTCTTTATGTATAGATATAGACTTCAAAAGCCTTCAAAAGAATTTCAGGACAACCTAATAACATAGTTGTCGCTAATAATAGCATTTTTTTCTTGAATTTTATTACTCAGTATATTATTATAGAAATAAAAAATACAGACTATACAGCAATTATTTTAAATTGGATAAAAGGTACAAGGATGTGTATACTGTATTAGTGAATTCAAATAAGCGTATGTATCTTACTGCATTGAAACTACGAATATATCTTAAATAAAACAAATAATAATTATGCTTCGCTAGTAGTTTTAATAGTAGAATAAGATTTTCTTTATTGGCTTTTCTTCACAGTTATGATGAGAATTAATATTTTTCATATATCGTGATGTAAATAGTATTAATACATTCAAAGAAATAAATATTTATGTTCGCTTATTTTTTTCTTTAGTTAAGGATTTCTTAATATGAATGTACTATTCGTATAGAAATTCAGTAGGCACAACAGTCTGTAATATTAGTAATGAAAATCTAGTATTTTCATTTATATGTAAATCTTATATATCATTGATTGATTGACTGACAGACAATGCAAAATCGAAACAACTGTTCGTAGAAAGTTGAAGTTCGGCATGAACCTTTTTGTAGGAAGAAAGGAGATTTTGTATTTTACAATCAAAAGTTCGAAAAATAGTAATGGAAATAATAAGGCAAGGGTATTAAAATTGGCAAGCAAACGAAATTACAGACAGCATTTTGTTTGTAATTAATAATGAAAGAAGAAAGAACCAACATTTTTATTTTTAAGGAGTTGCAGTTCGAAACTTTGTTTGTATAACATTTAATATTTCGTTTTTACCGTTTCTGTAGGAATTTCGAAAAATCATCTTAGAGCTTCCCCATATTTCCCAAGATATCCTTACATGATAAAATTAACTTTTTTGCAGCCAGGAGTTTAGACTGTGCCTTGTCTATCAGTGTAGTAATACCAAAGTTCTGTTTATATAGAACATGAAAAACAAACAAGCCTAAATCCTATAGCATATACTAAGAAAACAAAAACCGCCTATTTCAGTTTCACGAAGTTATAACACTCTAAGCCTATAATGACTGTGCTTCCAAGATAAATAGACATTGCACTCTGCGAAATAGTTAACACGTCACGGCTATTGAATAAATCCTTTATTCAATAGCTTGTGAGCTTCTACTCTAAAATAATATGTGTGGTTAAGAAATATAGGAATATACATTTTATAGTGACGCATGTATGTATTTTTTTAATAATGAAAACTTGCCTGGTATCCATCTTGATGCTTGTAGGCTTGAAATCGGTGGTGATTTTTGATAGGATTTCTTTGTTCTTTATCCGTCGAGACCTTTTCTCATTCCGCTAACGACTGGGGGCACACACGAAACACTTTACGACTGTCGCCTTACCGTTTGTTTGTAAAACGATTAACACACCTCTTCCTGCTACCGAAGTTGTCATTTTGCATTTACTTATATTCAATCTAGTCAGCTATACCATATCATTATAGGTATATATTTACATACGTAGTAATGTTTATGACATATTAAATGGATATTTTTATTGACACTATCACTAATAACTTAATTAGAACACTAAAACTTTTTAGCACTTTTGTTTATGTATAAATATTTTTCATCACTCATATTTATATTAGTACTAGTTATTTATAACGACACTATCACACTATATTCTACAATATATAGTAATTATACGCGTATGAAAGTTTCCGCAGCGTGGATGCGAGAGACGTAAGGTAGCTACGCTCGTTCATAGACGAATGCGCGCTCCGCGGACACCCACCCTGCACTAGAATGTTTTTCGCAGAGATTATGATGCCAATAATAATATGCAATTAGTTAATTGAATTAATATTAATATTTAATTTGGGATAAATAAAATAAAAGTATTTATTATTTTTTTACTTTGTTTCAGTTCATTCATGACTTATAGATAATATTTATGAAAAAAAATATTGTAAGAAATATTATTAGGCAATACGAAAATCTATGGTTTTACTTATAACTTTAACAACCATTACATGCAACTATGAGCAAAGATTTATCGAAAAGCCTAAATTATGGAGGCTACTTATTTTGTATGAATAGCAATAGTGACTGTAAAATATTTTTATATAAAATAATAAATATTATCCTAAAAATATACAAAAAGGTATCTAATAGAATAATAACACATTTGTATGTATCAATTAAGCTTCCAATCCAAAGTGAAATCTTGCAATAGTGACCATTATAGTGTGAGTGAAAAATAAACAAAAAAATAATTAATAACGAAATACGGCATCAGTGTCCCTCTTCTTGGTTGACCATAGAAACCACAGAGTTGAGGTAGGAGAAGGTACGCCCCCTTTTCTCAAAGGAGTACATGTTTGGAAAGGTTGATTTATGTTAATGAAGTCAAAGAAGTATGTTGTAATCGTTTTATCTATTTTATGTAATTTAAAAAAAAATGCAATTAAAGAATGTTATAGTTAGCAAAATGCATGGACCATATGTCGGTAGTGAATAAAGTAATAATAAAAAAAACATCAAAATCAGCCCTCAGTAAAAAGTTTAAAATAATACTCATACATGTAATTCAGTTGATATAGAACGTGAGATTGCGTTTTGACGTAGTTGTGACGTCACTATTATACGTGATAGGGGTGGGTTCGATCTACTAGTTATCTAGTTATAAATGAATTTGTATTTAAATTTGACATGTGTATTATTGAGTTTTATAAGAACTTATTATCAATCTAAATAAAAATATAAGCTTAAATAACTATCATAGCATAATCTTCAGGATCATACGCTGTTGAGTTAATAAATCTGGGTTTTAGTTGCAAGAGGAGTTCAGTTACATTTACTAGATACTGTAATGTCGCTATAAATTCTGCTACAGTGTACAGTTAAAAGTAAAAATATTGTTAAAAGTTAAGCTTTTAAATCAGGGTTTTACTTATAAACTATAGTTTATAAGTAAAAAAAATATTTCTTGTAACACTAACAACATAAGTCGTAAAAGAGTATCGTTCCAGAAGATTTGTTGAAATCTTCAACGTGTCAGAGCACTTTCGTTAATAGAACGGTTTCACTGCATGCGGAACAAGATAAAATTAATGGACCACAGGAAAATATGATCTTCATATTTTTCTGCTCTATGTTTACACAAAAGTTTCTTATCGGAAACACAATATATTTTTATTTAATAAGCCAAAATGGATTGAAATCACTAAATTTAGTATCCAATCAGGTTATACTTGTAACAGGTGGCCGTGAGAACTTTGTGTTAAGATATTCCATTTCGCTACTTTAGAAAAGCCCCGCTTTGTCTTACAAGGAAAATGAAAATGATATAAACAAAATCCTCTGGAAGTGGATCAATCCCACAAACATTGTACTTAAAGCCAAAACCTACGCAATGATGATGTCATTTTTTTATTTAGCAAAGATATTTTCGTTTTATTATCTGGGTAGAAAAAGTGTGGTATTGGCTTCAGCCACTCTATACGTAAATCTATATAACTTGCGAGAAACAGATCGGTTTAAATTAGATTCTTTCTGCTTACCACGTATGATATAAAAACGAGAGATCGGAGAACGTCATATGTAGATTCTCTCTCTCTACCTACCTATACAGGAAGAAACGTGACGATGCTTTTAATTGAAGCATAAAGCATAGTTAAACTCCTCTCAACTGTACGGTTTATAACTAGCAAGTATAGAAACATAGATACCGATGTATCATGTTTACACGATAACTATAACTAACACGATATCAAATATGAATGTTACAGTATTTAACGTGGTCATGCTAATTGTTCACTAACGACAAGGACAGTATTATTTCAAATTGAAATTGGAATGATGTTTTATAAAAAACTTTACTTTATGCTTTTTAGAAATATACCAATACACCCTAGTTAATTATGTTACTTTTTAGATTTAAACAATATATATTTATTTGATTAACAGTTACATTAATAATAGGGAGTGATAGAGATTCATAAGGACTGAATCTGTAGAGTCGATCTTATATTAGTAATTAAATGAGTCTAATAGTTTTTACCTATCTTAAACGGAATGAAACATGATCTTATTAATATATTATTCACGGCTAAAAACAGCAAAAATATACCGACTTTTTGTTATGTTTTGTTTCATTTTTGAGCTTCACGATTGTCTCTTGAAGTAAAATCGCGTCACTTTTTGCCCAATTCGGAGACTTTCCTTGTTGTGTAGTGCAATTTAACCCCGAACAATGCTTAATTATAGCTAAAAAATTATCACAATTTAAATATAATCAAAATCGAATACACAGCCTTGACCTGTAAAGTCAAACATTGTTTTATTGCCCCAAGCCGGTATTCTTTCTTAAAGAAAATTCTAATTAAAAAAAGAATTAACGCTTGATGAATTGTTTAGGTTTTAAATTATATATGTTACTCTAAATTATAAGTAAAAAATGTTTTATTTTCTTTTCTATCGATAATTTGGAATAAAGGTTTATTAGTAATGTCTATAATATTAATATTTTTATTAATAGTAGGAAACTCAAATTTAGTATAAAGAAGTTGAAATATTTATACTTACGTTTTTATTCTAATAGTAGAAATATACTAATTTCATTTTTAATTTTATGAACTATAGGACACCTGTTTTTGAACCTGTTGTTGAACTAAATCATGCTTCAAACGCTATCTCTCCTAGACTATTTCGGCACGGGCATGATATTTTGTATGCATACAGATTAAGCAGCTTCTCAAATATAAGAAGTTTCGAAATTAACTTGTCAAGTTAGATCAACAAATAGGGATCTTATTCACAGGTACTTCTTATCGTTCACTAACATAGTGTAAAGCCTTAGCTTTAGTTCTTAAACTGGCATTAATGTTTAAATAAAATTATAAAATAAATATGAAGAAAAAAGAATCAAGTTTAAGATAAGGTTAGCATGAGCTTTTTTTTTAATTTTTAGTCAAACGGTAATTTTTATAATAAAAGTACTTCAGCCAAAAATATAGATCAAGCAATTATCTGTATCCATTTTATTAGGAGAACCAACTTGGACGACTATTTTTTTATATGATAACTAGTGCTTCAGATGTGTTGACGAGTTATTTTTGAGTTATTCGTAATAATGATAGTTTTTTATGCATTTTTTTGAAGTCAGTTTTCTTTTTTTGTTAAAATCTTAATAATATATCTACATTAGTCGTTACAAAAACGAAAACGTGATTGGAATATATTTTCGTAAATAAAATATGAACAAGCTAATTCCCTTCACAATTTACATAATAATTTGAAAATTAAACAACATTAGAAAGGTAGCGCAATGCAGAAATGATGAGACATGATGAATAGCTTGAAAATAGCTACTTGGTAAAAAGGTAATTCGTTTCTTTGAACTCGTTTTAATGAAATGGTAAGACGGCGGCGCTTATACCGAGTCAATTGTTAATATTTATTTTGCCAACCATTTATAGTGTCAATAGAGTTTACAAAAGGCGCTGACTATGTAATTAATAGGCAAATCATGCTTGGAGGAAGAAAATGAAGGGAAAGAATTGAATATTTAAATGAAATAAGCGATTAAAATTCTTCATGCATTTTTATCACTTCAGTAGGTACTGTGTTATTTTAAATTGATTTTTTTTATGTTATTTGCTCTAAAAACGACATGTGCTTAAAGTTTATATTGTATTTCTTTTAAATATAACTTTAAATATATATATATATATATATATATATATATATATATAAATCTGGCATCAATACGTACGTACCTACTTTCAATATAACTGATATATAAAAGGAATACAAAAACGGATATACTCGTAAGTCTTCCTGCCACGGATGTGACTCTAGACATATTACATATGTTTAACTTGTAATTTTCGTATGTAACATATCTGACAAGCCATTTGTCAAACTTCCTGATAAACGGTTGAGCTGAAATACATGTGCTTCATACCTTCACGTTTAGTTATGTACAATATATGGTTAGCTAAACGATGTCATTATAAATACAATATGGCGTACCGCGAATAATATGTTCATCTATATATTAAGACGTGAAGCAAAAACTTTGTACCCCTTTTTATGAAAATTATGCAGACGGAGGAACATGAAACTTGGCACACTTATAATTTATATGGCGAAGAAGTGCAGAAAGATAATATCTTTTTTAAAAATGCATAAAAAATAAATTAATAAAATAAATGTTACACACACTACCAAGGTTTGACATCCATGTTTATATAAGTGACCTATACGTTGCTAGGCAACGCGTTGTTAACGCGTCAACGGGGACACTAGTTTTAATAAACTCTTGTTTTTTTTTTAATTTAATTGTCAATTGTTTTACCTTGTTATAGTATTGTATATTAGAAACAATTAAAAATATTTAGAAATAATTAATAACATTTAGGTATCATTAATAATATTTAAAAAAAATAATCAAATTAGAAGTTCAATAACTTTAAAAAAATTCAGTTATTTCATTTAATACTGTCGTTTCACCTTTGATTGCATCTCTTACAGGATGTCTTGTATTTTTCTAAACATTTAAAATGTAGAAGTTCCCATCTGTTTCGACGACATTCGGAATCACAACTTAACAAGCATCATTACTCACAATGCAGAATCTCTTTTGAAAAGAAAAATAAAAGCGAATGGTATGTTATTTTTTTCTAACTTTACTATATTTAATTATCTAAAAACCATGATTTATATGAGACCAGAATCAAGTAAAAGATTAAAAAAAAACATAATATATATAATATTTTATTTCATATTGCGTAAGTCGAGCCGGCCATAATAATGAATAATGTTGTGTTGTTTCCAATTAAGGCATGTGTCAGTTAACTTGAACTGGTTATTTTATTATGGAGATAGTCACCTGCAAATTACAAATTATTATTGAAACTTTATTTATGTATATTTTTTTCAGCCTCAAACTTTATTCAGCAGGCAGAGAAAATCTAATGTCAAGACACTCCGTTCTGTTACAAAGGAAAAATTATAATGACATTTTTGTATACAATTTTGTTTTTCACCTTCATACTTCATCCCGCATAGTAAGGAAAGCAGAGAGAACCATTAGGCTACGTTTTCCGTCCCATTTCGACACTTCGTGTGTGATGAGTGGCGCCACCGTGTTACGTCTTACCGGAACGGGGAAATGGATATAATTTAAATATAATCATTCCCCCGACTAGTAATCGAACCCACAATAACGAACGAATAACGTACCTTTGCAGTCAAACGCTGTCCCACTGCGTCACAATACGCCACACCGTCTATAATTTTTTTTTTTTTTTTATGGATAACGGATGGCAAACGAGCAGAAGGACCACCTGATGGTAAGTGGATACCTTCGCCCATGAACATCTACAACACCAGAGATGTTGTAGATGCGTTGCCAACATAGAGGATACAGATGGAAGAGGAGGACAATGTAGTATTCCGTTTTCGGAACCACCACATTTTGGGGAAAGGATGGGTGGGAATGGGAAAACCTGGCTTACATGCCATCGAACCGGAACACATCATAAGATATTTGGCGGTTCGTCATTGACATGATAGTGGTCGCGAGCCAGACGGAGGACGAACCTCCTACCACCAAACAAAAAAACTGTATCTTAAATACTTTTAAGATCGATTTGTTAAGAAAGTATTTATTTTATTTTGGCTGACACTGTTAATAACGTGTATTTACCGGAATGTCATATAAATTATTAGTTATCTAAGGACAGTATCATAGCACAAAGGGTTTGTGATATATTCATAACTTGGGAACTCAAAACCATGTTTGTTTTCACTACACTGCCCTTATCACCTTGGGATTATAATAAACAGAATTTTCCCTAAATAAATTGGCCTTTAGCGTAATTTTTGTACTCTCACTTACCACAAAAATTGCTATACAATAGAATTATATCTCATAATTTGGGTATCTTAAAATTTCACCACCCTTTAATTATTTATTCTTTGTAATATTGGAAAATCATTAATAAATTATACCAACGTTGCACAGTACAGTGTCTAACTATATGTTTAAATCTTTTTTCATTTCATTTTCTCGTTTTGATAAGGCAAAGCACAGTGTTGGCTTCTAAATTTCTGAAAAAGTTTTATTAAATAGAAAACGAAGGTTAAATTACCTTTTTTTATTTCTTTAACCTGGGCAGCATATAGGGTATAATTGAAGTTAAAGACTTTAATATTTGATGTGGAACTAAAATAGACGAGATAAACTAAAAGAGATAAAGAATGCCGCTAAGTAATACTTATTCAACGTGATGAACATTTTCTGTTGACATATAAAAATATGATAAGTCATATGTAGGACCATAACATATATCCATAACAGTTAAGTAGAGAATAAATAAATGGCACTTAGCAAAAGTTTTGCAGTATGGTAGGCAGTTTTTTGACAAATAAAAAACAGTGAAATTTAAGAACAACATTGCAAAGTGGGAGCGTGGAAATGTTTATATTTAAATTACTTTCATTTCCCGCTTCCGGCAAGACAAAGTCCGACGTTGAATTTTGCAAACTGGTCATGCAACGGGCAATTTGAAAACGCGGAATGAGGAACGCGGAGGACAAACTTCGATTGTCTATGTTTTCTCTGCCGCGCGGGCAAAAATGTGAAACTGAATAAAAAAAAAGGTTTTTTACATCTATAATAACTGATTTGACAAGCATTTTTGTTGGGAAAAACAAACTGAAATCAGCTACAACATAGCATAAAAGAAAATGAAGTCTTGGTAATGTTATTCAATGTAATAGACTTCATAATGTTTACTTTATATATGATACAACATATATAATATATGTATATATTAAAATACGCTGAGTTTATACCCACATGGTAAAGGCGGTATGATTTTAGATGAAAATGGTTGATAAGTGGAATTGGTGTGGGAAGGGTCATAATGTCCACGCAAACGCAATTGCGGTAGTAACTAATTAGGAATAAAAGTTAAATTCTGACACAAAATTATTTCAAGCTCTTAAGTTAGCCTCTAGAGAATGATATCTTAAAAGTTCATTGGAAAAGAATTATAAGAAAGTATTTTTAACTTTATAACATCGCAAAAAAATGAATGGACAACGTGGCTACTTTACATTTTTTGTTCTAATTTCTGTTTTCATTTTTTTGGGTGATTATGCCACCTTTTTGTAAATTTCTGTTTCGTAAATTTCACTAAGAGCGATATTGATATAGTACCATTAACAGTCATATATATAATTTCAATTCATTCATTGCATGAAACATAACTGTAGCCTAAAATGGTATTGGAAGACTTTACCATAAAAAGGTTATTGTTAGCTCATCAAATTTTCTTTGTTTATTCTAAAGATATAAGTAACCTTTATCCTTTAATTTCAAATTTATTCTGTATGAACACAAGAAAATTGCTTAAGCCCATGCTTGGGCGGACGCAATCAATTCAGTTAACTGGTTAATTATTACTCGGTATTAAAATTGAGGATCGCGAGTAACGACATGTAACAAGTATTTTTATTGTTAAAATTTAAATAGATTTTACAAACACACAGAAATTTATTTGACAAATTTAAAAATTCAATTCATAATTTTAATTTCGCTTAGGCTAGAAACAAAATTCTATAAAAATTATTTTTAGTAGTCTATTTGCTGAAACTATATTTATTTAAGAAATTTCCAATGTCAATTCACTCATCTTTGTAAAATGAAGAAAATCTTTAATATTATGTTTCGCTTTTCTAACAGAAACATTACTAAATCTTAAGAGTCACAGAAAGAAACATTAAAGGTAATGATTATTATTTACAATGGTTTAAAGAATAGTACTAAGAAGCTAAATAATTGAGTATATGAAACACAGAATCAGATTTTTTCTATGCTACTTCTACTAAATGTACTCGAACTTCGCATCGACATTAAGGACACGCTATTTACTATTTGTTCATGTGGATAATAGAACCCCTAGATTTTTAACAAAACATTCGACCGGTTTTATATTTAAGGTTCGGGGTCACGAACACCATCTGTGACCTTTGGTATTATAAAAGCAATGTTCGTAGAAGTTCAGTAATTTCCCTAAACTGTGCCTAACTTAACCGTTTTCAAGTAATGAATCTTCCGACAACAATTCTAATAAAGTTTACTGCTTTGTGCATAAATTTAGATTTTATTAGATTTAATAGTCTTGTGTGTCAGATATTTTATATGTAGTTTCGACAACGGTTCGATGTTTATATGTATATGTTTAACATGATAGTTAAAAATATAGAGTTTAATTAAATCCCTCGCCTGCGTACGTTTCGAGGCCTATTTATATGAATTAGAATTAAATATCATTATTTACTTTTTCTTTAAATTAAATTTAATAAAAAGCTAAATTTTTCTTACATCATACAAAAGTGTTAAATATTCTATATTATCACCTAGCTAAATCTATTATGTTCGTATTGTTCTATTGCATAATGCACACTCTCGTTAAACAAAAGGACAAATCGTAGAGACCTCGCGATTTACTATTATTGTACAGAGGTGATCAGTGGTCCGAATCAACGTCATGAATTTAGTATATATGCTAACTTTACAAATTGCTGGGATAACAGGTAAAATTTAAATTCCACGATACACATTGTCATATTTTTTTTTAAATATACTCACTTTACAGTGTATGTATACTACTACTGCCTTAACTTAATCCTTACGGATTAATAATTAATATGCTATAGCATCAGGCCTAATTGATTGAGTCATAGATTCTACTAATCACTGTGCAAACAAACTAACATTTACTTAAATTATTCCTATACTTTCATTATTAATATAATTTCATTATTAATATAATTCTTGGCGAAGATAATTTATATGTTTTATAAAAAAATACAAAGATATGACGATATGATGCGACAAAAATACGATAGGTAAATTTATACCCGTAAATATATTTCATTAATTTTCACGAGTCTCTTGAGAATAGAAAACGGAAGAACCTTGTTAAATCACGCTTTTTTGTATTAATGCCTGTTGTGATGACTCGGACAAATATTTTTCTTTTGAATAGCCCATATGAAAATTTGTATGACAAAGAGAAATTTAAGATTACTTTTCTGATATATTTATTTACAGTACATAACATATTAAATATAGAGCAAATAAAAAGTAGTAGTAATAGTTTGAAATGTAATCGTCTTAAAAAGTAATTCTTATAAAAGATATTTTTTATTATGTTTGAATGTGCTCTGAAATTTTTATCTAGCCTTCCAGCCTCTTTTATAGTGCCGCTTGGAAAATTCAATTTAATTTTTAAATTTTATATACTATATACTTTCATGCCAAAACTATTCCTAATAGATTATCATGAAACTTTGTACACATATTTTAAGAGGTATTAAAAAGGACGTAGGATTTTTTTTTATTATAAAATAAAAAATATATATATTAGCAAACATGATTGTTTTTAAAAAAACAATTGCAATCTAGCTACTTCAAAGCCTTCAAAGGAACGTATGCATAGTGCATGTGCATACATGCACTATAGTATGTAGTATGGATTGCCATTGACCACGCGAGCGAAGCCAAGGATAACATCTAATATGTATAGTAATTTATAGAATATATAAGTTCGTTTCGAAATTTGTTTTCTTATTCTACGTTAAGATTTTGAAATTTTCATTTAAGAACAATTTATTTTAATTTTGTCAAGTACACGTCGACCTAAATTCTAGGCCGACCTCGTTAATTAATGATTTTCTCAGTGTTTCGTACAGTGCAAGCTGAATGTAATCTGTCACCCTGTGACGTGCTGGAGATATTTTCGACGGGACAAAGACCCGGTCAACCGGTTAACACAGGCTGCACTAACGATCTTCATTGGCGTAAGCTAGACCGACGTTTACAAGCCATTGAACAACCAGGCAAGTAGCTGCGTTGCCAAAATTTCGATATATCGACGATGAAGTGGCAATACCGCGTAACTGACCTTTTTAATAAATCATTTTTTTTATTTTTATCCTTCTAAATGCACGGTTAGTATGTTTTAGTCATTTTGCAAAAGTTGCAACATCATCTATATATAAATACGTGAAGGAAAAATTATGGATCCCTTTTTACGAAAATTACGCGGACGGAGGATCATGAAACTTCGCACACTTATAGTTTATATAGAGAAAGAGTGCAGAATGCTAATATTTTTTTTTAATAATGCATAAAAAGTATATTAAATTAATAAAATAAATGTTACACGCTACCATGGTTTGTCATCCATGTTTATATAAATTGACATACACGTCACTATACTATGTACTTTACGGGGACACTAGTTAAAATAAAAATATGGAAATATCTCGCAACTAACTAACGTATCTAAACGTGTCATGTAAAATGATAAAATTAAAAAAAGTGAATTTATTAAAAATGTCAGTTAGATGGTGTTGGCACTTCACCCTCGATATGTATGTAGTTTTAAGGCTATGCAATAATCCCTAACACATGAAACAATTTTTCGAATGAATATATACGATAATATATTTAAGTGGGGAACGGAAATGTTGATAGAGAATGGAGTGTCTTAACACTAGGTTCTCTGGTTCCCTCTGCCTACCCTGCTATATGAAGGGTACAGCGTGAAGTAAAAAACAATATATTTAAGTTCTTTATATCAATAGCTTATTTTTTAAGTGACTCATAAAACACAAGTACGTGAAAATAGTTCTTTATTCATTAAATTTCTTAAAGTGCAAGTGGTATAGTGAATAAAACGTTTAAATATTAGATTATATTATGAATTTATTTGTTATACGCTTTCTAAAAATATTTTTCTTATTCTAAGCATGTGAATAGCACTTTAAAAATATAAAAAAAATATGTTATTATTGTATTGTGTGGCACGTCATCCTTTGCGTTATAAGTGCTCATATCTAATAGACATAGAATGTATTACATTAGTAAATTTGGTTATTCAGCCATTAACAAATAATTTATTCAATATTTTAATTGAGAATTAGATGTGTATTATTTAATTTATACTTGCAATTTGTATTATCATACGCGTAGGATTGAAATATTGTTTCCTATAAGGATATTATATGGTCACATATATTAGCAATATCACTTCATATAGCAGTATATTTTGATATCACGTACCATCGTTCCTTCTTAGGTTATTAATACTCACTTAATTTTCTTAAATATTGAAGCTGATATAAATTTAAGGGGCGCGTTTGTTTGAGTACTTAATTATTTAATAAGTACTATGTTTTTGGATTATTAATATATATTTTTTTTCTTTTTCGGTTTGCCGAAACTCGACTTTACGTCGGTATACTCGTATCTATATATCCCGTCCTAAAACCTTCAGGAAAAAGGATATATAGATTCCGCCTATCTCTGTCTCCTCCCTCTCCTTCTCTCTTCCTCTTTCGACCATTTTCTTCTTCTATCATGTTTAATTTCTTGCATGGTCTCCCCAGATGAGCCGGCAGAGCATTCAATAGGCATTGAAGCCCCCATCTGCAAAGCATCACCTGTTCCCCCCCTACCCCGATGTTCGGCTGTGGTCTTTTCGGGTTTCCCGACTCTTGCCCGCCTGTTCAGCAAAGAGCCACTGACGGCTTGCATGCTGTCACGTCCAGCGTCAGCTCCAAACGTGCCCCGGCGCTCACCCCCGGGTAGCGGCCCTATACGTTTATCCATATTGAAAGTCTCCATGGTTAAATGGGTTACCATTGCCACGTTGGCCACGCCAGTAATTTATTAATCGTGTGTCCGCCCCCTACGTGATCAGATGGTCGATTAGGACGTGTGGTTGGATTTTAGGGGGCTTAATATTTTATTATTATACACTCTAATAATAACAATTAATTTAATTTATATATTTAAAGCTTATTCTATGTATTTTATCAATACACTTAAAACCGTATACAATACGAACGCCTTTATAAATAATATAGCAAACGCACAGTTATGTAAAATTGCAGTCGAATAAATTAAAGATGGATGGCGTTTAAAATTAAAAAAGATAATCCTAAATCGCTACACTATTAACACGGTTACGACACGTCGTACCATCAAAAACATTATTTATATTGGAAAATAGAGGACGGAGTGATACACGAGATAATCACAATAAAGTAACTTTCTTTAGTACTATTTTTGTTTTTGTTTTTATTGTGCGTGCTTTATCATAGTGACGGGCCTAATATTATACACCAATCTAGATTTCATAGCGCGAAAAAACAAGTGTTTGTTGTAATATTTTTTTTTTATCAAAGCTTCTAGCTTCTATACTGTACGTTCTAGCTTTCACTTTTTAAAAAATATCTATTATTATGACAGGTAGCTTGAATATTTTTCTTACAAGGTTTTTAACTTGACGAGTCCTCGTGGCTTTTTATAACTTTAAAAATAGATAACCACAGCTTTTGCGTAGTTGATTTCTTTCTCTTTCTTTCTCTTTCTTTCTTCTTCTTTTTGATTCTCCTTGGTTGCAATTTACCAATCCTGTCCAGAAAAATATAAAGGCTCTTTTTTAGTTAGCATTTTTGTCATGGAACATGGCATGTCTCTTAATCTGAGACTGTTTATCACTGTGAGCATGTGAAACAAAACGGTACATATGTTTACTTATAATAATAGTATAATAATAGTAATAGAAGGTACTTTATTTTTCAGTGTGGACTATAAGCTTTGGACAATCACGGTGGCGTCAATGTACTAAAGGCATGTGTAGATGTGATGTGTCACATCGCTCGTTAAAATGCTGGAGGGCTGGTCTAACCACCCTTTCTCCGGATCTCATTGTACCAGCTGACTTATACACTATGTAAATAAAAAACATATTAATTCAATTAGACGGTCACTTAAAATATATGAAAAGTATTAAATGATTTTTCATTTAGCTTTCTAAATCAATATTTGATTTAATACTACTTATAGTACTTAGTACTAGTAAGCAGATCAGATATACGCTTATGTTATATCTCTATATATATCTAGTCTCCAACTTGTAGTTCCCTCGGTTTAATTTTGCAATGTTAAGGCAAACAAATCAAAGCAATATCAATATTTAATCTACATTGGCTCTCAATCTGTCTTAAGAAATTTTGTTATTAAATTTAATTTGAATGGAGTTTTACTCTACGAAATGCAACATTAATAATATAATTAATTATACTTATATGTATTTATTTGAATGATAACTTTTACAGGAGAAATTTAATAATTTCAGAGACCTCGGCACGAACAAGCTGCGTACATTGCATAAAACGACATTTAAAGGGATGCGATCTTTAACGGAATTGGATATGTTTGACAATCACGTCGAATTCTTGCCTTCGGGGATCTTCGATTCCCTTGTTAATTTACGTATTTTGTGAGTTTTACATATATACGTGTGCTTCCTTAATTAAGATCTTACATTTAGCTAAAATACAAAAATAATGTAATTAGATCAGTTACGTAATAGAATTCGGAAAAGACTAATTAATTTACTTTGAAGGACTTTGTCTTTATTAAAAAAAATATTCCATCTTTTTTCAGACGGTTACAAAGAAATTATTTAGAAGAAATCGATAGTGAAGCATTTAGACATACAAAAAAATTATTCCACGTTGATTTATCCAATAATTTTTTATATACCTTACCAGAGCGTCTCTTTGTGAATAATACTTACTTAGAGACCATCGATATTTCGAATAATCAAATTATATACATACCTTCTTACACATTTGTGGGCCTCAAATCTTTATTGATACTGGATCTATCAAAAAATAAAATATTACAAATAGAAAATGGTACATTTCTATTGAAAAATCTCCAAATATTAAAGTTATCTGATAACAAAATAAGTAACATAACTGGGAATGCATTTGAAAGCTTATCGTCCTTAGAGACGTTGTTGTTAGACAAAAATAATTTAGAAAATATACCTTCAAATTTATTTTGCAACCTTCATTGTTTAACCTTTTTGGATCTATCTAATAATCATTTATTTACGGTAAGTATTATTTTATACTGTGTATTATGTATTAATTATAACATAAATAGTAAATAATGCCTATAGCCACCGATTTTCACTCTTCTTAATGATTTAATTTAAATTATTTTCGTTTCTCCGATCTAATAAAATAAATCATAATATTGTGTCCTGCCACTATAGACGCAATATCCCTGAAACGGGCAGGAAGTAATACTTAAATGCCTTAAAACTAGGTGTTCTTTGCTAGGTACAGGAGGTGTGCAAAAAATATACATATGTATACATTATATCTTACAAGAACACCCATATACCCAGAGAAAGCTTTAATTATTTTCAATTGAGCATAATCAGTATAAAAATTGTAAAACTTTCAGCTGACTGGTCTGGAATTTCAAAATTTGAGACATCTTCGCAATTTGGATTTAAAGGGGAACTCTATATCCGACATTCCAGACGATATTTTCACGAACTGTACCAACTTGGAGAAATTGGATTTATCTAAAAACAAATTGCGATTCTTGAATATTTCAGCTTTCCACGGCTTGCAAAATCTCACTTCGCTTATACTGTCTGACAACCAGATATATGAAGTACATTCTAAAACGTTTTCTACTTTGAAAAATTTAACAACTTTGTAAGTTAAACTTATACATATCCGTTATGTAAAAAAAGAAATAATAACATTTATTTTTTTTGCGTATATAAATAACTATTAAATCACTATTAAATATAAACATAACGTCGTTCTGATACAATTGGGAATAAGAAAGTAGCAATCTACACAAGATAATTATAATTGATTGAAGCTCGATACTTTCGAATGTCTATATGTGTTTCTAAAATGTTTTGTTAAAGACAATAGGTTCCACCGCTAAATTTGCAGTCTTTGTTTGGAGTAAAGGGTCACCCATGTACTTGGCGTGACCTTTCTCTAGCGTACTATTTTTTTTTTTTTTATGGATAACGGATGGCAAACGAGCAGAAGGACCACCTGATGGTAAGTGGTTACCTTCGCCCATGAACATCTACAAAACCAGAGATGTTGTAGATGCGTTGCCAATCTACAGAATACAGATGGGAGGGGAGGACAATGTAGTAGTCCGCTATCGGAACCATCACATTTTCGGGAAAGGATGGGTGGGAAAGGGGAAAACCTGGCTTACATGCCATCGAACCGGAACACATCATAAGATATTTGGCGGTTCGTCTTTGACATGATAGTGGTCGCGAGCCAGACGGAGGACGAACCTCCTACCACCAAACAAAAACTATAACTATAACTTTTCTTTCTTTTGACATACGTAATTGTTATGAGTTCCATAAAACATTTAGAACATTTCTCTTTCTTTGATGCAGTATATGTCACTTAGCATTTCATTTCCTATAAAACTATTTTATATATGTTTGAGAATCTCGTTTCGCGTAATTCTACGGGAAAAAAAATTGTGAAACATCATAACTTGACTACATATACCATTTTTATGTAAACAAAAGCAAAAGTATTTACTTTAACCGTTTTCCTGAATTTGTCTTAGATATTTGGACAACAATATGTTCCCCTCGTTGCCGTCACGAACACTGGACTACATGCCGAAGTTAGCAAACGTTAAACTTTCTAACAACCCTTGGCATTGCGATTGTCACGCACTTTATGTTTCCGCGTAAGTACATATATCATGTAAATAATTTAGTCTTGTAGATATATAATATATTATCTTTTTTGGAATTGAGGCTCTCAGTGGAATAGTGGGCTAACCCCAAAATTGCAATTAGCAAAAAACTAAAGTTTAATTTTTACGGCATTAGCCCAGGCAATTATCCGTTTGAAAAAAAAAAGTAGGTTAGACCATTATTGCACTGAGAGCCTAAATTAATAAATAAACTAACACATTTAATTCAAAATTTTAGAAGAGTAAAACAATAATATTAAAATATTATATATATATCACGAAAAAAAATTATGTCAGAAAGTTTGGGTATCATTTTTGTGTCTTCGCTTTGTGGTGCAGTTGAAAAAGTCTTCGAACACTGTATTCTACAAGCATATACCTATTGCTTATAATATGTGATTTAAAACCTTGTTTGTATAAAGAAAAACAAATCAAATACTTGGGTTGCCAGTATTTTATAACAATAACGGGATATATTTTAAATACCAAGATATATATGTGGGTATTAAAGTTGTGGTTGATTACTGATATAATGTTAGTAATAATTTTGTTATTCAACCATTAGTCGTGAGCAAATGTTTGACACAGATTTATGAAATAATTTCTATAGCTGCAAATGAAATATGGTCATTACAATTACCAATGAATTATTAAAACTGTAGAGTAACTATTTTAATAATTATTTAAATACACGACAGGTTGTGGGTTCGATTCCCACTTCAGGAAATGTAAAATTTAGTATTTTCATTTCTTGGGTTTGGTAACAAGGCAAAGCGCGGCGTTGAGTTCCGCCACTCAACACGCAATGCCTCAATTCGGCGGAAAGTGGGGAACGGAATTATTGAAAGAGAACGGAGTGTCTTAACACTAGGTTCTTTGGTTCCCTCTGCCTACCCCGCTACATGCGGGATACAGCGTGAAGTTGAAAAAAAAAAAAAATAAATACACATACTAATGTGACTAGCAGTAGCAATTGAATAACGTAAATTTTCAAGTTATTATAAACTGCTATACGAAGTAGTTAAACTCAAGAGACTCTTAAATAATTAATTAGTTAAATTACCATTAGTGTAATGTTTTAGAAACTTATTCATTGTTTTCTGCTTTAGATGGGTACGCTTAAATGAAATGAAGATTTGGGACTATTCACCAACTTGTGTGTCCCCTTGGTATCTAGAAGGTCACTTTTTAAAGAAATTGAAATTTCCTGAGCTGTGTTCAGGACAATGGGCCAGTATGGTGAACCTTTCACCCAGACTGCCGATGCAACAACTTTTATCTCTTAACGTTAGTGTTAATAGAAAACCACAGGGTAGCATCGAGCAAGTGAATGACGATATCGACGAATGGAACTAAAATTCTTCTGAAATGAAAGAATTAATTTTAATTTTGGAAATTGTGATACGTCTCCGAATCTGGTGACACTGTAATGTTTTCATAGCATAAACCTGATTCCTTTGCCGGAACAACCGATTTAACAAGAAAACAATTTTAAGCGTGTTTTTCTTAGTGCTAGAAACTATTTCTTTCAAGTATTTTAAAATCCTAATCATACGATATTTGCATAAACATGTATGTATGATATTATTAAAACTAAAAGAAAAAAAACAAATAGGCGCATTATCTTTTCATACTTCAAAGCCATTCAATATTCACCACAGAGGTTCAAGTAAACAAGCATTAATGTGTGATGTGTTCTTAATATATACAGTATTCATATATGTAACAAATAAACTGCCAATTAAATGTCTTAAAAAAATCAATATTACTTATTTTACACACAATTCCTTTCCTTCCTCTATTTTTTCGCTTGAATTTGGTTCGGATCTAATTAGTCATTGAACTCTCTAAACAATGGATCAGTTAACGTACGAGTATAATAATACTTACAAGGCATTAGGAAAAAATCAAATATTAATTTATTGCTATTTCTTTATGTGTGATCTTTCTACAGATACATGTCACGTTTGATTATATAAATAATTAACGTATATAATATAATACAGCCAGGGGACGGTAAGCTTGGGGAAGCTGGTCGCCTAGTCTCCTAGGCTAAGTAGGCGCGCATTCCCGCGGTCTGTTCCAAAACTCAACAGACAATGCCTTGATTTTGAGCGGAAAATGGGAAAAAGAGCATGTTATTGACTACTTTTGGACTACCCTGCTCTACGGGAAAAAGCATTCAGCTGAGTAAAAGAGCTTTGTGTATTTTGATTAATTTGTGAAATCAATATAAATCACATGTTCACTTACACAATGGACATCTTATTTCATAATATATGTATGTATAATAGCTAGGAGTACCTTCATGTGGTTTGCTAATGCCTTCAGGCGGTATAATTTGGCATCCAAGTTTCAATGTCAACGGGTGGATAATGGAAATAGTATGGCAAGAGGCAATAACTATGTAGTATTACAATATATATGTTTTTTTTTTTCAAATGTTTAGAACTACTAAACGGATTAGAATAGAACTTATTTTGCTTTATATCTATTAAGCCGGAGAGTCTTACGGGACTAGTTGATTTAATAATTGGAATAGTCCTATAGCAGAAGTTATAGATAATAAAATGAAAGGTTTGAAACTTCTTTTTTTGGAGCAATACAATAATAATAATATTTTATAATTTACATATCCTTCTTTTCTCCTGCTAGAAGGCATTGCTAAATTTCATGTTTGTTATCAATTATTATCAATTCACATTTTTGCTTTTATTTATACGGTAAGTTTCTTCATCTTGCTAAATTTATTGCATCTAGACCAATGAGACGTAACCTGGAGGTTATAATTAAACGGCGAGCGTGAAAATATGTTTTATAAACGACCGTATCTTATAATTGTGTCGACAGACGAACAGACAGACAGGTAACAAAGAGATCCTCCCTCAAAATAAGGAATTTACGCTTAAGACATTCAGTGAATTGGGTCCAAGTGAACTAGTTAGTACAACAATTAGTTGTTATATTAACTACAAAACTAGTTAGTGTAACAACTAGCTAGTAGTCGTTTGGATAACTAGTACGAACTAGATGAAAAGCATGCTTATGAATTAGTGCATATGGACGGGTTAGGATCTCTTATTAAAAAAAAGTCAGTTTCTTTAGCTCGACTAAAAAAACTAAAGTAACACTGACATTGGCGCAGAATTTAAATTATTATCATTTTATTCGTTAGGCGAGACAAAGTAACTTTCGTCGTAAAAGAGATTCTCTTAACATATAAATAAGTACCAATCAAGTAAATCTTTTTGTATTAGTTGTACAAGGTCTATACAGTCCAGAAAATTCTCAATTGTCTTCATTGATACATTATTGTACATAACATGAAGCTCCTTTCCAAGACAACCAGAACAAGAGTACTTATTAATTTTTGCTTTTAAACTAAGTTTGTTGAAATAATTTTATATATAATATATATTTATACTTTGCACGATACGCGACCTTTTATTGTGACTAATATGCATTTTGCGTGTCGCTTAATTCCTCTATATATTTGAGCCAAATGATTCATTTACGAATATATTACCAAAATACGTAAGAAATTGAGGTTGACGTTGATATATAATCTGTAATACTTGTATGCTGATATTGGTTACCATTATTTTAATAAACTGAGGGTATCTGGCGCAGCCGGACAGCGTTTGACTGTTAATGCCCGCGATAGTTGTGGGTTCCATTTCCGCTCAAGACAATGACTCAACACACAATGTGTCTATTGTGTCATTAATACTGTTGTGTAATCATTTCATAATCTGTGTATTAGAGAAATGTCTTGACACCAGTGAAGTTAAAAAAAGAGTAGACTGAGAAATGTTCCATCATGATTTTCATGTTATAAAAGGAAAAAATGAATGTCAAACCCTTTAAGATTTGAAATTAGTTAACTTTAAACATAAAACAATTTGTTTATTTTGTTTGTTGTAAGTTTTTATTTTATTACCAGTTTATTCCGGCTATTACCAGTTTATTCCCCTAGACTGATTCCATTTACCCGTTGCCACCCGTTGATATTGAAACTTAACCCTAAATTTCTACCGTCCTTACCATTTATATATATATATATATATATATATATATATATGTTGATACATTGATAAGTTTGAACAAACTACAGATAGCGTTGCTAAAAACTTTGATTTTCTATAATATAATGCATTCATACATCAATACATTCATATTCTCATATTAAATACTTTACTTTTCTAATAATAACACTATTTAATCAGTCAGATTTAATAATCAAGTCCTAAGCATATTGTTATTTTGCGATTATCCTACAGAAATCACGACAGTGTGAATGGCCGATACCTAGAGGCATATTTATATCAAGGGGATAACCTATACTTTAGATATAACTATTAGAATTATCATATTACAGTACTCTTTATATCTTCATAAACCCATCAAAACTAAGTCAAAATAGCACATAAAACGAAACACAACGAAAAATAATGACATTTAGCGGCTTTAACTCAAATTTATCCAAAAACTATTATATATTATATTGATTACAAAGAGTGAACCTCCATTCACAATGTAATTCCAAAGTAGTTTAAAGCATTAATAAAATTAAATTACCTTATTGATAAATGTCCTTAAGCATAACTTTTGTACATACCTACTATACCTGTATACGTAATTGGTATGCATACCTTATATTTATTATTTATTAAGAAAGATAACAATGTATTATATTTCCCCGCAATGATATCAATCAATAGATTGGAGGTTAATAATAGTCATCACATTATCTGATAAATATAAGCAGACACGATAATGACTACAAAGACAGTTTTGAATAAGGTTTTACAAAAATTGTCGTATTTATTTACATAGATCGCTGTGCTAGTGTTTTAGTAGTTTGTGTTGTGTTTTATTGAATAAAATTGTTGTCTTATTTGTTGATTATAATGTGAATTTGGTAAATATTCAATATGGAACCTTTTCTACGTAGTATACTGTTTAGCATAGTCATATTGGCATATCTTCATGTTGCAAAAGGTATGTATTGTGAAATACTTTCTTTATTTCCTTCATAACGTCAAACATAGCGTAATAACTGCAAAGTGATTACTTATATCGATTTTTATCCTTGTAGCAATTGGAAAATATACTTATTTTTTGATATATATATTTTTCATTACTAAAATGAACTGGATATATTCTATTTATAAAAAAGAAATAAAAAAGTCCCAAAACATTAGAAAATATATTGTTTTTATTATTTATTAACGGGTGTTTTGAACCATCGTATATTGTTTTCATTAGGTTGCTCCATCGATGGTGTAACTAATTGGTTTGTCCCTGTTACTGAAACAATACTCGACATACATAGAGGGACTATCTTCAGTAGACAAACTTCAAATATTGCAGGTTTGAACACAAATTAAATATATTTTATGAATAATAATATGAGTATTATGAAAAAATATACGTTCTAAATATTTAATTTACAGAAATTACAAATATAACTCCTGGAGAGGGCCTTAACGGTGGGCCCTATGTCATATTAGAACTACTTAATAATAATCTCATACTTTCTACAAATGATAACTACGAAAATTATGAGGAAATTGAAACTGCTTTAATGTTTACGTTATCAGTAAATTTTAAATGTGCAAGCGGATCTCACCAGATTTTGGTACGATTTTTCTAGGATCATTCCTAATATTTTTTTTACTTTCCTCTCTTTATTGTAGACCTTAACTGTAAATTTGTGTCACATATGTTTTAACTAATCAACTAATTTTACCGACAGGATTTTTTTTTCTAATGGTCAAATTTTTTGATAGTAGACTGTTTTCATGAATGTCAGAATAAAGTAGTGAGCAAATTAATTAATTGCTTTTTTATCTTAATTTTCTATTTTCATTGTTTTAAGTGCTTTATTCTAAAGTCGTAGCGACAGCCCCACTGCACTACAATGACCTAAATAAAATAATTATACGAGAAATATAAGATAATAATTTTTAATACAATCAAATTTTATATCTTACTGTATTCCCTGTCAAGAGTGAAAATTTGACTATTCGAACAAACTATTCCTGGCAGACAAATCAGTTTGATTACGTAGTTTGATCATCGCGACGTACCCGCAATGACGTCATAATAATCATAATTTTGTAATTATAATTATAAGGATACTTCACTTATAATTTTAAATACCTGCTATTGTGTTAATATTTATTCAGAATA
Source organism: Philaethria dido (assembly GCA_033558755.1). Classification (NCBI taxonomy): domain Eukaryota; kingdom Metazoa; phylum Arthropoda; class Insecta; order Lepidoptera; family Nymphalidae; genus Philaethria; species Philaethria dido. Next base: position 246,069 of record JAKGSA010000269.1, read on the forward strand.
ATACAGAAAATAATGTGTTCATCACTTTTAGGTATTTATGATAACTGTCACAGACACTAACAACAATGATCCCCAATTTATGCCAGCTAACAATTATGAAGTCACAGTGGCACCACCATTGCCACCAGGCTTCCTTATAACCGATTGTGTTAACGACATATTAGTGAGAGACATTGATCTGACAACAGAAAGAATTGAGTTTGCCATCTATGGTAGTTCGTTATTTGAAATAGCCTACGACGGATCATCCTCGATCCCGAAAGAATTTAAAGCAATCTTAAAAAGTACTACTTTTATAAGGACAATATCAGAGCCGATAACCCTTACTATAAGTGCCACGGTAATATTTTTTTATTATTAATATAATTTAATGGAATAATTAATTTAGTTAGGTTGTATTTTAATTTAAAAAATATGTTACTTAGGACGTGGACAAAACTAATGATCCTCCTCGAACTTCTAATGCGACTGTGACGATTTCGGCTAACTCGGAGTTTGAGTTTCCGGATGATCTAATTTTTTCTCAGCCTTTCTATTTAGCGAGTTACAGTAGTGAGCAGGGATTCGTCCTTCAAGATCGTATTACCCTACGTCAAGGTTATGACACACAAGTCAATTTTACCTTCCAAACTGGTAATTATTTTATTACTTACTAGCAGTTTCACGCGGTTTCGCTCAATAATAAGCTTGATTAATAAGAATTGGTATCATTTTGGATGTTCTCCGTGAGGATGTAAAAAGTTGCTTATCTCACCCTCCGGCTGTCTAACTATCTCTACTCAAATTATAATAAACATCAACATCGCTTCGTTGCGACCTGAAAGCAGGAAAAACAAACAAACAAACACTATTTCTCATTTATAATATTAGTATGGATGTTTTTCCGATACTAAGCAACTACGATATTTTTTTTAAAATTCACGTCTTTATATCGCATAGCAGGGGTAAAGAGAGAGATCGTAGTATCAAGACACTCCACGTTCTCCCGTACATGTATAATAATGAATATTTAATATGTTCATTTCCTCGCTAACTGTAATAAGGCAAAGCGCGGTATCGAGTGCCACTACTCAGCACGCAATGCCTCAATTCGGCGGGAAGTGGAGAACGGAAATCTTAAGAGAACGGAGTGTTCTAACACTAGGTTCTCAGGTTCCCTCAGCCTACCCTGCTTTGTGCGTATACAACGTGAAGCTAATATTTTTTTTCATTTTGTGAATACCTAAATTTGTCATATTTGATAAAATATAAGAAACTTGTAAAATATAACTAAAAAGTGAAAAAATATAATAAAGTATAATTTTCATTCAACGTTCTTTCAGAATATTCTCAGTATTTCCGGTTAGTTATTGACGACAACGACGTTTCATTCATTGCACAAGACTTGCCTACAGAATTATATGAGGAACGGCAAATCTATATTGTTGTTAAAGCGGATAGAGACTACACGAGTGGGGCAACTGCAACTGTTATCCTTCAATTACCATATGGTAAGTTATAATTTGGTACAACATTCATATATTATGCTAAAAATAAAGTTAATAAGCTAAGCTTATTGCTATTTAGATCAATAAATAAAAGAATTACCTTAATTACATTAAAAACCACAATTTTTACAAAATTTGTTTCTGAAACATATATAATAACAAAAACATATTTATTTTAAATACTCAAATAATATTAAAATTATTATTATACATATAATTCTGTATAAGGTACCTACTGAGAAATCATATCATTTAGTTATAATATATCCATTGAATTGAATGCAATTTCGATGGTAATATCTAAACCGCTACAATCGCATGTACTTAGATTAGGAAAATGTACAACAGCAATATACATTTGTGATAAGTCAGGTAACATAAAAAAAACGTAATAAATTATACTTATATACCTGTATTACGAAGAAAATATTGTTTACAACTTTATTTGTAAAGTATATAGAATGTGAGTTTTATTTAAGAGCCCTGTAATCCTGACTGACATTGATGAAGGCTATATCGTTACTAGATTTCGGGGATTTATTCCCTTCATTAACATGTTAATTCTCTATATCGATTGTATACGGTACTACGCCTTACCTTTAATGTAAATGCTGTTTTTTTCTGTATCTGTTCAACTAATTAATAAGCGCTCCTATATAATATATAAAAAAAAATATTATACTGAAACCATACATAACACACAAATGTATTTATATTATTCACATCAAAGAAATAGCTTTTACTTTGATTTCAATTTTTATTAATAATCTCGTGGTATTGAAGCTATGTTAAAATGTTTTTGAAATTTATTATAAGGGTATAATAGGTAAAAAGGACCTAGAAATAAATTTCTTCCACTTTTCGCTAATTTTGGAGACCATCACTTAATGCGAAAATTTCTATACATTCTCGCAGACGAGGATTAAACTAAAACTAGTGCGTGGTCGACATAAAGCTCTAGTGTAACTGCCCCACGACTGTGTATTTTTTTTTAAACAAAAAACATAAAAATATTGTAAATAAATATTTCATATTATACTCGGCTCTTATTTATGGATGACTCTGATTTTTTTTCATATAAAAGTTCGCTTATTGAAAGCTTCCTTCCGCACAGTTAATCGTAAATTTAAAATTCTTTATTGTATATTCCAATTTTTAATTTTTATTATGATTTTTTATTCTATAGAGTCAACGGTTGTAATCGAATCTTTTGATAAAGCTCTTTATAATGGAGAAATTAACAATGGATCTGTTAATCATGAAACCATAACGATATCAGGATATAATGGTTCTGATGTACTACTTTTTGGAGGTAAGAATTGATTCAAAAAATATAACTACAAAGATATTTTTATCAAGGCATAGAGGTACTTCTCGTTAAGTAATAAAAATTGCAAATCATTCTAATCTCGAAAGCAATTTAAGTACCTAAGTTTTATTCCACAGTGGTTGTTTCTTGAGAGAACTGACGTAAAATAGAATAAACTATCTCATACTTCCTTACCCCAGCTCAATAAGAAATTTTTTAAATGCAATAATTTTTGTTTAAAGATGTATATTGCGACTTTTTAAACCAAAATAACACTCATATTATCGCTCATATTACTTTATTTATTTTAGTTTTTTGACCGCCTAATCTTATCGATAATGTTACACATTTTATTACTTATACTACATATAGGTAAACTACTAATAATAATATATTTTTTTAGAGTACGCTTCTATTTTCGAGGCTACATTATTAGATGATAAAATATCGGTTTTCCCTAGAGAGGCGGCTACATTACCGACCGACATATCACACACTGCTGTCACGCTGCAGGCTGGAAGGGCAAGATCTGCTTTACTTTTCAAATTCATTTCTTCAGGTTCGTATAGTAGTACTCAATACATATAGATGTGTTATTATATATTACTAAGATATATGTAAGGTACGCCCTTTTACATATTTAAGAGTGGAAATTCACGAGTTTTTTATCAGAAATATTTTTATTTCTTACAGAATCAGAAACTGAAGTAATTGCAAAATTTGATAGAATCCTTTACAATGGTCAAATTGAAAATGGCATTGCATCGCATGAAACCATCACGATAACCGAGTTTACCGAATCTAATATACTACTTTTGGGAGGTAAATTTTGTCTGCAATAGTTTACCTTTCCATAGGTTTACTTTTTGCGAGGAGATTAAAACAAAGATTTTTATTCTGTAGGTAGTTTTTAGACTTAGTGAGCAAGAATGTACTTATATTATTTTACCACTGAAAATTGTTTCTCTTTCTTGAATTATGTATTTTTCTAATCCTGCAGACTACGCATCTCTTTTCGAATCATCTTTAGCAAATGGTATTGTAACAATTCAGGCTCGCGCTTCAGCAAATCTACCACCAGAGCTAACGCACGTCGCCCTTACATTACAAGCTGGTTCATCTCAATCGGTACTTCTACTTAATGTCATATCAGGTTAGTCTTTTCTTTTTATTTCATATAAGTAATATAATACACACAATTTTTTTAGAAATCAATGAGTAAGTTTTTTAAAATTATGTACAGGGTCAGAAACTGAGATCGTTGAATATTTTGACAAAGTTCTTTACGAAGGACGCTTGGAAAATGGTGTTGTGTTCCATGATGTAATTACGTTATCAAATTTTGCTGGGTCAAACATATTACTTTCTGGAGGTAAGAGGCAAATAATGATATTGAACAGAGATTTGAATACATGTTTACCAAATGTTATTGAAATAAAAACGAAAATATTACCCCTAAATAATATTTAAAATATATGTAACCAACGGGAAATAAAGAAATTGTTATATAAAAAGATGTTATAAGTTTGTTTATCAAATGAGCTTCAGTTATAATAAGCGTTTGTAGTAATACTTTGTCTTATTTAAAATGTTGAAATAAATATAATAATGTAAAATAATTATAATTAGATTATGCATCCTCGTTTGAGTCGTCGTTATCAAATGGTGTGATCACAGTGCAATTGCTGACGAGTGCAGTTATTCCATCTGAGATTACTCACATATCACTCATATTGCAAGCTGAACGAGCCAGGTCTGTGTTGTCACTAAGCGTCATATCGGGTAAGTTAAAATCTTGTAGTAAATCTTCCTATATAGTAATGACAAAAAAAAGGAAAATGATACAATTTAAATAGGTTTTAGGGATTACAAGAATTTAGTCTTTAATTTTATAACTTTAACATTTATGTTCTTACAGGACAGAGTGAAAAAAATGAACAATTTGATAAAATCTTTTATAATGGCCAAATTGAAAACGGCATTGTATCGCATGAAACCATCACGTTAGCCGAGTTTACCGGATCAGAGATACTACTTTTGGGAGGTAAGTTTTGACTGTAATAATTCATACAAATAACAACAACCTTAAAATATGCTAGAATTTTTAGACTTCCGTATATACTTTAGGTGCTTACATACATACATGTTTAGTGACAAGTGTAAAAAATGTAGATGTATATTTTTTACATTTGTCATTTAAAATATTTCCTTTCCTTAAATTATATATTAATTCTGCAGACTACGCACCTTTTTTTCTCACTCATATAGCACTCATATTGCAAGCGGGACGAGCTAGATCTGTACTGTCGCTAAACGTCATATCAGGTAAGTTAAAAATCTTATCGTAAATTTATTTATTTATCTATAACTATACTAGTAAAAAAGTGGGTCTGTATATTGAATTTATTTATGAAAAAACAATTTAGAGTGATGTGAAAACAGTTATGGAATATGAATCTAAGAGGATTTTTTTTTTATTTTTGTTCTTTTGTCCATTTGTACGCGCATATCTTTAAATTTACTGGACGGATTTGGATGTCACTTTTTTTTCATATAGCTAATAAATCTGGGCACAACTTAGGTTAGAAGTTATTTCAAAAAATGGGACACCTGATGTAGAACCATAAAAGTCCAGCTAAACAATAAGAAATAAGGAAATGGTGCCTTTACAAACTTTGTTCAGCATGATGGGCATTTTCTGTTGACAGTGCCTGATAAGCACGTTGGTTATGAGTTTGTTCTCTACTCAGGGTAATATATGATGATATGATCTTAGGCTCTACTTTCAGTAAAAGCTGTTAATAAGTAGAATTAGATATGTAGGGGGTTATAAAATCCATGCTGTTGGAGTTACGAGCAGTACATTATATATTTATGTCAAAATAAACGTGTAAGATATGATATTCCAAGCGGTTCTAAGAGTTGTAGAATTTTGTCTCAATTTCTATAAGTGTAAATACTTTTTATTTACAGGACAGAGTGAACAAAATGAACAATTTGATAAAATCCTTTATAATGGCCGAATCGAAAACGGCATTGTATCGCATGAAACCATCACGTTAACCGAGTTTACGGGATCAGAGTTACTTATTTTGGGAGGTATGTTTTGATTGCAATAATTCATACAAAAAACAACAATCTCGATAAATACACAGAAATTTGGACAAAGATCTACATTTTGTACTTTCTAGACTTCTGTATGTATCTAAAGTATATATATTTTTATAATTACCACTAAAAATATTTCTTTTCCTTAAATTATATTTTAATTCTACAGAATATGGACCTTTTTTCGAATCATCTTTGGCAAATGGTATTGTAACGGTTCAGATACGCGCCTCAGCAAATCTACCACCTGAACTGACACATCTAGTGCTGACATTACAAGCTGGTACATCTCAATCTGTACTACTGCTCACAGTCATCTCGGGTTAGTCTTTATTTTTTAATATTTAATTTTATTTGTATATTTACCAACAAAAAATATGAATACATTTAGTAATATTTTATAACATTACGAACAGGGTCGGAAGCCGAGATCATTGAATATTTCGACAAACTTTTATACGAAGGACATTTAGAAAATGGTGCTGTGTCCCACGACGTTATTACGTTAACAAATTTTGCTGGGTCAAATATATTGCTATCAGGAGGTAAGAGGCAAATAATGATAGTGAATTGAGCAATCAAATTACAATATTTAATGCCATTGACCATCGTCCTGATATATTGTCTGAAATATATATAATTTTCAATTTCCTTTGACAATATTTCTTTTTTATTTCAATCTTAGTATATAAATTTAATGCTAATTTATTTTAGAATATACGTAAAATTGTTTTGTTATACTATTACATGTTGGCATGATTCTAGTTAAGTTTATTTTCTATGACTACTAATATACCTCGAATATACATGAATTTATTAATACCCATTACAACACAAAATGTTTCGATTCTGCTATTCATTAAACTTTAATAATGAGCGAATAAAGAAAAATAAAATAATCCTTTACCAATTTATTCTGGTACTCCTCCGCAAGTTGAAGCTTGAATTGTTAAAGAAAATTTATCATTCATTTGATCGTCAAATAGACTGTAGTATATATATTAGTCATTTATTGAATTTTGTATGGATAAAATTTATATATTTCTGTAATTTTTTCATAACAGCTCTTGCGTCTTCGTTTGAGTCGTCATTATCAGATGGTGTGGTAACTGTGCAATTGATGGCGACTGCAGTTATTCCATCTGAGCTCACTCATATAACACTCATATTGCAAGGCGGAAGAGCCAGATCTGTGTTGTCCCTCAACGTTATATCAGGTAGGTTAAGAATCTGGTAGTAAAATTATTCATATATTTTATGTTAATCATAAAATAATAGTTAAAGATACAATTTAAAATGCTTTTGGAGATTAAAAAATCCACCTTAAGGGATTATATGAATTTCTTCTTAAATGTATTAATTAGAAATAGCTGTGTTAACTGTAAAATAATAAATGTGCTTAGCTCGTTTCTAAGCGTCAGCATTAACATTATATTCCAACCTATAAATATATTGTTATTTCTTGATTTTTTTTTATATTTACTTAGCAAAACTTACAATGTTCTCTTTCTCATTTCTCTCCTATATACTCTTGTTTCTTTTACTTTCACACAGGATCGACAGCTGAAACAGTCGAATCTTTTGATGAAATTCTTTACAAAGGAAAATTTGAAAATGGCTTGATTTCTCATGACACTATTTTACTATCAAATTATAGCGGAACAAATATTTTACTTATAGGAGGTAAGCGACATTTTTACACAGTCACAAGATCACTTTATATTTTGTGCGTCTACTAATTATATTTTAGACATATACCAATCGATACTACTACAATCTGTCAAATATTTAGAAAGCGGTAACTACCCATGTTACATGTTTATTATAGCAATCATTAATAACTTTGATAAACTTGTTATCTTCATGTATTTTCCGAAAAAGGAGATAATACGTTACAGAGAAAACTTACTCTATATTTATCTAATCAAACTGTAGAAATATTTATTATATAAATATAAATATCCCTTCAAGTGAACTTTAACTTCATAATCATCGCAGTTAGTCAATCTTGTGATAACTGTGCCATAGTGATATTTAAATTGAAAATGTTATATAATTATTTTACATTTTAACGTCTGTCGTGGTGCAGAGATATAAATGTGTGACTGTTAACTCAACAGGTTGTGGGTTCGATTCCCACGCCAAGAAATGGAATTATTCATTTCCTGGGTTTGGTGTCAAGGCAAAGCGCGCCGTTGAGTTCCGCCACTCAGCACACAATGCCTCAATTCGGCGGAAAGTAGGGAATGGAGTGTCTTTACACTAGGTTCCCTGTGCTTGCTATATGCGGGATTCAGCGTGAAACTATATATGTATGTATGTATTTTATATTTTTAGATTATGCCTCATATTTTCAATCATCTCTAACAAGTGGCGTAGTTTCTGTAAGTACAACAAGTTCACCTGCCTTCCCTACCGACCTAACACATACCACTCTTACGCTGAAAGCTGGGCGAGCTGAAGCTGTTCTGGTGATAGACATAATTATATCAAGTAAGTTTTTCTACAATAATTACAATCTTATTTTTATAAAAATTCCATAAACATAAAAGATTTTGGGAATTAAGCCTAGAATTAAGATTTAGAATTATATATATAAGAATTATAATTTATTTATTGTAAAATAAGGCTCATTTAAGTTTAGCACAGATATTAAGCTATGTGCATATATAAAATACATGTTTATAGATACATATATGTTTTTAAAAAGTTATTGATAAAGTTACAATATTTTTTACTTCTTATATTCAATAACATGAAAAATTGTAATCAACTCGATGAATATTACTAAATCAATCATTATTAACTTAGAAATTTTGAAATATCTTTGCATCGTATCGTATGAGGTTTTATTCTTTTTTATTATACAAGCGCACTTAAAATTCAAAGAGCACTTTAAGCGATGCATATTTTATGATTCTTCTTACGTACCTACATTTACAGATTTCATAGTAGGTAATATTTTATTCATCCTTACTTATATTATAAATGCGAAAGTAACTCTGTCTGTCTGTCTGTTACGCTTTTACCCCTAAACCACTGAACCGATTTTGATGAAATTCAATATGAAGGTAGAACTAAACTTAGGAAAGGACATAGGATATTTTTTATTGCGAAATTTTTTTTATAAAAAAAAATATTTTTATTTCATATAATTTTTTTTGACAAATAGTCTAGACCTTAAGAAAGACTATAGACTACTCCTTACACGTCGCGCGATATAACCGACTTCCACGTGGGCGAAGCCGCGGGCGGAAAGCTAGTATAAAATAAATGACTTAAAAGGTGAATCTGTATTTAATGTTACAAATTCCCACCTTTACTATATTTAGCAACGGTCTGTTATCTTTTTCCGCTCAAATTACTGAAACGATCTTAATCTTTCGCTTAGACGTGATTTGAATTCAGTAAAAGGTCATAAAAAATATTCTGATAAACAAATATTTCCCTCCGGGTAAAAGAGTAGAATAGTAAAGAGTAGGATGTAGGTAAAAGAGTAGAATAGAATAGTCCGGATAAAAGGTAGAATAGTAAAGTGAAAAATTCTATATTGTCTTGGATAATCATTCTCATATTATCTCACCATTCTTTACCAAGAAAGATCAGCAAATAACACTTATCGTTTTTAATTTGTATAACTCTATAAATAACTGAGCCGGAGAAACATTTATATTTTATTGGTCAACTTAATAACTTCGAACGCTATATATTGATATAGACATGAAATTTGGTATACATACAGAAATTGATATTAACTGTATTAAATTTAAAAAGTTTCTTTATTTGTGTGGTCAAGACAAACCAAAAATTAGAGTTATATATCTTTAAAATCATTCTCATGAAATATTGTTGGCAACACCATTATAAATCAAAAAGGGCGCCTATAAAAGAAAAAAAAAACCAGAGTCCCTGCTTATAAACTTTTTTCGTTGTTCATGTTATTTTGTGCTTAAATTTATAAAGTGCTGTAATCAAATTTATATGTTATGCAATAGACTGTGCACTGTTATATCTAAGAGTTGGTTCATATTATATTTTTTTATTTTTAAAAATTATCAAATATTCGGTGAAACTTGTCTTCCCAATTTGTGTTTACAGGTCTCTAGTATAATACTGTTGAAATTAAAAAGGTATTACTGTTTTAAATCAGAGGTAATAACAAAGGTGGCAAAGTTGAGCTAATGCAATTTACAAAAAACGGATAATAATGCAAGAATACTATAATTTTTTGAATGGTATAATGTATTTCGTTAAGTACAATTTCGATATAGTTTATTTTAATCTAAATTTTAATCCTAAGCTATATCGGTTAACTTGGAATCTTAAAAAATGTGATCGACTGCGAAGATGGGCTTTGTCGCCTTTGTTATGATACCCCTGATGTTGTCTCCGTGCTTTTTATTCGTAGCTCTCTTTTCGTATGAAAACTACCAACGACTTATTAGTGGTACAATTATTGCTTTCTCGGTGCATAAGGATCAAACAGTTCTCCAGTAGACCAGAGAAGCGAAAAGAGATGACCCGCTGGCTCACATTAAAATACTAAATTTCTTTTTATAGTATCTTTCTATTAGCTTTTATAGTTTTTTTCTTAATTAAATACTTAGTCAACTTTTTATTATATTTGAACTTTAAAATTAAATCTTTTGTCTTCTGTCACGTTGACTTTTATATGCTTTATGATGTAAACGGATGCCTGGCTATAAAACGACGAAACACTGTATCGCTCTGTTCTAATCACTTGCGTAGTACTAGTAACACTTTAAAAATTGTACTTAGTACCAGCGAGTGTATTTTCTTGGCATTGTTTTCGGAAATGAGTTTTGTAATATTTTTGCACTAATAATTTTGTACAAAATCATTATGACTATACCTTAATTAACTTTCAAAAATATGTGCAATGCTTATGTTAGGCTAGGATGCTTATGGCTTATGTTAGGTGGTAGGAGGTTCGTCCTCCGACTGGCTCGCGACCACTATCATGTCAAAGACGAACCGCCAAATATCTAATGATGTGTTCCGGTTCGATGGCATGTAAGCCAGATTTTCCCCTTTCCCACCCATCCTTTCCCCAAAATGTGGTGGTTCTGATAGTGGACTACTACATTGTCCCCCCTTCCATCAGTATCCTCTAGGTTGGCAACGCATCTCCAACATCTCTGGTGTTGTAGATGTCTATGGGCGAAGGTAACCACTTACCATCAGGTGGTCCTTCTGCTCGTTTGCCGTCCGTTATCAATAAAAAAAAAAAAAAAATGTGCAATGCCCACTAATATATAAAATTACAATAATAACAAATCATCTCATACATGACTATAAAAGTTAAAATAGTTGATGACACCATTTTTTAATATATTCATAGTATCTAAAATAAATTATTATGAATAACAAATAAATTTAAGCGTGGAATCAATTCCTAATTTATAGTGTCTAGTCATACCTATAATGAAGTGATTAAATTGTATGGTATGCAAGATTATTTTCACTGTATTACTATAGAATTCAATTAACATTACAATGGTTAAAACAGTATGGAGTGTCTTAACACTAGGTTCTCAGGTTGCGGGATATAGCGTGAAGCTAAAAGAAATGCAGTAATAAATTTTCAAAGTAGTTAATATAAAATAAGTCAGATACTATCCTTGATATAAAGGACTATATACAAAGATTATTGAACTTATCGAATGCTATTCACAACGTTATCTGCGTTTCGTATGTAATTGCTTATTAAATTAATCTTATAACTTTCCTTACACATAGCTTATCTATTTTTGATAATGTTCCAATGTCCGAGAAAGTTCTTTGTCATTTAAGTTCCTTATTGTTTTAAAATTTAATTTTAATATAATTTTGACAATTTAGAAAGAAAACATAATGTGACGCCTGTCGTGACGCAGAGACACAGGCGTGCGACTGTAAACGCGACAGGTTGTGGGTTCGATTTCCACTCCAGCAAATTGAATTTTTCATTTCCTGGGTTTGGTAATAAGACTAAGTGCGGCGTTGAGTTCCGCCACTCAGAACACAATACTTCAATTCGACGGAAAGTGGGGAACGGAGTGTCTTAACACTGGGTTCCCTCTGCCTACCCTGCTATATACGGGATACAGCATGAAGCTACGTATGTATGTAGAAAGAATAATTATTGACGATGTTTAATTGCATTTGTATATATTGCATCGAAATAATCTTTCTGAACAAAAAAAAATATGAATCCATGTTTATATAAAAAAATAATTATTCATAAAATAAATAATGCAAATACACAACAACACATCAAACACTGCTTAAACTTTCATATGGATCAACTGAATTTCGCGGCCCATGAGGCGTATAATTTTATTTCAACTCGAATGAGCAAAACTGACCGCACAAACCACAGGAGCTTTATTATGCCGCATTTCAAACCCACATTCACATAAAATATTTATATAACATAAATCTATTTTTATTTTGTTTAGGAAACTACATACAATACTTGATCTTACTAGTTGCTAATCGTATGTACCGCTATAAAGAATAATCTTGAAAATTCGTACCAGTTATAAAACTGTCTGTATGAATATTGCTTATATAATTCTACAGGCGCATCTCATCATTATAACAATTTTTATTTCAGAAGACAACCAGCCTTCCGTTACTTTCAACGCACCATCATATTTCCTATGGGCTGATGTTAACCAAGTAGATATCGTGGGAAGAGTTCAAGCTACAGAGAGCAATGGGGATACAATCATATATTCTCTTAACGTAAATGACGGTAACTATGAGGCTTTTAATTATTTAAAAAAGTCATCTATAGTATTATTATATACTAATAAATTTACTAGAATCAATGAATGAATATTTCTGTATATGTAGTATATATTAAATCATTATAATTCTTATCTTAATTGTAAAATGCAATCTGATATGTGACTTTTGAAGTGTGTTTTATCAATCATTTATTTATCACTGAATTGCAGGATAAAGAGTTTGAATTTTGACTCAACATGACTCAACGCTATTGTTCTGGGGTTAAATAACTTAGGGCAATATTTATAATTATACTTATAATATAAAATATTAGACGCCATCGTGGTGCAACTTACTCTTATAAAGTGTCTGCCGCACAAGAGTTCACATGCCATGATTATGGATGCCATACGTTGTGGGGGAAACGTGAAGTCTTCCTCTCTTCCCTCTATCTACATTACAAATGTAGACAAACTAATGTTACATTGAATTTCCTCGTACTGGCTCAAGACCTGAAATGCGATCCTTAAAGATTAAGACATCACGGCTCTACTTATTCAAAAAACGTTTAGTCTTCTATATATTACATATAAAATTTTTCACGTATAATCATTATAATCCTTCTAACAATAAACCAAAATGTGAATAATATAAGGCAAATAGACTATGTTTATGTAGATATTTATTATAATTAATATATTTTAAAATAAACACATATTTTACAATAAACACAATTATGATGTGTTTTCTTAAACCATCCTATATGGAAGTATTTAGATCCTTTTATCAAACGGTAGATAGAAATTGCAATTATACGAGTAAGCAAATGCAAGAAGTAAACAACATTCTCTTCATTACATATTCTTATAATATAATGTTCACATCAAAAATTGTCCGAAACTGGTTATAGAGTACCTAATAAACAATTTAATTAAAATCTTTTCCTCTTTAATTAAATATTAATTAAGTATGCATGTATTTTAATTGAAATTTTATTTGGAAACTGGATATTGAACTCCGCTATGTCAGATAAACTTATCTAAAGGAAAGGCTGTTATTCTTTTTTTTTTAGCTTTACGATGTATCTCGCACATAGCAATGTAGGCAGAAGGAACCTGAGAACGTAGCGAAGAAATGATAATAATAAATATTCATTATAATAAATATTTAATATTTCATGCTCTGGGGTAAAAATCGAACCCACAGCCTGTCGTGTTTACAGTCGCATACTTGTGCCTCTGCGCGGCGACTATTTTTTTTTTTAACTGTTACCTATACCTATAATTTTATTACTTTTACAGATTATCTGAACGGCCGTATATCTGTAGATCATGAAGGGTATATAAGACTCTCAGATGTGGTGCAAACGGGAATTTATAATTTTAGTGTTGTAGCAACTGCACAGAATAGTCAAGCTAGCGCTAACGCTCCGGTAAGCGATCATACTCTCCTCATTTCCATACTAACATGATTTTGCCCTTAACGTATAAAATATTTCTTATTAGTATATGCTACCTATCTAGTAATATTATCTCTAATTATTATATTAATCCCCCACATTATTCATATTTCATTTTTTTTGTCTTTACATATTTTTTATATTTAATTCACGCTGTATCCCGAACATAGCACTGTAGGCAAAGAAAACCAGAGAACCTAGTGCTAAGACACTCCGTTCTTTTTTATCATTTCAATTCTCCGTTTCCCGCCAAATTGAGGCATTGCGTGCTGAGGGCATCTAATATTTAATAATAAATAAATATTTCATATGGTATCTAACTATCTACTTACTAAAATTAAACTAAATGGAAGTCAGATGTCAGATATTATATCTGACATCTGACTTCCATGTTTATTATATGTAAATATATAATATATAAATTTTGGCACTGTTAATCGTAGGCAGTCACGTTATCTATGCGGATAGTAATCTGAGACAAGGGATTGTTTCAGGATTAGTCTTGGAATAATTTAGCACTAGCTTAAACAATTATTTATTTTTTTAACTACGGCCGAAATCCATCTTTCCGATTACTGCTTTTAATTTGTATAGGTATTCATTTTACTAACTAAACTTAAATTTACATATTATTTTAAAGGGCACTAAGTTTAATATCAAAATAGTAGCTTTTTGTAATACATTTTAGTATATCCTGCGAGAATTATATTATATACGATAAATATACGTATACGAGTATATCGTCTAATTCTATGTAAGTTTCCAAGCTTACGTATATTTGTATATATATCGTGGAATACATGTTATAATAGTTTAAAAAACTATCATATGTCTATTTATTATTACGAAATACCATTCATTGGGTCAAGTACATCTCAAAGTCTAAATTTAAACCTCTAAATAAAAAATGACGTAACTCATATGTCACTTTTGGTAAGCAAAATAACATTTACGTTCTTTAACTTATAAGCCAACTAAACATATTTTAGAAATATGAAAATATTACAAACGCTTGTAAACCTAAAAAATATTATCACTTACTCTGAAACTATTAAAACATTTCTTTTAACAAAATAGTAATGAAAGCTCTTGCAATTGGTGTTTTTTTTCACAATTCTATGCTTTGCTTTAGATATAGATTAATTACTTTGCTGGTTTAGTAATAAAAATATTTTGTACAAAACTAAATACAAAAATTGTACTGACCTAAATTTAAATATATTTTTTTCATAAAAATATCTTTTAAAATAGGTATTATTAAGAGTTGATGCATTACCGGAATGCAAGATCGGCAAAGGTTTACAACCATTAATAGTATTGGAAAGGCTTGAAGAGGAACCTCATAAAAACCTCGTGACTTTAAATCGAACTGAGTATGAAGACTGCCATTACAATTTAACTAACATCTGGCCATTGGACCAATCATGGCTCTACGTAGACCAAGAAGGCTTACACGCTACGGCCATCGACCGGGAAGACAAATCAATCGCCTTTATGACTTTATCTCAGATCCAAGTGGAATTAAGGCTTCATTGCGACAGTGATGAAGTACCGGCCACAAGACGTTCATTAACTGCAGAGAGCCTCGAACTAGGGACTGATAACTATGGCTCCAATAAATGGATCTTGGCCGATACTATTATGTACGATGAAAGGCGTAGCTTTGTGAATCTAATCGTCATCGATATTAATGATAATTCTCCTGTTTTTATTGGGAAAGAAAGTGAACCTATTTACATAGGGTATCCCATACCGGACCTTGAAGAAACAGTACTGCCTCGTGCACTTACGGAATTAAAGGTATTTTGTTTTTAATAATAATTGTTATAGCAACATAAAAAATAAATCATAATAAATTAAAATAATAAATAAAAATATTTATTATATAATAGTTTAAATTTGTGTTTTAAATGCTTTAGGTTTAAAATTTAAACGTAATCGTAACTTTGTCCTGAAATTTTTGAATTGAATATGAAATATTCAATTCAAAAATTTCAGGACGTCAAGCTAACTTTCAAACTTAGGTTATTTTGTGAAATGATAAACTTAGACAAAGTATCCACTCACAGCTTAGCTTTACTTATCTATTTTATTTAAAAAAAATACAAAAAAGCACCTACACAAATTTCTTTTTTGAAACACTAACGTAATATAATATTCTCCGCGTACATTCTTCATAAAAACTGGGTATAGAATTATAAAATTATCATAAAGGTCTAATTCTTAGAACGTTGTTTAGTTATTGCTACGTAAAAATACGCATTGCGTTAATAATATTCATGTCACTTTATATGAAATATTAATATTAATAATATCTTTATGTTTAATGCTCAAAATTATAAAAATTGTCTAAAAATAATATATCTACAGGCAACCGACGCTGACATCGGCGAGAATGCAGCTATTACCTATTCGAGCATGGAAGATGTTCTAGCTGTTGCGCCTCAGACAGGCTTAGTGCATGTACGTAACAACGCAAAATTGCAAAATAACTCGCACCTCACTGTATACGCTACCGACCAGAATGGGAGAGGCCGAAACGGCTCTTTAGATATTGTGGTAAGCATACTATTATTTTATTAATACAAAAATACTTTCCTTTTTATAAAATTTAGGGTATAAATAAGCAGATATTTAGTTTTAACATCATATTTTTCTGCCCCGAAACCTATTTCACTTATCGGATATTGAATAATTTAGTTAAAAGTTACATTTAATTGACGCCATCGTGAAACAGTAAGACAGCGTCAAATTGTAAATGTGATGATTATGAGTTCAATTCCCACTCGCAGGAATGCTCATTTTAAAATTATTATCTTTTCTCCGCTCTGGGTAAACAAAGCACGGAGTTGAGATCCGCCAACTCAACACAATGTTTCGGACTCAGGAGAAAGTGGAGAACAGAGTGTGCGACATCTGCTATGCGGAAAAATACATGAAACTACATATTTAATCGCTTAAATGTCACATGTATATACATAGAAACAAGTAGTTTAAAAGTATATACACGTATATAATAGATAAGTTGACGTTGTGGAAAAGCGCTACATTAAATTTAAAAACGCTAAATATCTAAATGGACGGACAGAAGACAGAATGTCTTAATAATAGATTCATTGTCAGTTTTATAAAAAAAAGTTTTAATGCATACAACCTACTATAATTGAACCACTAAAATATAGAGTTCAAAACAAACACAAATACTCATGTATTTACAGTCATGTGTATCATGATAGTTCCAATTACACCCGTCATTAATATTACCTCGCCTTTAACTAAATGTACAGTCGCAATACCTGCAAAATTTCTGACTAAACATTTCACTTTAACAACGTGCAAATTTCGTATCAGGACTAACCTAAACCAGTTCTAATAGCGGTAAAGCGAGTTAAACCGACGATATTATACATTTTTAAATGTTGACAAAACTTGTTTTTGTGCCAAAAGAGACTAACCATGAACGTCAGTTTGACCCCACACGACTGTGCCCCTTAAATATGATTAGGTACAAAACTAACGCCGTTTTCTGTGGGAGTGGACGATGGATGTCACCATAGTAATAAAAAAACGCACGAGATCTAAATAGGAGTGGCAGATAACATTGTTTTGTATCCTGTTCATCACGATAAAAATATTTACTGTTAAACATTAAATCATAATAAATACCGAGGTCTCTGTAATTTATAAAATGCTAATATTTCGATGGCTAAAAATGCATATTTTAATAATTTATCAAAACTGCATTAATCAATTGATGAATAATATTACACATTTGTATATCTTAAAAAATAATATATTCAAGGCTAAAAAGGCATTATTTATCTAATCTTTGGCTTATCGAGTGCTACTGCGTCCTGCATTCTAAATGAAACCTAATACATATACGGTAATATAAGTCGCACAGCTATTGTTTTAACATTTTTAACCGTGATAAAACAAATATGGCCTAAAGTGATCTTATAAGCGACACAATGACATTTAGCAATTTTACATTTATGGATGACAGTACCTAATACATACATACATTTTTATATTGTTTATTTTATCAATTGTATTAAGGCCTTGTCTAAATTAGCCGTGTAGTCTTGAAAAAAATTAACACAACAATAATACCTATATACATATTTGAATAAACAGAATAGAGCAGAAATTAAACACAGGCAATATTTTTGGGATAAAAAAAATTAAATGATATATTTTTTTTTACAAAATTTTAGGTGGTAAACTAACAAGTTGCTTGACACTCACTTCTCTGAAAATAAACACGAATGTATGTATGTGTATACCTTATATGAAAAATAGCTTAAACGGTTGTGTTTTGTAATTTTCAGGTGAAACTACTCGACAAACATCAAATAGGGGTACTGACTATTCAAAACGCTTTCTTAGATGATGAAAATGTAGCTATGACTGATATCAGCAATGCTATAGGATACGAAATAAAAGTATTAAGAGCTGTGGTGATTTCTGACAATTATGAAGAGACAGCAAGAAAGAAACGTGCAACAAATGAACCTGGCGCATCGTTACAGCTTTACGTTTATGGATTATTGGACAATGAACCTGTCGATGTCACTAAATTAACTAAGTAAACATAAATATTTTTTATTTTTATTTTTATAAGCTTAAATTTATTTTGAAATACATACAATATAAATAAAATTGCATCGCTAAATAATAATGTATTGCCATTTACAGTGATATAACCAACAGTAATCTGGCAACAGTTAACGTAGCGAGCGTACTGTCACTACAAGAACATCTTGAGAATATTGAAGAATGTGTTCCAGATGGGCATACCGGCCTTTTAGTTGCAACGATAGTTCTTGCAGTTTTGTTATTCCTGTTAATTTTATGCGTACCTTTATGGTTTTTCTTAAAATGGTAAGACAATCTGTGTTAAAACAAATTATTTATCTATAACTATTTAAAATAAAATATCTTTTAACCTGTCACGCATAGACAAATAGACAAAGTAGTAATACATATTTTTGTCTTTATTAAGCAACCATTGCATCTGGCACTTCTTAACTATCTCATGATAACGATACATGATAATATAATTACAATAAACGTATTTATATTATTTTATTATAGGAGGAGAACACAAAACTATGAACAATTTAGCGATCAGAACAGCCTAGCATCCCGCGACACAAGTGATTTTCCTAAAATTGAAACTATTACCAAACCGAGACTAAATATTGATGAGCTGAAAAGAAGCGAAAGGAGACTACAAGAAATGCTTGATATACCGATTCAAGAGGTTAGAATGGAACCTGAAACCGATAAAAATATTCTAAAGGAACCACCGGCTCCAACTTCAACAATAGTAAACTTTTCTACGACTGAAATGCCTATAGTTATACAGTCTATCGATAAGTTAAAGGACAATAGTGACGAATCCGATGACAATGATGAATTTGGAGAACAAAAACAAAAACCAAGAAAATCTGTTGTAACATTCAATGAGAACGTAGAAAAAATTATTCATTTAGAAGATGGTATTGAAGACACCCCCGAGCCAGAATACGAAATTTTTAAATTTTAATTAAACTTTATCAAATATTTGAAACCGTACATGAGTTTTCGATAATACTATACAATACAAATGTAATCATTTTCTTTAAAAGACTGACGTTATCAGTTACTCTGTTTCAATAAAAAACTAAGCATACATGAGTAAAATTTCCAAGTCATTGTCCTTTTTATGTACGACCCTAAGATAAGATAAAATATTCAAAAAATGTTGGGTTTCACGTAATATTTTGTGAAAAATGAAGTAGGTGGCTAAAGGTGGGCGTAGAAAGCTTTAAAATGATATATAGAAACTATATACTAAGTATATAATAAAAAATGGTTACAAACACATATTTAAGAAACCAGGACGTTACACCTTGTTTTGTTTACATTCATGTCAAACACAATGTTGCTTCGTTAAAATTCCTGATGAATCCGTCAAAATTTATGAATGTGACATAAAAACCTCTTAGTTTCTTTACATTTCGTATTTTTTATATAATAAATATAATTAAATTTGTATAAAAAAATAGTGACAACTTTTAAAAAATATTTACAAAACATATAGAATTTAATTTTCTTACAAATGCCGTTAAAGCACGGGAAATGTTAATGTTATGACCATACTCGTTTTTACGGTTATTTTGCTGGCTGTATTTTTATAAGAATTCGATATTTAATACAATCGCTAAAATTCTCTATAAATATTGTAAATATAAATAAAAATTAGTCTATATCTTTCGTTCTTCCTATAAAAGCTTACGTTAGCAAATACTCCTAAGTAAAAAATATATTTATTTATGTATTTAAGTGTATAATAAAATGAGATTACGATTATTAAAATGTTTTTTTAAGTATACATATATTTTAGTAAGTGCAAATAAACTTTAGTCTCAAAATTACAAATAAACAGTTCATTACATGAGTAAACATTCATTTTTGCGATTGCTTAGCTTTCAGATAAGATATGATAATCTAAAAAAAATAACCCTTGGACACTTTTTTACAAAAATTATGCGGACAGAGAAATATTAAATTTGGCAAAGTTAAAATTTGTATAGAGAAGGAATTCAATAATGCATTAAAAATATATAAGCCTAATGAAATTAATGTTACACACACTAGCATGTGTTTTGTGACTTTTGTGTAAAGTGATTTAAGCGTGTCTTACGTTTCAACGGGGCCTCTAGTAGATATAAAGAGACATTACTGCACAAAATGCCTACGTACCGTAGGACTTTTATTCGTGTAATGTAACAATGACTTATAATAACATCAATTTGGCGGGAGATAACTTTTAGGTGACATGTTTGCTATCTAAGAGACGCCTACGCTAGGTTTTTGCGCGTGTAAGAACTATTTTGTTCAATTTCATTATTTATGATTGATCGTGTACACCTGTTACAGATACATGTATAATACTGTTGAAATGCATTTATAAAATTAATGATTCTATTGTTCTTTTCATAGGACGATTTAATATTTATACATTATATAATAACAAGTTGAAATTTAAGTAATATGAGTACGTCATAATACGTGAAATAAAACTTTTTTTACGAAAATTATGTAGCCGGAGAAGTATGAAGAAGTACAGAAAGCCAATATTATTTATAATAATATAATAGGTATAGACTAAATTAATAAAATAAATATGACAAACTCTACGATTGGTTTAGAATTGTGTTGTGTAAAATTACATATCTGTTGCTAAGGCAATGCGCAACAGGGCCTTTAGTATTTATAAATATTGTACATGTCGTTAAGAATTTATCAATGATTCATGCATTTTTTGATGATACAGAGAAACATGAAACTGGTTTTATTCCACGATTTTAAAACAGGAAAGTAATCCCCCTCCCTCGTAGATAGGTCAGCTTATGCTGAAATATACTTAACTAATTAGCTTTTTTTTATACAAATATGCAATTTCTGTCTTAAACAGATATATTGAAATTACAACTAACTTACTAAATAAATATTCATAACAACTATTATACGTATATATGTATATAATTTATTTATGTTATTAATTAGAAAAATATGCATTTCAGATCCTGTTTTGCTTTGCTAATGTAAGTCAAAACTTGAAACATTATAATACAGTATCTTCCGTTATCGCGTCTACTAGCTATATTATGTGTCGGCTTGTGGGCTGTTTCTAACTTAGACTGACACAACTAATACTACCATGTAGCTATTAGTTCCATATATATACTTGTTGCCGCATCAAGATCAAACGACCGTATTTGCCTACCTATTTATAAAGAGATCTTACACTCAATATATTTATTGATTTTGATTTTTTTAATGATTAAAGTATGTTTTGACTTCTCCATATGCATCTTATTTATAATTTCTACAACTCTAATAACGATTTTGCTTAGAATATCAGTTACGTCATTTTATTCGTAAGAATATTTTCTTTATTTCAAAAAATAAGGAAAATAGCTTAAAAAAAAATCAGCTTCAATCCTTTTCCGCACCGCAGGGGAGGCAAGAGAATTTAATGTCAATGTAATGTAGATGACTTTCCGCCCAAATTCAACACATCACGTATCGAATAACTCAACGCCGCGCGTTGTCTGATCAGATTAAGGGGAATAGAAATAATTTAAGTACAATAATTCCACCGTGTCGCATATACAGTCTGATTGTCATTCTTCCACTCAGACCACCGTCACCATTTTTTTTAATCGTGAGGAAACCTTTTACATTTGGAGACTCGGACGGGCTACGTGTGCCTCCTAAGCTTGCTGATATTGACCGACCGTCTCGAGTGGTTACTAAAACATCAGCAAGCTCTTCCTCAATCTTCTCTAGCGAAGGCCACAAGAGCTACCCCATTCTTCCATGAGCCCCGACAGCGGGAGCTTGCAAGCCACGTCGTCGAATCGAGGGTGATGAGACACCCTCGATGACCTTAAATCACATATAGATTTTAGTACACAACAAAACGATTGAGAAGTTTTAGGACTTAAAATGAATAAATAAAACAATATCTAAAAAACTACTCTAAAAAGATTTATGTAGATACATTCCTTAAATGAATAATATTACTCTTAGTATAACTGTGATTATAACTTTTGCTGTATACAAGCGACTCGTGTTAACTTTGCGGGTGTAAATATCATACATCAAAGCAAACTTCAAAATTTTGAAAGATTATGAAACAATGTGAGGGACTTTCTTGGTTATTCGTAAATTCAAGTTTGTGCTGGCTTCTGAAGTATGAATTTAATTTCTATAATATATGTATTGTTGTTTAATGCTACATCACGTAAACAAATACAAAAATATAATTTATATGTTTATAAAATGTGAAATATACTTGTAGATATTATATAATAATAGGGGGAGTCCGGGAGACTTGAATCGCTTTTTGTATAAAGTATCATATTCTCATATATGTTAAATGCTATGTAGAGATATTAAAAAAATAAGACTTTATTTACTTAAGTTTACTTCTGTATGCAAAAGAAAATAAAATACATAGGATGATTTACATATAAATAAAAAATGAAATATAATCAACTTTTCCCATCTTTAGAGACAGTTGAACTCAGGTGTAGAAAGAGTTGGTCATTGATTTTGACATAGGAAATATTTTAAAATTTAATTCACAAATGTGTTATCTTAAGCATCATAAAATTAAGATATATAAAGAAAAGCATAGTTATAGTACTTCTTATAAAGAAAAAAAGACATAAATATACATTGTTAAATAATCTACAATTTTGAAAATGAACATATTGAAGGAAATTCTAATTTTTTTTAACTTATTTCTTTTTCTCAATAAAATTTCCTTTAGAACATTAAGCGTTTTGTTATTTCATTATAATAATTAACTTTTATTTAACTGACACATAAAAAAATATAAATGGCGTGATTACGACCGAAAGCAGAACGTAAGTACTTACCTGGCCGGATTCACTCGTTAATTTATTTTATCTCCTGAGCAATAACAAAAAATCACAAGTGTGTGGTATTATACACTTGATAATTTTGGGTTTAAAAATTTATTTATATTTCTCTTTTATGATTCAATTGTGTGTTTATAAAAAGTAAATCAAATATTTAAAAATAATCGAATTCATAATATATTTACTGAAAATACAAAATGTTTCATATTTTTAAACTTTTTGAAATTTAGTATAACCCTCGGACCGTCGCGCGGGATCTTTCAAAGCTGGATTTTAGTAAAGTATAAGGTGTGGCCTTTAAAAAATTTCCTGCCGCCGCAAATTCTTTGATAGCTTTCTAGAAAGGATTATTTTTCATGCTTGAGCCAGCGACGAATAGATCACTCGTGTGCCGTTCAAAACCGGCGTTCACTTCCACAGTAGATTCTGAGAGACCTCACGCGATAACGTTAGAAAAATTTGACTTCCACTTCTTCCGTTCCCGGAGACACTCCGTTTCCCACTTTCCGCCGAACTGAGGCATTGCGTGCTGAGTGGCGGAACACAACCGCCACGTTTTGCCTATTTACCAAACCCAAGAAATGAAAATACTAAACTTAAACATTTCCTGGAATTGGAATCGAACCCACAACCTGTCACCTTTACAATCGCACGCTTGTGCGATTGCACTTGTAAAACTTACACTGTAAAACTTGCACAACAATAATACATTTTTTAAAACACAACTTGACGCGTTTTTCTCGCCACTCAGCACCAGGATAAGCAGAGAGGAAACTCTCCGTTCTGTACTTTTCGTCTGAATTCAAGAAGTGTCTTGAAAAATGGAATGAATAGAATGTTTGTCCTACCTATTCCTCCAAATGAGGGTTGAACACAACCATCGCGTTTACAGTGCCTCGACAGCTTTCTTATTGTTACAGACTCTTTATGTAAGGCATTATATAGACACACTATTTTGTATTTTACCTAATTTCAAAAAAAGGAGGAGTTTCTCAATTTTTTTATGGTTTACTTTCTTATGATTCTGATGATCCTTTTTTATATAAAAGCTAGCCCTTCTGATGTCTGTCTGACGTGCAGTTTTTAATTTAATCCTCATATATTACTTTTTGTGCGTTTTCGTTTTCGTTGTCGTTCATTGTTAGATTTATTATAAAAATAAATCTTACATAATTAAAATTTGAATAAAAAAAAGAAAACAGACTCCAACTGTTTTCTTTTTTTATTGGAATCTTAGTTATGTAAGATTTATTGTGCAAATTTATAAAATTTGTTTATACAAATATATATACAATGTACTGTAGTATATTAAACTGTTTTGCGTTACTTACAAGAACCACATCATTTGTGAGATTTGATTATAAATGAGAAACATCGATTTGTCTCGAAACACGATATTTATTCTTTGATAATTTAAGGATTTGCATATTAACTAATGTTAACTTTAATTGCATGATTATACTGGTCGAATCCCACTACAGCAAAGGTCATTATTATCCACTTAGCTATAAACAAAAACTATACAAAGCCAAGTTGTTAAATTTCAAGCGATCATGAAGTAGATAATCAAATTATGTAGATTACTTTTAGAAGTTTCACGAAGCAATTATAAACATGCGACGATTCGCTCTTTTCATTTTCTCGCAAAATAGCGGTAGCTTTACAAAAATTAAAGCTATTTCAACTAACTATCAAAATCTATTATTAATTATATTTCTAGTTAAAATATTTTTTTCCAAATATGTTACTAGAATTAAACTCCTTTAATATTCCCATTTTTAAGATGTTTATAATATTGACTTCGCATATGTTTGACTCTATAATCATATTTAAAAATCTCTCTTTCTCACTCAGGAAAAGGTCACATATTTTCCGGTTGACGGTTTTTCTTTTAACTGTCTTGGGTCAACCTACTGAGCTTCGACCGCGAATTTCAAAGTGTAGCTTACGTATGTAATATATTTATGTAGGAAGCAAATATGTGAAAGCCACATCACAAGCATCTGTTGGTACCACGTTTATAATTCAGTACTCATCCACATCTTACAATGAAGACTTTCAAGACGAGACAGCGGAGAAAAAAACGTGCCCCGCGTACCGAACTGTCATAATACAAGCCGTGAATGCTTGTCGATGTACCGACTTTGTTTTCAGCCACGAAAATTGGCTATTAAAAACATTTTACTTACCAATATATAAATATTGTATGCAACGATGCTTATTACACTATGGTAGTGATAAAACTAAGCAAAAATTCTTGTTTTAAAATAGTTACTAATAAATGAAAAGTTTAGTGGCGACAATTAACGCCGCATTTTGTGTTTCTTCGTATAGGGATCAAACTCACAACCATAGCGTCATAGTCATGCTGACCCACAGCGAGACGGTGAATAATGTTTATTATAAAAAAATATATGTAAACTAAAAATTATAATGTATTGTACTATTGTATTGTATACTATTTTACTACAGCAGTACGTTCATTGTCAAATCAATGTATTGAATATGAATGACACAATGTCACTTGCTATTAGTAAATAAGATTTAGATATATTTTTGGGTTTAAATAATGAATAATTCGTAAATCCAAGCCAACAACAAGTCTCGATGATTAATTCATACAATTTAAAAAAATTACATTAGTATTATACAACATAAATACAAGAAATAGGTTTAAGCTTGCAGTGCCTGTAACTCGATTGCATCGAGTCCGTAATTCTTTTATGGGACAATGTATATACTTTTACAATAGGATCCCAGACAACGTCCGAGAACTTTCCATTTTACAATTTAAAAAAAATATTACCTAATTAGTGATTTTATAAATGATAACACACCTTGGGAATGAAATGCTCGCTCCAGTCTGTTTCAAAGGTATCATTGCCATTAATAAAGAATTATAAACCATTGTCGAATATAAAAAAAAAAGTCCCGCTGAGTTTCTTGCGCCGGTTCTTCTCAGGTCTGAGGCATTAAATTTAGTGAACCGGTGGTAAATTATTTGACGTTCAAAAAATGAAGTATGTAACTTCTTATTTTGAATACAATTATTTGACTTTGACTTTGACTTTGAGTGAAAATATTTCTACCGATCTAGTAGCAGTTAATATGAGTATGAATGATCTACGTATAAGAAGAAAATATCTCACGCATGATTACATTGTTTGCAGGTCTACAGTCAAGTTCAGTTGTCTCGTTGCAAAAGTCAAATCGATTCAACATATAAATAACAAATATGCCTACTCACATAAAATATTAATAGTGACGCTTGTGACATAACTTACAGCTAAATTAATTTTGCTTGTCTTAAAAATCTAATTTGAATCAAATTAACGAACCTCATTATACTAGATTAATAACAAACGTCAGATCTTCAAGAACTCACTTAAACGTAAAATAAATATTTACTTTAATATTATTGCGTTACTATGGATTACATAAAATTGGTGTTGAAGTTAAAACCCATAAAAGTTGTACAAAATTAGTGCTTTCATGTTAGCATGTAGGTAAGAAGATTACAAAAGACAATTTCCTAATAGATAAATTTGCACTCCACATATAATATAAAGGTAACACTAAATTTTGACATGGAAATGACGAAAATGTGATAATTAAATTGCCACGTCTCAATAGACGAAGGCCACACTACATTAATAAATAAATATTATTCCATCATAGTTCCGCTTTGTTATTTTGATAGATACAAGTATATTCTGTTGCAATGCATTCGTTTTAATTTAAGACTACCAAAATCGTCAAACTATTCATGAAATATTATTAACGAAACATTTACGAAATCTTCAATTATTTTTTTATTTAATGTCCTTAATACGAGTATGTCCTTTTTAGGTAGAGTAGTTCAAATATATAGGATTAGCAAATACTGAGATAAGACTATACTAGTTAATTTTAATATTATTTATTTAACGCCTGTCGTGGCGCAGAGGCACAAGCGTGCGACTATAAACGCGTCAGATTGTGGGTTCGATTCCCACTCCAGGAAATGTAAAATTAAGTATTTTCATTTCTTGGGTTTGGTAACAAGGCAAAGCGGCGCGTTGAGTTCCGCCACTCAACACGCAATGCCTCAATTCGCGGAAAGTGGGGAACGAAATTGTTGAAAGAGCATGGAGTATCTTAACACTAGGTTCTCTGGTTCCCTCTGCCTATATGCGGGATACAGCGTGAAGTTAAAAAATAAAAAATATATAATATATATATATATATATATATATATATATATTTTTTTATATATATATATATATATATATATATATATATATATTTTCCAAATCCAGTCTGGTGTTCGGCAGAATAGTATTCTCTCCCCCCTATTACTTAATATCTACACTGAATACATTATTAAACTATCCTAGTATTGGAAACCAGGACCGGGTAATTAAAAATCTGAGTTATGCCGACGACACTACTCTCCTTGTGACTTTGCATACAGATATAGAACAATTCTTATGCTACTTGAAAAAAACAGCTGTAATTTTGACCGCACTATAAACGGTAATAGAATTAAAACGATGATTGTGGATCGGAAGACTAACAATCGCCCTGATTTACAATATATAAGATAGCAAAATGCGAAGTTGTTCATAATTACATATATTCACGATCACAAATACTGGTAATTGTAAAGAGGAGATTAAACAAACGTGTGCTATTGCACGATTAGCTGTAGAAAACCTCCAGAAGATATGGAAAGATTGCCGCATAACCAAAATCACTAACTCACAAACTCAACTATCACTAAGGTTCGTTTAATGAAAAGCCTTGCATTTTCTATTTTCCTGTATGGAGCATAATTATGGATAATCCTGTGGAAAATGCGAGTCAAGATACACGTCTTTAAGATGTGGTGATGGAGGTGCTTGTTGAGTATTCAATGGCCTGCTTACCGCACTTACGTCTCTATTTTAAAAAAATTTGGTATCAAGCACAGACTTTTGTCAATTATGCAGATATCTCTAAGATATTCGGGTACTTCACACGAAGTAAAAACTCATTGGAACGTCTTGTATCACAGGAGAAGGACAGTTCTCTCACAGCCCACATAATGGGCAGACTTGATGAAATCCTGCACTGTTCCATTATTAAGTGCACAGTGTCCTACTGAGGATAAGGACAGTTTGAGACATCTATCAATCTCGTCTTCCAATCTATAAGGTAGATCATGATCATGACCACGACCACTCCAACAGGAGTGTACGACTAAGAAGAAGAATTTATAGGTAATGCACTATAGACATGTGATCCATATTTTTTGTAAGAATAATATTTTTAACTGACTTCAAAACAGAAAGAAGTTCAATTCGACTGTATTTTTTATATTGGTTACCGCATAACTTTTTACTTCGTGAACTAATTTTCATATTTCTTTTTTTATATATCATAGCTTGTGAATGTGATGTCGTTCCATTTAAAACTACTAGTTGAGGTCTGAATAGAAGTTTCTGAGTTATTCGTAATAATTTTACTTTTTACTGCATTTTCTTTAAGGTCGGTTTTCCTGTTTTGTTAAAATCTATTCTTATACATGTTGTTTCCTCTTTACACATTTCTTTTACTTATAACTAGGCCTTGCAAGACTCGTTGAGCTTAGTGTCTTCTGAGTCTCTTGTTTTTGTAATAAGTTGCCTTTTGTTCGTTTATCTAATTAAATTAATTAAGACTATACTTACTACAATGGTCTTTGAAGATGTACCTTTATATACATTTTAATAACGTTTGTCCCTAATAATAATATAATAAGAAACATCGTAACGTTAGTAAAATAATTTTCCAAAATTGTTCAATATTAGATACTACGTTCATTAAATATTCAAAATTAAATGTTTTATTTTCTAAATTTACATGACAACTTTTTGTTTAGAATTTCACGCGAAATTATTTTAAAAGAGACTAAGCAAGTAAAATTTCAACTTAAAAATTACATGATATATATGATAATTATTCAAAATAGCAGAAAGCTATTTGTCACTTTAATTTGTGTATCTTAGAATGATATATGGGTAAACAGATAAAATGGTAATATATTTTCATTGATTTTATAAGACGTATTAAATGTATTTTATAGATTATAACTGAATCAAATTAAAATGTTTTTAAAAAAGTTAGTCAAAATGTATGTTTGATCTTATAATAGATAATGGCATTCATTTTTTATGTCTTCAAGGTTTATTTTGTTTTTGGTTTATATTAAATAAATATATTCTTTTATTGATTAAGGCTCACAATTAGACGTTTAGAATATTGCTTTCAATATTGAATATTTCTAAAATTTTTACACATTCAAGTGACTTAAACTTAAGTGATAAATATTTTTTTTAACTTAGTATGTAATTAGGGTAGGATAAAGCGGTACGCGCATCCCCAATTCCCTTGCTGAGAAGCAACTGTGGGAGGCTCATAGTGATCCTCATGTATGTCATTAAGGCTGCAGGTGCACTGGAAGAAAACCCGGAGCTCCTTGAAGGTGACGGTGAACTGCAATAGAGAGAAAAATATATTAGGGCTAACAATCTTTGAAAAGACCTTTGAAAGCCAAAAATCCTTCCACCAAAGAGTAATAAGTCGACGAGTAATAAGTAAGTAGAGTAGTCTCCTTAGTATTTGTTAAAAACTACACAAATCTTTAAAAAAAACATATTTTAATTTTTTGGAAAATTATCATGATTACATGAATTTTATTCGTAGACAAAGGTTTCACGGTACCATATATTTAGTTGGTTGTATTGTAAATGGAAAAGTCTAATCCACCATATAATTTAGTATGCATGACCGTTAAATATTAACGCTATCATAAATAAGGATCCATTGTAAAACTACTAACTAGTTTCAATATGTAAAATTTTAATGTGAGTGGACTAAACTCTTTATGATTGTCACATTTCAGGTCGTTTACCTCAATATGAAAAAAATCGGTTGTTTCCTTCTTTACCTAATATTAAGTCAGAAACTAAATTATAGAAATCATTACTGTTAAAATTTTAATAACTAGAGAGTAGACAAAAGATGTTATTATTTTTTAACATGTTGTATACAATATCACATCAAAGTCATACACATTAAATGTGTGTACATCAATTTAAAAAATCTCTTGGACGATACACCTTTTAATCGTTCTAAATTTGAGAGGAAACATATACATCCTTTCTAGTAAATGTTTAAAAAGGCTCATGATAATTCATAACCATCAGCCCAAATACGTTATTACCCCACTACCTACCACTTTTAAGAAATATGTATTCCGAACAAAAACATTTCAAAGTGAAATATGAAAAATACGATTGTTAAACAGGATTTTAATACAAATTCACACGTCCTGAACACAAAAAATTATGGGTTTATCATTCAAACTTCTGACCTCACATTTTCCTTAGCAATTTAACCCTATTTTCAAGAGCTTCGTGGACATAATCTACGCTATAAAAAGAATTTTAGTAGTGTTGGTTTAATAATATTTCCTTAAATTTTATGTAAATGTAGAACAATACAATCGCTTTAATGTGATATTAAGTAGCAGTTGATGGAACTAAGTGTTGCTTGGCATTTTAAATTTATACCAGCGAATAATGATCTGTTTTTTGTAGTTTGTATACCACTTTTTATTCATTAGTTCATGTCAGCATTGAACTTTAATATCTTTTTATAAGTTTCTTGTGTGACTTCAAGTGACAAAGCAGAGAACCAGAGACCAAGTAGCATCCAATCATTTACAGTATGCGTGTCGGATGATATCCAAAGCTATACTTTACCCCAGCTTCGAATGTGTGTGTCTCTGCCTACTTATTATGTATGTAACTCTATACTTTTGAATTACGGGCATTTTTGTAAAATAATTTATATTCAACGAAACATATGTTTAGTTCATTCACCTTTTAAAATAATAACTTCATCTTTCATGAACATTTAATTTATAAATGCAACTTAATTACTTTCAAACTTTACACAAAGAACAAAAAATATATTAATTTCGCAAAGTGCCCGAAATTAATAAAGAAGAAAATAAAAAATATCAATTCTATCCCAGACATCAGTCTTTTGAAGTCAAAAACCTTTAAAAAATGTTATAAAGTAATTAGTTAACCTGTGACAAATACATTATATATGCAAAAAATGCACTTTGCTTACCACTTAATATTTAAAACAAAGACCTTTAAATAAATATGTCTTTCATTTATTTCTACATAATTAACCATATAGGTATACCATAATTATTACAACAGATCTAAATCATTACAATTAATTTTATGGTTTCCTTATTCATACGCTTGGGGGATTATAAATAAAGTCACCAAAAAAGGAAGATTCAATAATAAACAAACAATTTTTTGGTTTAATTTCATGTTTCTCAGAGGTTATTTAGGTTAGATGACTCAATTTTAAAGGAACTGAACAGTAAATAAATATATATTTTACATTGTATATATATTCTTAGACGATTATTATAAAAATCATAGCTTCTCAGTTTTTCCAGAATGAATAGAGTAAACCTAATGTCAAGATACTGCGTCTTGAGTGCCTCCACGCCGCACGTTGTCTTGCTAGAGACAAAAGAATGAAAATAATAGAAATATTATAATCAGTCCTCTGAGTTGGAACAATCCTATATTTATGGCGTTTATAGTCATAGGATGTCCAACAGTGCCACGACGGCCTCAAATAGAGCATGTCATTTTATGTTTTTCAATCATCTAAATGTTAAGGATTGATATATAATTCATTTTCATTTTTCCGTTCTAGGAAGACAAACCATCGCGTAAAGTTCAGCCCCGTAAAGCCACAGAGAGCAGTGAACGGAATGTTTTAACACTAAATTCTCTCTGACTTCCCTGCTGTGCGGGATAGAACGTGAAGTTGCTTTTTTATTTATATATTTTTTATATTACAAAATATATATATTTTTAATTGTCTCTTATATAATTTATAATTATTCACCTACTTGTAAGAAACGAACTAATTAAATAGTAGACTTTGAATAATTATTATAACTACTTGTAATGTATGTACAAAAACAATATAAAAATCAAAAAAACATAAAAATACTCGGAACTGAAGTGAGTGGAACTCAGTATATTTACGGCATCTTATTTCTTCGGGTTGTCTTATCTTAACTGTTGCATATTTTTGCCGAAGTTTGGCAAATCCAGTTTCGTACACACACAAAGAACTTTTTAAAAATAATATAAAATGAAATAAATAAATGTTAAATATTTCGGACTTCTCCCGCAAAGGACTGAGATATTTGGATACATGTACAAGTTAAGTTACAAGTTTGCGTGCAACATTCGATTTAAAAAAGTCAAAATCACTGAATCCTTTAACTTTCCTACAACATGATATTTTAAATAGACTAGTGTCCCCGTTGACGCGTTACCAACGCGTTGTCTTTAGTAATGTATGTGTGTAACATTTATTTTATTAATTCAATGCATTATTAAAAAAAATATTAGCATTCTGCATTTTCTCCTTCTCTATAAAAACTATAAGTGTCCCAAGTTTCATGCTCCTCCGTCCGCGTAATTTTTGTAAAAAGGGATACGAAGTTTTTGCTTCACGCTTCACACACTTCTGCACACTTCTTTAAATAGATTTAAAATGTTAAACTTTTAAAGGATCTTGATATTGTTAAAAATCTCACTAAATTGTTCTGGACATTACGTCACGAATTAGTCATTCTGTTATTTTTATTGATAATGCATCCACAGTCGTTATTATTATCATTCAATATATAAAACTGCTGACGAACAGTAGATAAACTCGTTTTAGTAATTATCATACTAAGCTTATAAAGACTTGCTACGGTTAGTCACGAATTTAAAAAAAACATAGATAAAACAAACTAAGATGTTTTATTGCAAAAAACTAATTTCGAAGCTTTATACACAGCCTTCGTTTTAAAGGGTATGGATTGAGATATGCTTTTGTCATATCTTACATGGTAACGTAAAATTTATTGTACCTAATTTTGTGGATATTTTGTTGTCATGCTGAGTAAAAATATATATACACCGGAGGCCTTATATTTCCTATAAACCTATATATAAAACATAAAATTGCTCTGATTTTGGGGAAACTTTATGGGATAACATAGGCGTGAATCTTGTTCGATTTTACTATTCTATGCAAACAGGGAACTTTACGAGAATCCCATAACAAAACATATCTCAAGTAACTTTAAATATTTTTTTATATAATCTTAATTTATGTGACATTATAGTAGAAAATAAATACAGTATTCAGATTGACACTTAAATCGTTGAATAAATCTTTTTTGAGTAATCTTATGAATAATTGTTAATTTCCATTACTTTGATTGTCTATTCACGAAAATTTATTTGGAAAATACTTGAAGAAAATTTATTATTATTTATGTGATGCGGTGTGAATATTAAAACAACTTATAAAATATTTAAAACAATATGATTTCTATAGTAATAATAATAAATGTATCTGTTATTAAATGTTTGTCTCTATGCTATTCCAATTTAAATCAACATACATGATTTTATGATCCCCATTTCCTTTATGAACTGAACAATTACATGAAGAACTTATAAATTACAATTAATACACCAAGTCAGATTTTAATGACGTTAAAACTGGTAATTGAATTAATGAATTGAATGTTTTTTTCAATTTATAATTTAGCAAACAGGATAATAATATTCTTAATAAAAATATCTTTAACAAGATAACACTACATAATGTGTATAACTAGATTTTATTGTACTATATACATACGAATAAAATATCATTGTAGGCAATTTAGTAATTATATATTAATATTACAAATAATATTTTCAATATTTTATAACATTACTTTTTTTTTCCTATTTTTTTTTTTACTGTATCCGTACATAGCAATATAAGCAGGCGGAACTTGAACCTAGTGTTAAGACGCTCCATCCTATTATAATTTTCGCTGCCCACTTTCCGTCGAATTTAGAGATTGCGTGCTGAGTGGTGGAACTCAACGCCGCGACCAGACAAAAAGTCAAAATAGTAAGTATTGATTATCTTAAATATTTATCTATTTCATACCATGGAGTGGAAATCGAACACACAACCTGTCGCATTTACAATCGCAAGCTTGAGGGTCTACGCCACGACTGGCGTCACTATTATGTTATTTACTTTCGTGTAAAGAGTGACTTATTAATTATATGTTTTGTTAATAGAATACAGACAAAATATGAAAAAACTCTGGGCTTAATTTAACGTAATAAACTGAATACTTAAAAAATATTCAATTGAAATAAATTTAAAATAAAATTTTTGATGTGTTACTTTTTTCTGAAACGGACGGAAAAAGCTTTATAGAGTCGAATCATCAATCTCGGTTTATAAATAATCTAATAATTATAACAACTTCCTTTTATATACATATAGCTTTTTCTTTTAGTATAAATTACTGTAAATTAAAAACAAAAATCTGCTTTTTTTAAAGTTACAGTTTTGTACTCTTGTTAATGAATTTGGATATTATTTATAAAGACATGAATTCATTAATTGACAATTTTAATTTTAAAATAAAAACATATCATAAATATCCATTAATATTAATTGATGTCTCGATGTTATAGACGTTAAAGACCACAGGGGCATTTTATCTATCTATTATTTTAATTTTTAGCACTCAATTAATGCAACAATAGGTAAATTATCATAACTATTAGGATATTACAAATTAACTGCTCTACATCAAAAATATTATTCTACAAGAATATAGGTTGTCGATAGAGTATGTCGTTTCCCAGTGCAAATTAATTACAATACAAACGACTGTGAACTTCAATCAAACTAGCTAGACATGTTTGGTGGCCATCCTGTACCGCATATTTTGAATGAATGTTATTATATGCTCGTACAACACAACTATAATATATGAATTACTCAAAATCAATGATATAAATTCAAACTTCAAAACAAATTTAACCTTTACATTTGAATCGAATAAAATCATTTAAAAATGTAACAAAATAATAAAAAATGTGTTGATCACATTTAATGTCTGTTTAATGTTATTGCGTAATGTCATTAGTTTTATAATCTTTCATTTACTCTTACTAGTATCCCCGTTTACGCGTTAATAACGCGTCCTAGCAACGTATGTATATGTCTCTTTATATAAACATGGATGTCAAACCCTGGCAGTGTGTGTAACATTTATTTTATTAATATTATATATTTTTATGTATTATTTTAAAAAGATACTATCACTCTGCACTCCTTCACTATACTATGTGTGCCAAGTTTCATATGCTCCTCCGTGTGCGTAATTTTCGTAAAAAGGAGTTCAAAGGTTTTGCTTCACGTATTAATATATAAATATATATTCGATTAGTTTAAAGAACTCAGTTTATCTAATGAACGGAGGTACCGTTCATTCATTAACGACAATATCACGTGACTGCATAATTTCACTTAAAAAAAATCAAATAATGAGGTAGGTTAGAGAAGTAAACTACAAAGTAAAACAATTAGTCATATAGTTTAAAATTTGGACAAGGTAATTTTTTTGGGCTATTTTTTATACTCTGAATTTAGTCTCAATATAAAGAATACACCTTATCAGCATTGGCTTTAATATAACGTACAATTTCACAGAATTCCAATTTACCTCTTTTAGAGCAGAATTTTCGTGAGATTCTTGTTGAGCTTGATTCTACCTACAAATATGGAACCTATCTAAAATCTATCATTTTTTAGATTCCCTGAGATGACATGCCTAGTTTTTTATCACTCCTTATGAAAATATAGTACATATACAATATTATACAACATATGAAAAATGAATAATATTTACTCTTTTATGACACGCTCTCACCTGTTTCGGCTGGATGAACTATAAAATACAGGTAACATCTTTTGACATACCAACCCTCATAAAATGTAGGAAAAAGTTAAATATAACAGGAAAAACTATTCATATTTGCTATTATTCTCTAAAGAGTTTCGTGAAATTGTTTTTTTTTTTATTTAAGTATATTTTTTTAAGTATATATAAATTTCTTGTTAGCCTAATTTCTACCAAAAATACATTCTTGGCAAATATTTTGTCTGCTTCCTCAATTTGTTTTATAAATATGATAATTAATTATTGTTATAAGCTCCTTCCTATATTGTTTTTATAACAAACTAAACAAAAAAAAAAAACCTTAGCAGGCTGCTAATTTATAAAATCATTTTAGCACGTACAATTGGTAGCCTTAAATATTAATTTATTGCATAATAACAAATATCTTGATCTGTTTTACTTCGCTGGCCAAAGCCTTGCAATAATTAAATTTTTTTTTTTTATTGATAACGGATTTGCAAACGAGCAGAAGGACCACTCCTCGTGGATGGTAAGGGTTACTCTTCGTTTTATAGACATCTACAACACCAGAGATGTTGTAGATGCGTTGCCAAACCTAGATACTTTATTAGAAGGGGGACAATGTAGTAGTCCACTATCAGAACCACCACATTTTGGGGAAAAAAAAAAAAAAAAAGGGACAGGAAAGGGGAAAATTCGGCTTACATTAATGAACCGGAACAACACATCAGATATTTGGCGTTCGTCTTTGACATGATAGTGGTCGTGAGCCAGTCGGAGTGACTAAACCTCCACCACCTAACGAAATTTAAATATTATGATAATTTTATTATTTATGTCAAAAATATATATCCTTTATAACAATACAGCTAGGTAAATATTTCTCGTAAGTGTCAATATGGTTAAATAAATCAAAGTTATAAAGGATTACGTACAAAACCAATATTCAATTCTAAAACTTAAGTAAATTAAGTTTTGTGCCCTTTCCTATTAATGCAAGTTCTCAAAGGCCTCCGTGATTCATAAGATGAATATCGCAATGGCATCTTGCCATATGTGCATTCAGATTACGAAATACTTTGTAGGTCTAAGAAAAATAAAAACAAAAATATTTGATGTGTACGAAGTTAACACTTTGAAAGTTACTTGTTGCAGCTTTGATTCATATTCGACTCCTGTCTCGTGTCGTACTCTCATATACGCACCTTATATCTAGTATTTCCTCTATAGCAGTTTCTACAAATATAACCTTGGTAAATTACTCAGTGAAATAAACAGACATTCTAAAAACATGGTAATTATATTAATTTAAAACTTCCTTTATACATTAATTTTATACTGTATTGTTTTTTTTTAAATTTCTCATTGTAGTTTCAAAACTTCATGTTAGAATAGCCTCTTCGCCACCCTGGGAATTAAAATGTCACAGTAGGGGTATGCGACAACTTGTGCAATACGTATTTGTATGCAAATAACCAACTATTAATTTGACAGTTTGATTACCTGCACAATGTGCATATTCAAATTATGCCCAAAATGAATAAGCGCATGCCTATAACAATAATAAACAATATTTGTTATTATCCATATTCTATCTATTTTATATACTCGTACACTGTTACAAAATGAATGAAAATGTATTTTTTATTTTTTTTTTATTGATAACGAATGGCAAACGAGCAGAAGGACCACCTGAGTAAGTGGTTACCTTCGTCCATAGACATCTACAACACTAGAGATGTTGTAGATGCGTTGCCGATCTAGAGGATACAGATGGAAGGGGGACAATGTAGTAGTCCGCTATCGGAGCCACCACATTTTGGGGAAAGGATGGGTAGGAAAGGGGAAAATCTGGCTTACATGCCATCGAACCGGAACACATCATTTGATATTTGGCGGTTCGTCTTTGACATAATAGTGGTCGCGAGCCAATGTAATAAGTAAATTTTCCTTTTATTTAAATCGTCCTGAGTCATCTTGGCATGTTTGATTAACAAATGGTAGTATACCAGGGGAACCTAACTGCATCCGGGTGTGAACAGGTAAAGTTTTTCTACATAAAATGGATAATCTAATCACATGAGTAATATTTAACTTTTTTCCTTAAACTTTTATAAATACAAAACTATCTGTGCCACACGGTTTCACCCGTATATATAATCTTAATGCTGATATCAAGTGAAAATTTGCGGCAAAGGTTTTTATTTCAACGTAAATAAAGAGAAGGTCGGATAGCCCCGGAAACTAAAATGAAAAACAAGCACTAGTACTTTACTTTATCAAGCACTAATAGTAGCCTATATCACATTTTTCATAAAACATATGTGAATAATTAAAAGTAGGTTTTTTCTCGTCACAAAAAATAGCGCCGGAAGAAGTGTTCAATGATGGTAACTATCCTTGTAAAAATATTTAAAATACTGTGGTACCTATTAAACTATTTTCAATAAATAAGCAAAATGACACTAAATTGCAGTTTGTTCAGATAACGCTTCAAATATTCTGTTTATTTTTTCTGAGGTAGTTGAAGGAGCCCTGAAAGCCCATCCAGAAACCCCTCGCTATTTGGCTAGTTAGATGCTTGTTTTTAATATATTTAACTAATTATAATATATTTATGGTAAATAGGATAATTTTATAACGTATATAATCTTATAATCTTATAGTGTACTTTACATATGAAGGTAGGTGACGTGGCAAAAGTAGAATGCACGTCAGACTACAATATCCGCACACGCGTAACATATCCTACTAAAATAAATATGAAAAATATCAAATTAGATATATTTCTCAAAACAAGCAAATTGTTAAGTAATGTTTTAAAATAAGGAATTGTATAAAACTGAAATATTTAATTCCCTTAGCTGAGAAAGTAATAAAAAGTGAAAAATTATATTAAGAAAATATATTCAAATAACAAAAGAGGAATGAACAATTTAAATTTAAGATTTACTTTAACGCTACTATAAAGAACGGGATCGGATTAACTACAGCAATAATGTTTGCTCGTATTTCATTCAATTAATTGGAAACAGGTTTTAGTTAAAAGAAAATAAAAGCATTTTTGATTAGTTTTCAGTAACTGGTATTACCCATTATAATGGGTTCAATATATTATATAAAAAAACAATATATTATATAAATAAAATATATTATATAAAATAATATATAAAAAAACAATATATGGAACCCATTATAATGGGTTCAATATATTGTTTTTTTATAAAAATATTTTAGAAGTAATTTAAAAAAAATAAATAAATTATAAGACGGTCGTGGCGCAATGGGACAGTGCCTGACTGTAAATTTGTAGGTTCGATTCCCATACGAGGAATGTTCAAATTTAAATTATTTTTATTTTTTCACTCTGATAAAATAAAGCGCGGTGTTGAGTTTTGGGACTTAACACGTAATGTCTCGAATTGAGTCGGAAAGTGGAGAATAGAGTGTCTTTATACTAGATTCTCTCTGTCGACCCTGGTATGAGGGTAATAGCATAAAGTTGATAATATTATTCTCCCTAATTAAGCCGACGTTAATAAAACAAACGAAAATTATACTTACAAATATTCAAACTCTGAAGTGAAATATCGTTAGAATAAAAAACATTTTTAACAAAAACAAATATATTTTCGCATTATTTTCAAACTATCTTTTAATATTCGCTAATTTTGTAATAAGCACACACTTTAAATTTAGTTTTAATCCTTAATGTTTTTTTTTTTATTTTATCAACTTTAATATTATACTTCTTAACAATTTTTTTTGTCACAATAGTAATTTTAGGAAGTCATTTTGTCTACAAAATTTATATTTTGTTTTTTATAAAATATTAATATTTGAACTCATGTAAAATTAATAGAATCTTTTAAATCAAATTTAATGGTCGGGCCGTAATATTCTACCTAAATCCTAGATTAAATATAGAAAACAGTTGAAAATTTTCAAATTTATGAAAGCTAAAGTTGTAAGTTTAAAAACATTTTTCTATCTTGTGTACTAACAGCTAAAAGCACTAGCTTTAAAAATTTAAAAAAAAAACGGCCATTGGAGCCATCTCAACATTAGGTTCTCTCTACCCAGCTAAGCGGGATAAAGTGTGGAGCTT
The DNA here is from genome assembly GCA_033558755.1 of Philaethria dido. Lineage (NCBI taxonomy): Eukaryota > Metazoa > Arthropoda > Insecta > Lepidoptera > Nymphalidae > Philaethria > Philaethria dido. Next base: position 286,550 of record JAKGSA010000269.1, read on the forward strand.
TTTGAAAAAAACAACGAAACACAGCATAAGGCAACCTATCGGATATCTAAATAATAATCTTGCTTATATAAATAACCCGTCACTTAAAACAGAGAAAAATGGTTAAGCAAGAACTTGTTTCACGAAGTAGAAGAATGTGAAGTTTTATCCAGAAAAGCTGCTGATTTTAAGAGGCATATATAAAACCCTAATAAGCCTAACGCCTGTAATAATGAAGCGCAACCTACTCATAATTTATTTTTAATTCTTATATTTAAATTTTAAAATATTCATTGAAAATTAAATATATTTTTAGCACAAGATGCAAATATATATCATGTTAACGTCAATTTGTAGGCAGTAAAGCGATCGAGCTTGTTCGGTGGCTCGGTCAATGAACCTACGGATTACAAGGAAAAAAAATCCGCTTAATATCAACTCTCGCAATTCCTGTCTCCCGTTGCCTTCAAAGAATGGAAAGCTACACGAATCGACTTTTTCCAATACCGCTATCTTTATCACTTGCACCGAAAATAAACATTACACATCTCTGTCGACGCAAATTTGGGTACATTAAAACATTGTTTTGATAATTAAGTATGTAAAAAAAGAAGAAAATGTAAGAGATATGTATGAGAGCTTCTTATCAAGCATGTTGATTGCATTCATTTACTATACATAAAGTAGGTACTTTTTGAGAGATCAACCAAGATATTATATACCCTTTCCTTGAAAATAATGCATTTTTTTTAAATTAAAATAGAATTTACTCAAAATGTCTTTAAACATATTCAATTTCAACGATAGAAATTATTGTGGCGCCATATTAACTCTTTAACCGGACTCTACACAATCGAGATTTTCGGCATAAAATAACATCCTAGAGGTCGCCGACCAGATTGGATTGCAAGTGACTTATGCCCAGCTCTCCACGCTGTTATCCAACTTCACCAATGTTGCGCCCAAGATATTGCACAGTTTTGGCCTTTCAAATAAACGTCAAAAAGCTACATCTTAATAATCAGTAGCACTTCTAAAGAGACGGATATCCGATAATTTCATTAAAAAAACCAGTAACACAATGCATTACTGGCCACTATCATTAGGCAGCTACTGGTGGTTACACAAAATAATAATAATCGATCCCGGCTATAGCGTCACATTAAATCAAATTATTATCGTTAAAGGTGCTCAACTTGTTGGACCTGTGTCCCCACGCAAGATTACTAAGAACCGAGTTCTAAAGAATCACACAACAAATATAATAGTGTAAACATGTCAAATTATAAATATTAATAACATTTCAGCTCAACATGGAAATATTTTTTACAAATTAAATCTTTAAATCCTTTTTACTACATCAACTCGATGCGGCTTTAAATTCTGACGGCAATACAATTAGACAGAAATTAACACCAGTGAACCAAACATTCAAATTACAAGAGAAATAGTACAAAATCTAAATGCTAGCAGCAGTTACTTGCTTGGATGTAAACTTTTATACCTTATCAATAAAAAATATGTATATTTCAAATAACCGATATACCGGAATGATCCATACCATTTTTACATCATTATATATCGTTATTAGTTCATCAGGTACTTCATATAAATATATCACCTAAGATTCTTTCTTTCAATTCGTGTTAATAAACAAATACCTAGCGTAGCTTAGAATATGTTATGGTCCATTTACTTTCTCTTCTCTTTCTTATAGCTAAATTTTTGCCTAATTAAATGAATAATATTTCATCCAATATGTAATTTTAGTTCTTTTTTTTAACTTCACGCTGTAACCCGCATATAGCAGGGTAGACAGAGGGAACCAGAGAACCTAGTGTTAAGACACTACATTCTCTTTCAACAATTCCATTCCCCACTTTCCGCCGAATTGAGGTATTGCATGTTGAGTGTGTGTGGCGGAACTCCACGCCGCGCTTTGCCGTGTTACCAAACCCAAGAAATGAAAATTTTACATTTCTTGGAATGGGAATCGAACCCACAACCTGTCGCGTTTACAGTCGCACGCTTGTGCCTCTGTGCCACAACAGGCGTTGTAATTGTAGTGTAATTAATATTTTTCATGACGAAAATTAAACAATCAATATTATATCAAGACTGTAACAAAATAAAATTGACGTGAGTGGCATTCGATTAACTTTTATTTAAGCACATTACTTGTAAATTTATTCCTCAATAAATATAAAATGACATAAGTATATTAACGCTGTAAAATATATTCCAAATAACCTCTAAAATGAATACTGCAAACCTGTAACGAGTAAAAAATTAAAGGCACTTAAAATATATTAATTTCGCCATATAATTTATTACTTTAATTGTTACTTCTAAAGACATTTTATTGATATCCGGAATGATTTAGGCAACAAACGCTCTAAGCTTATTTATTAAACATATTATTATGTAGAGGATGTAAATCCACATTGACACAAAGGCAGTTCGCCTTTTTCATTCATTTTAAGTTCAATATAACTATTTATTATAATCCTGTTATCGCCAAAGTGAAACACGTCGAACATTTCGTCGAGGTGAATGTCCACAAAATATCTATTAATTGTGATCATAGCAATTCTCTACAAAGGTCGCTATAAATGTATATCTTACGAATATACGTATATACCTATATACTGAATTTAAAAAACTCATATTGTCAGATTGATAAGCTTAGCTTTAGTTATGATTTATGATCTTGATCTTGCACCATTTTTATTATATATGAGTATGTATTGATAAGACAAAAGGTGACAATGCTTAAGAAGCCCTTAAAATATTTTATGAAAATTGTTTTTTTCATAACTAAATGTATTAGCCTTTGATATTATAATAATTATTTAATATTATTATACTTGAAATTTTATGGCGAGTTTTAGCAAGAGGATAAAGCGTTTGCGTACGTATTTTTGCATTTACCAAACGATCAACACAACCAATATCTACTAGAAGTATAACTTGCACCTGGCATGAACTACAGCTAGTTTTTTTTTTTTTTTTTTTTTTTTCTTTTTTTTTTTTTTTTATGGAAAGAGGACAGGAGCAAACGAGGCCTCCGGGTCACCTGATGGTAAGTGATCCCGCCGCCCACGGCCCCGTGTAACACCAGAGCTACAGGTGCGTTGCCGGCCCCTTTGAGAGTGGGAGTAAGAGCGCGCTTTTTTGAGTACCCATTTCGTATCGACCTGGAAAAACTGCCACCCAAGGTAGGCCATTCCACAGTTCAGTGGCACGTGGAAGGAAATTCCTTCGAAACCGCACAGTACTGGAGTGCCATCCAGGTAGTATTGGATGGTATTTAAGCTTGTGGCGTACTGTGCGGTTTGAAAATCCTGCGGCAGGAATCAGGTCAAACAATTCCCAGAACACTCCCGTGATATATGCGATAGAGAACGCGCAAAGGACACGTCTCTACGCAACGCCAGAAAGTGTCAAACCCTGCACAGATTACCGGGTCCCCCAACGATTCGAATGGCTCTGGGTGGCATGCGATCAAATGGTTCAAGCTGATACTGGGAGATTTGGCCCAGAGGGTGAGAACAGTATTCCATATGAGAGGGCCGAACCTGAGCCCTATACAGGGCCAAACGGTGTTTTTGGCGTGAAGTACTGTATCTCGCTCTGGCGATAACACCCAGTTTCTTCAAGGAACTGCAACACGGCCTTGCTTTTTCCAGATGATCGCTTGATGCTGGTAAGATGCTTGCACTTGTAACGATCAGTACTTTTGTATTTAAATGAATATCAATTTATCTAAATATATAATATGAAATTAACATGAATAAATTAATCTCATATTTTAAAATAAGATAAAGTTCGAGGTAGTATGCAGGGAGCCGGGAGGAGTTCGTGTATTGTCAGGAGCGTAAACCGTCCGGTAGCGACTAGAGAAGCGGAGCCGTGTTCATTGCATTGCCAAAGGCGTAAACCGTCGAGTAGTGTGCCGGGCGGGGAGCGTTCAGTCAATGACTAATCCAGGAACCGTAAATCGTCAAAATAGTAGAGTTTATTTAGAAATGAAATAAATTGGAAACGATAGAAGCTTATAGGGAGCCTTCTGCTGATTATGTATATAGGATTATATATCGAATTTAAGAAAAAAAAACATATTATGCTGTACGACGCTCCGGGTTGTCCATAACAGTTGCGCACTTGGCATATATAGGGAGGCAGCATGTGGTGACAGCAGTGTCAGTCAACCTTCCTATACACTGATATACGAACAAATATAATGCGCTGTAAGACTCGAACCGCATATGAAATATAAATATGATATATATGGCATTCAAAGAGGAAATTGGCATGCAGAGCGGAGGTCAGGTCTGCGGACCCGCTCTACCATTTGAAGTGGATATGGAAAAATAATAATATGTGAAAGGAGTTAAAAGCTACATATAATGAGTTGAAGTGAGGTGAACCACCGCTATAGTAGTGTTGGTTGGAGATTTAAACTGTGTCCGGAAGGTTGTCTTGTATTGCGTTAGCGATACTTGTATAACAGAGAACTTCAAAAGTATAACGTTGTGATATGCGACTGTCGGAGTTCCGGTAGCTCTATGGGCTACTGATAACCGATGTCGGTGACGCGACTTCAATATTGCTTTTGCATCACTGGACCCGAATACGTTTGGGTTAGGTGAACCGCTATAGTAGTGTTGGTAGATCGCTGTGTCCGGGAAGGTTGTCGTGTATTGCGTTAGCGATACTTATAATGAAGAACTTCCGTATAACACATTGTGATATGCGACTGTCGGGGTTCGAGCAAGAAAGCTCATGGGCTACTGATGAACCGATGTTGGTGGCGCGACCCAACGTTGCTTTGCATCACTAAAAAGACCAGGAATGTGTTTGGCAGGTGAACCGCTATAGTGGCGTTGGTCGGTTATATCAATGTCTACTGTTGTCTTGTGGTAGTGTAAGCGAAACTTGTACGGCGGATGACGTTGATATAACTGGTGACACAAGTAAACTTAAACCTTATATAAGCGTTCTACTATTGAACTGTGCTTCCGATGTGTAATTGAACAGGTGTGTGGTGCTATTTTTATGTCCCAATTCACGGTGTATGTAGTAGTGTCCGCCTGTTTGTCCGTCTGGCGTTATGTTCATAGTAGAGTGCACCGATCCAGTTTGACAAAAGCGACTGCTGGGTGCGTGTCGTGCGGTTTATAAGCATAATCCGGCCGCCTAGCGGTTTGCGCGTTCAGGCAGATGGAAGGCCGTACCAAGCGAAGCTCAGATTGGTGTCACAAGCCAATCTACGTTACACAAATAACAGACGTTATAAGATAGAAATAAGCGTAACATTAATTATAAGAAAAAAAAAAGAAGATCCGAACTGATATTAGCGTATCGACGTCTTGGAGTTGGTCTCACAAGCCAATCTTCGTTACGAATAACAAACGTTATAAGATACAGAATAAGCAGAGAGCAACGACTATGAGAAATATCACATGTAATATATATAAGCGTAACAGTACTTTTTAAGAAATATCTGAACTGAAATGCAAACTAGCGACTTATATTTGATCTCACAAATCAATGGTTATAATGAAGTACAACTGTAACATATATTAGAAATGAGTGTAGTACCTAAGAAAGATCAAAATATAATCTATAGCAAGGCGGAACTCTAGTTATAAGAAAGTTCAAACACAAATTAAATGAGCGAAATACTAGTCTTAAGAAAGATCATATACGATATTAATAATATTCAAAAATAACAGCTAACTAATAATAATTGATCATTTGCTGAGGCATCATGAGTATCATATACGTTAACTGTTCCGTTGTTGTCTGAGGAGGAGGGTTCAAAAAATAAAGACTGCGTGGTTTGTTGCAAAGTTCAATCAGTCAGGCAGGAATTCACGGCAAAGTGGCGGGGCAGTGCCGTCTGCTTTTCGGTTCTCTTTATGTGGCTTCATGTTATAGTTATAATTGAGGGATTGAAAGGACGCTCACGGCTTGTCTTCGGATGGGCTGAGAGTGTGATTTCGAGCAGAAACACGTCTGTAACCTATGATGCCAGTAATTATTATAAATCATACCTTTTTTTAACACTGTTAACACTCCTGAATCTCTAAAAGAACTTGAGTTACTTACGAATAACAATAATAATGGATCTTAACCACTTGAGACGTATCATGAGCCAATTTACTTATATCATTTAGTTAGGTAGAAAAAAAAACTAAAAAAAAAAAAAAAATTAATTAGTGGAAAACACGTTACAATTTGGTGTGACCAGGATGGTCAATCGGCTTTTCGTATGAATATTTAAAGTAGGCTTTTTTTGCCTACAATTTGTTGTCCGTGAAATGGAGAGAGATAGAAGAGGTCGACAGTGTTTGAAATTGTATGGCTTGGGGGTTGTCAAGTCTGGGGGTTGTCAGATCGAAAAATTTAAAATTTAAAAGGTTGCAATGTCTGGGGGTTGATAATAAAAATTTCTAAAATTTGGAAGCTTGTAAATTCTATTCCGATGAACTTCATATAATTTAGGGGGTTGAATGTAACGATCAGTACTTTTGTATTTAAATGAATATCAATTTATTTAAAAGTATAAAATAATATAAATTAACATGAATAAATTAGTCTCATAATTTAAATAGATAAAGTTCGAGTAGTATACTGAGAGTGGGAGGCGTTCGTGTATTGTCAGGAGCGTAAACCGTC
>JAKGSA010000269.1:294104-413330 GCA_033558755.1 Philaethria dido
TAGGTGAACCGCTATAGTAGTGTTGGTTAGTTAAACTGTGTCGGAAGGTGTCTTGTATTGCGTTAGCGATACTTGTATAGCAGTGAACTTCCGTATAACGTTGTGACATAAGATTGTCGGGGTTCGGTAAGCTCTATGGGCTACTGATAACCGATGATGATGGGTTGGATATGGCAAAAGTCATTGTGTGGAGAATATTGACATGTTGTAGTGGCACGGCACTTACAAATGTACGAATATATTCGAGCTGTAAGACTCAAACCGCATTTGGAAAAAATATAATAAATGACATAGTGGAGAAGTATATTGGCACGATCTCATACGAATGCAATTCTATATGGAAAATAACATGTAGTGGAGCGATACATGTAAAGAGTGGTGGAAGTGAGCTTTGACAAATAATAATTGAATATGAAAGACAAATAATATGTAGAGGGTTCACTACATATAATGAGTTGAAGTGAGGTGGACAAAAATAATAATGAAATTCGAAAATGCAAATATTGTGTATGGGAGCGATGCACACTATGAATGGAAGAGACGTGGAGAGAAATAATATTGGAAAGTGAATAACGCAAATAATATGTATGGGGGCGATACATATAATGAGTTGAAGTTGGTATGACCGTTATAATAATGAAATTGAAGGAGACAAATAACATATACATGGGGGACGTTGGTTGTATCGTGTCTGAAGCTGTCTTGCGGTAGTGTAAGCGAAACTTGTACGGCGGATGACGTTGATATAACTGGTGACACAATTAAACTTAAACCTTATATAAGCGTTCTTCTATTGAACTGTGCTTCGATGTGTGGTGAACGGGTGTGTGGTGCTATTTTATGTCCCAGCGCCGGTGTATGTAGTAGTGTCCGCCTGTCTTTACTCTCTTAGAGTTCGATGGGTGTGTGATGCTATTTTATGTCCTGGCCCCGGTGTATGTACTAGTGTCCTCCGACGGGGAGCGCGATGCTAATATGTCCCGGAGTACTGGTGTATGTAGTAGTGTCCGCCTGTTTGTCCGTCTAGCGTTATGTTCATAGTAGAGTGCACGGTCAGTTTTGACAAGCGACTGCTGGGTGCGTGCCGTGCGGGTTTATAACATAATCGACCGCCTAGCGGTTGCGCGTTCGAACTGATAGGCGTATCATACGGCTTAGATTGATCTAACAAATCAATCTATATCACGAATAACATACGTTATAAGATAGAAATAAGCGTAACATTAATTATAAGAAAGATCCGAATTGATATGCGTATCGACGGCTTAGGTTGGTCTCACAAGCCAATCTCTGTTACGAATAACAAACGTTAAAAGATACAAATAAGCGAAACAACGACTATGAGAAATATCTCACGTAGTATATATAAGCGTAACAGTGCTTTTAAGAAATATCTGAACTGAAATGCAAACTAGCGACTTATATCGATCTCACAAATCAATGGTTATAAAGAATTACAACTCTAACATATATTAGAAATAAGTGTAGTACCTAAGAAAGATCAAATACAATCTATATGAGCGTAACTCTAGTTATAAGAAAGTTCAAACACAAATTAAATGAGCGAAATACTAGTCTTAAGAAAGATCATATACGATATTAATAATATTCAAAAATAACAGCTAACTAATAATTGATCATTTGCTGAGGCATCGTAAGTATCATATACGTTAACTGTTCCGTTGTGTCCCGGAGGGTTCATAAGACTGCGTGGTTGTTGCAAAGTTCAATCAGTCAGGCAGGAATTCACGGCAAAGTGGCGGGGCGGTGCCACTCTGCTTTCGGTTCTCTTTTATGACTTCATTTTATAGTTATAATCGAGGGATTGATAGGACGCGCTCACAGCTTGTCTTCGGATGGGCTGAGAGTGATTTCAACGGAAACGTCTATGTCTATGATACTTAATAATTATTACAAACCATATCTTTTCTAACACTGTCACCTCTGAATCTCTAAAAGAACTTGAGTTACTTACGAATATAACAATAACAGATCTTAACCGCGAGACGTATCATGAGCCAATTTACTTATATCATTTAGTTAGGTAGAAAAAAAAAAAAATGAACTATGCTGCTTGCACTGAATGCCATGACTGTTTATAACTTAAGCCACTATTTAACACTCAATTTTAAAAAGAGAGTCTCGAAAGTTATATATTTTTTTCCTTTTGGTATTTCAATCACACCAAAAATATCGGTGGAATAATAATAACTTCACGCTGTATCCCGCATATAGCAGGTAGGCAGAGGAAACTAGAGAACCTAGTGTTAAGACACTCCATTCTCTTTTCAAACAAAATGGGGTCAAATAATATAAATATAGTTGTTGAACCGAGGTGACATTTTTTTTTTATTGTAACGCACGCCTCGCATCATGAGTTGTATAATATAGAGAATATTATATTCAGATGACATATAATAATAAAATATATTTTCAGCTTGTTTTTTTAATCAGTGTATTGAATGAACACAATATAAGAGTTTCTACCAACTTAATACACTTAGAACTATCTGTATGTTTTGGTAAGATCATAATATACTGGGACACTATATCATGTAAGCAACGACGACAATTCATAACAACGTATTACGTACATGACTTATTTGGATTGTAACTATTATGGTTATACGTAAGATACGACATGATAACTAGACAAATAAATTAACATTTTTTCTCATTTTTATTAAATTAGACGAATTACCTACTGAATTAAATTAATTGTGTACATATAATTGTATGTTTAAACACTCCGTTCTTCAGTTTCCACAAAAAAATTCTAGATACCGCGTATTGAGTGGAGGAAACGCCGCACCTTTTCTTAAGGACAGGAGAAAGGAACTAGAGGACAAAAATAGTTAAGCACTTTTAAAAGTGGGGAAATCAGATATTGTCCTGCTGCGATATAACGCCTCAGGCATTCTATGTATTCAAAATCTATATCTACTTTTCCTGGAAGCTTCCACAAGTACAGAGAACACCCTAAAACGATCAAATGGTTGGATGCTAGAAATCCCTCATGAGTGTTCTCAATGTGATAAGAGGAGAGGGTACAATACGAGAGATTATGAGGCCCTTGGTCGAACAGATTGATGTTTCGGAAAAAAATCCCCAATAGCATGGCTCAAATTATTTTGACAAGGCTGACGTGTGTTGCAAATAAAAACTGATTAACCTTAAAGATATCTGCGTACTATATTGAAGCTAATACATAGATTTTTAGTAAATATTTAATTCATAGAGTTTTATTAGTTACGTATAGAGACATTTTTTTATATAGAATCTATAATAAAAATAATCAATAGGATCTTTTTCTTTTTAAATTTCCCTTGCAAAAAACACATTAGGATTTAGTTCAGTAGACTTATAATTACTATTTTTAGTGCCTCACCATGATTATATATCATGGTGAGGCAACAAAATTACGTGTCATTTACCAATTTTTTCGTAGCTTTACTTTATTTCCTTCTTTTATTTTGGTCTATAATTTGTTCAAATTTTGCAAAGAGCCCTTCTTGTGAAATAACAGATTTATGGTTTTTATTAGAAATATGATAGTAGAGGCAAGGTTATAATAATGCGCTGTATAAAAATTCCATATCCTATTTATTATGATTTATGAGCTGATGTGTTAGCTCATGCAAGTATTAACAGGTTACTGTTATTACGTTTTAATGAAGAACCTTAAAAGTTATTAATTTAATGAATTTCAATAAAATTTCTATTCAAAATATATGTAAATAAATTTAAATATTGAACAAAAATTAAGGTATATTTATATATCTTATTTATATGCTTGTAAGCACTAGGTATTGCGCAAAAAATCATTTAAGCTTAAGCTTAGCTATTTATTTCTGCCATTTATATACGAGTAAGATATGCACCACACAATGACATTCAAAAATAAATGACGTACATGTAAACATGAGTTTCATTTCTCATAGAAATTTGAATCTAGCGACCTGCTTGACAACTTGTATAATATTGTTTCAATATTAGAATTCCGTATGTGCAAAACTCGTTAAAACCATTGTTGTATCTATTATAGTGGTACTAGATACACCTGTGACTTCGTTTGCGTAGACTGTAAAACTTAAAATGCATTGTTTCTGGGTTTTGCAGGAAGTTCAGGAAATCCTTTCTTAGTGCTCCCCTATACTCCCCAAAAAGTATATATAACAAATTGTAATCCTTCGCCGTTACGTTGTTTGTCGGTCAATCAGCAACGCATGTATTTTATATAAATAAATAGATAGAGGTATAATAATTAATTTCATATGGTAATTAATTGATTGTTATTAAAGTATTTTTTTCTTTGTAAGCAAATATCTGTAAATTTATAATTTATTTGTTTATTTAATTGCTTTTGTGGGTAATGAATTCTCTAATTTATTTAATTCATCGTTGTATTATATAGTAATTTCTAATTTATTTATATTTTGTAATAATTCATATTTAATGCTATCTATCAAATTATTAATGTATTTATAATTATTGGTATTTTTATTCTGGAAATAAAATAATTTGTTTATTTATTTATTTATAACGCAAATAAAATGAAAATCACAAAATGTTTTCTTAAAAACGCTTGTGTACATTAAGGACTTCTTTTCAGCAGCCTAGTAATGGTAGGTTTTAGTATGAGCTATTTTCAATGAGTAAAATTTGAACTCCATAAGCATAGGTGTCGAAATAATTAGTTTGCAAATATTGACCTAAGCAAACAATTGCAAATCAAATATAACATGTACAGTTCAAATAAATCTTAAAAATAATTAATCTAACATTATTCGTAACTAATACGTATAAAATAAGTAAGCTATATATAAATACGTGAAGCAAAAATTTGGATCCCTTTTTACGACAATTACGCGGACGGAAGAGTATGAAACTTGGCACACTTATAGTTTATATAGAGAAGGAGTGCAGAATGCTAATATTTTTTTAAATAATGCATAAAAAGTATATTAAATTAGTAAAATAAATGTTACATACACTACCATGGTTTGACATCCATGTTTATACAGTGACGTGAACTACGCTATGCGTTATTAACGCATTTACAGGGACAATAGTACGTTTAAATGCGTTTAAAATAGAAAAAAATATATAAATCTTATTTCATAGAAATGGCAACAATTTTTTATTAGCATAGTATATAGTCAAAAGTTTATTGAAATAATTTATTTGTGTCTTATTGCTTCTTATTTTTTTTAAATCAAATCTACGGAACTATTCATCGAACATGTACAATTAACGCTTGGACTGGTTTCGGGTTTTAATTTGCGAAGCTCGCGAAAATCACGAGTGTCATTTGAATTTAAACCACATTAACCCCAAACACCAAATAAACCGTCAAAATATATTATAATGGGTCTATTAACCTACTCGTGAGCACAGTATTAGAATTTATCTAAGATATTTTTTAAAATTGAAAAAATAATATGTATATTAAAAAATATAGTTTCTTTATGTAGAATCAACGTATGACGCCATCGTCACACAGTGGCATAGTCTCTAACTGTACACGCAATGGTTGTGAATTCGATTTCCATCTATGAAATTGATAGTTATTTTCAAAATTAAAGTCAAATAATTTTTTCAATCAAAGTAAGATCTTGAAACCAAGCCTGCAAATTTTGATAGGTACTTAATTTTTTGAACGTCAAAAAATTTACCACCACTTCACTAAATGTGTATGCCTCTAGTTAATGCCTCAGACTTTTTTTTCACACTTATCTTATTTATTAACATTTCCTACCCCTGGGGGAAGGCAATGTTAAAAGAGAGCGGAGTGTGTTACCAACAGGTTCTCTGGTTCCCTCTGCCTACCTTTCTATATGCGGGATACAGCGTGAAGCTAAAAAAAACCCGGTTAAGAGAAAATGCGGTGTTGGATTTAACCATTCAACATGGAACTAAATTAAACAGGAAGTGAGAAAAAGATTGTTTTTATAATGCTATATAAATTTATTGTCATTAAATAGCTTTGTCGAAGTCATTTCTGCCGTACGACGCCCACTGCTGGACATAGGCTTCCCCCAAGGATTTCCGTGACGTTCAGTTCTGTTATGATCAGCACTTTCCGTATGCATCGGCTTCCAACGACCTTGGTAACCAAATAGGTTATTAAAGTATATTTAAGCGAGCTTAATAAAAATGATATGATTTTCTTATTATAACGTTTATCCTTTTAGTACATGCAATCTCTATCATACAATGCATACTAATAAATTATTTTATTTAATAGTTACATAAAAATAAAGAAATTTTTCTCATTTTTTATTTTACTAACTTTATCAGCAAAATGACTCCTTTTCTAATGAAACAAAATGAAATTAGTATCAGACAACCTAAGTTTTTATAGTTGCCACTTAATATTTCCTTATATTTTTATTATTTCTATGATTCGTGCACTTAATATATAATAAAAATATACTTCAATTTATATAAGAACGTAATAAGATTTTTATTCGATTATAATTTACCACATCATATTTCATTTACGTGTTGCTACTTACTTAGTAAGCTCTAAAATAAATTTAATAAAAAAACTTCTAATAAAATAAATTGTTAGCCATATAACATTAATAAATATCCAGTCCATTTCCATTTTAAAAATTAAACAAAATAAAAGACTTACTTAAAAAATTACTTGATTAACTTAATGGGAATTGGTGATGAATTATACTCTGAAATGATCTTTGAAATATATTCTTGATAGAGATTTACAAAGCTTAGAAAGATATATGGCAAAAGGACACAGATAACATTTGACACACACAGAGAGGATCACATGTCATCGTCACACATACCTGCAAAGCGTCTCCAAAATACACCCACACAAGCCAAAACACCTATATGCCAAATACGTTGCGGTATTCGACGTTAACGTAAGAGGTAATATAAGAGGCGCATCTTCGAGTTTGCACAATTTAGTTTTAAAAGCCGTCCGCTGGAGAGCGGGACATGTTAGCGAATTAAGCTGGGGGTTAGCCGGCGTGAGGCTTGTGTTGTATAATTGGACCGGAACCAGAGGAGAGGCCGAGTGGCCATCCCCCGTGCCATGGCGCCGGGAATATTTTTATACCTTTTGGTAAGTTTTATCTATATAACTTTTATTTAGTATGTTATATTATATTCATTATTGCATATACTGTATATTTTCACAATTAAATAATTTGTTGTCAATGCTCTTAGAGTTTTTCTGGAATATTTTTTAAATATATTTTAAACGATAAATGACTTTTAAACTGACTGAACATTAAATAAAATAAAAATCAATTGGTACTATAAATATTTATTATTGTAATTTTTTCAATGTCTTGAAGTTTTTGTTATAACTATAATTAAATTTATCAAATATCTTAAAATTTTATATTATGGAAAAATGTGATATTGCCTATAATAACCTTGACCTTTTCTTGACGCTTGCGTCGGATGAGTCATACTTGCGTCGATTAATTTATATTACCACTAATTTTTATTTTTAATTTCTTATTTTAACAAATTATCAAGAAGATTCTCAATTTATACTGATGTTAATAAAATATCTATAACCCTATACATATAATACTAACAATATGAAGAAGTTTTTACTTATTACTTACTAACCAAGGTAGTCTCCTAAAAGATAATATATTTAATGGACCAAAAGCCTGTTATACAAAACCAGTATGTCAAATATAACGTACAAAGATACTTGCCAAGTTCAAACTATATATTGAAACGCTATAAAAATTAATAATACCACATATTTCTGGTATTAAGACTACATTTAAAGCTTATTATGACTTTAAAGTATTAAAGAATTCTAAACAAAAACTGGACATAAAAAGTTATGCATAAAACGAGAAACAGCAATAGCTATTTTATGTCGTATTTCTACACCTAACGTAGGTATCGTACCTAAATTCCTATTTAACACCAACTTGGTCGCGGTAATATTTGTTAAATAAATCAAAATGATTATTTCTTCTAAATAAATTCATCAATAACTTCAATATGCTTATAGTTGCAGTTACTTAACGTAAAACGTCCTGTTTATGCTTCATACGCCTTGAGTTTGTTTGTGTCCTTATTAAATAATTTTATTGGTAAAAGAGAATTTTGATTTTAAGAGGCGTGAATTAATCCTGCTACGTTCAATTTTTTTATATGTTTTAAATAATATGGAACATGTTTGCCGGTAGCTTTAATTTATCATACACGTAAAGCAATGTAGATAAACATTGTAGCTCTATGAAAAACCTAACTGAAAGTCTGAAGTCATTATTACCAATAGCAACACTGCGGTGGTTAAGCAAAAGTGAGCTTTTCACATACTGAGAAATATCTACGTTTCTAATACTTTTTTATTCTTTTATTTAAAATAGTTTTTTATGATTTCCAGTAATAAATTTAAGTCCTTCAAAGACTTCTTGTTTTATCAGCGATCGCAATAATACACTATATTATGGTCTAAATTTCAGAAATTTATTTAATTTTAAATAATATATTATATTTATATATTATTATATTTAAATAATATATTATATACACTTAGTCTCAGCATATTGTTTATATAATAAAAACTATTAATCACGCTCGATAAATAACGCATTATAGTAAGGCTTTTAGGGTAAAAATGTTGTCATAAAAATGATAATAGGAACAGTATTACTGTAACGTTTCGTCTATTAAAATATTCTCACTCACTCTAGTGTGGTTTCAGTAGTAAAATAATTTTATAAGATTACTTTTAATGTTAGTTTAAGGAATATACCGGCTATACTATATAAAATATAGTAAATATTTCAAAATTATATTGATGAATTCTAACAAGATTCAAGGTATTTTAATAATGTACAGACATGACATCCTTGGACTTGACTATTAATTATGGCATCTTTATATCTAAACATATATTTTAAATGCTAACTAAGTTATGAATTCATTTAAATGAATTTTTAAAGGTTAAATCACAGTGTCATATTTCCTAACTACACAAAATTATAAAAAGTGTACTAATAAAAAAAATTAAAGCTTTAAATTACTCTCTTATTCGTCCATTAAATTCATATTCTATTTTTTTATTAATTTAAAGTTGAACGACCTCGTTTATGACCAATTATGTATAAATAAATACTGTTATAGAGCTTCTGTGTATCCAAAATAGGCAAAAACGCATCCTACGCGTTTGTAAGTATATATTATACATGTATTATAATAAATCAGAATAAATCTTAATAACTTAATAAAAGGCGATTGTGATACAAACAGAGCACAGCGAAAAAGTACGTTCTTTTTACTTTGTATGATACAAACATTGATGGATAGTGAATTAGTGGATGGAGAAACCCAGGTCAAATTTACAATAGGGACAATAAAATAAATCAGTTCACCTATTGTTTCGTTTACGACGGAAGGATAATACAGCAGACACCGTTAAGAAACTTATCTTCGAAAGCCATGACATATCGACATGTCAGCCAGATCACAGAACTGTTTAAATAAAACATTATATAAATATAAGATTGTAAGAAATATTATTACAATTTTAAAAAATCTAATTCGTCCTAATGAAAATATATAAAAAAAAATTTAAGAAAGTTATAAAAAACGAAATAATTATTGAGTAATATTGGACGGCCGATTTATGACATAATAAAAGTTGTCCGTGTTTAATTTTCATAACTTATAGCACGGTTATATAATGCATCAATGGATGCCTCATTAAGAAAGGTAACAATAGTCAACTTATTAAAGTTGGAAAAGCAATTGTGTATTATGAAACTTTTAATCTTTCTTATCGACGTCGTTTGTATATTAATATTACAACCTGTTATGACCATTCGTGATGCAAGGATGAACATAATAGGACAATGACATCGAATCTTTCAATGTGTTTGACAGACGAGCCTTTAGTTCTTTCGCTCATTGTACTGTCAATCAATCACTTCATCTCACCAATGATACAGATTCAGTGGGCGGAAAAAATAAATTTTGCTGAACTTGACAATGAACTATATCAGCTCAAAAATCACCGTTGTCCGTTGTCACAATGTTGCCAAAAATACGTGCTTAGATTTTTTTATATCCTTTTTAGTAAACATAAGGTACGACTAAATTAAGCTTTCCTAAAATGTCATATTCAATAATATACTATTCATTCTTTTACAAATTTACAAATAGACAATATTCAACATAAACTATAATGTTATTCTTTGATATGACCTGTGACCATATTGGTCGATTACCTCACTAACTTTCGGAAAAATATCTCATAAAATATTTATAATTCTTTCCTACATTGGTAAACTACATTAAGTTTTGTAATCGAGTAAATTTTAATATTATTCGGATATTCTTTTGAAATATCTTCTGAGAGCTTAACAATAACTTACTGACCTGTTGTTGATTTTGCAAGCATAAATAAATATATATTTTTTATCTTATACACTTTCTCTTACAACGTAAAACAAATAAATAGTGACACACCACTCATCTGTCAGATTTTAGTGTTGGTCTCTGATACAATTATAATTATTATAGTAGCCATAATTATTAAAGGATAGAACTAAATTATTATAGAATATAAATGCGTCACTATAATAGATTCATAAATAATTTAACCTTATGAAATATTTAAAATTTTCCAACCCTAACGTGAAGATGATTTAAAATAAAAAAATCTATAATATTTATTTTAATGAATCATCTCTATTTCTGTAAAGTTCTCGTTTCTCAGACTGATCCGGTTGCGGGTATACGAGGTGAATTTGTTATATGGTAACGGCATTCAAATATGAGATTAGAATAGTTTAAAGGTTGAGGGTGCGACCAGCTCACCTCTGACAGGTATAACGCTGTCGATACAACGGTCGGTACAATGACGTAAGCTTTAAGAAACCACTTATGCGGTTTTTCAAGCAAGTATAGGTAAAAATTAAATTAGACAGAATTTAATACGTGTACAGTAGAAAAATTGTAACTTTACATAAAAAAAATAATAAACCATTTGTTTTTGCTCAATTTTTAGCTTTTAATTTTATAAGTAAGTATAAATTTAAATTTATATAAAATTAAATTTGTAATAAAAATATAAATCTCAAAATTTCTATATGTTCCATGGAGTTTTGTAATATTTCCACTAGCCAACTTCCTTGCTTAGTTTGCTTTATCAGTCATGATCTAAAGGTCAAATATTTTATTTTTTTACTTAATGACAAATATTATTCATGCAATGAATCACCATAATGAACATTTAATTCATGTTTAAATAAGTAATATATATCTTAACACTTAGCTGGATAAATTGTCCAAGGTGGCGTGGCTTTATGTCCTGCTGCTTCCAAGATTTGTACGGTTTTGTAATTACTATATCGTCATTATTATTATTATTGTAGTGTATTATACACATATTACATGTAAATAGGCATATATGTAATAACAGAAAAAACACTTGCTCGTTTATGAATAGGAAAAACATAAACGCATACCATATTGAATAGTTATTGCGTCGAGGTAAAACAATAAACTAAGGGTCACTATTAAACACTTGTGTTGCAAGTCTTTCGAATTCAACATTTTTTTAGTTGCATACTTGTTGGAGAAATAAATAATTATTTACACTTTATAATAAAAGTATATACGTGGCAAAAAAATTAAACAGTTACAATAACCAAATAAATATTATCGTAAAAAAAATTACTTCCAAAATTGAATAAATATTTATTTTATATAAAGTAAATTTCAAAATAGTTATAAATTCATGTTTTTATGCTATAAAAAAATAAAAAAATAATTATTCCTAATATTGCAAAAAGAATTTAATATAAGTCGACAATAACATCTCTGCCATTTGTTTTATTGATTTTACTATTTTAATGCAATCAAATTCTAGTCAACCTCGACATATTGATGTCCCAACATACCTCTTTATTCATTACCAACTTACTGTCAATATAGTGAGCATGTAAGTATTTAGCATACCAACAACATTGACTAAAGTAAACACTAGAAACAGTGGCATCCCAAAAATTAAGTGCTTATCAGATACTCGATTTATTTTTTAAATATAGAAAACAATCCTTAATTTTGTCTTAAAATATGTTAATTGTAATTATTGTATTAAAAGAATAAGAGTGGACCAAGAGATCCTCGATTGAGAGAAGAGACACAACGAAAATCTGTTTTATAAATGATTTAGATAATGTTACAAAAACGATAATATCTTACACCTCTAAATAATAATAATTAATTCATATAGCGATATTTATTTTAATAAAGCGGCTTTTGTTATATTTGTTCTATTGAGCTTTCTTCCTAAATAAAGTTCACTTTCACTAGCACATAGTACAGACTGATTGATATTTAGTGATTGCCGGATGCAAGCGACCTTCAGCAGTTTAAACAGCTACTTAGCGCCTAAATTACCGTCCAAACATAGGAGAACGCATGACATAACACACTGGCGTCATCACCGTACCTTGACACAATAATAACTTTTTTATTTTATAAAATTTTAAAAACATAACCGGGATGCTTAACAGCATGCTTCAATATTTTTTTTACAAAAACAGACACTAAAATTTTTACATATTTTAACAAAGCATTGCGACGGCTGTAATATAAATTTTAAGAGTGCGTTATGACAAAGTTATTGTCGTCTTTCGTATTATTTATATTTTTGAGTTCTGAGTAATGTTATGCAGACATTAAATCCTCTGTGTTTACACATTATTTTAAGAGAGTTGATATAATACGTATAAGAATTGATCATGACGTCATAGATTAATTAAATGAAGGTTCTATCAATAATTTTTACGGAAATGGGATTCGATTAAATTTATTCTTGTAGCGTCTAAATGTTAACCCGACCTTGGTTATTAGGCGCAATGGCCTAACAATAAAATAAATGATAATTCACACCATTGAAGCTTAGATGTTTATCGGGACATACTACTAATTTTAGAAATGCTTCATATAATTAAAATATATAAATAATAATATATAATATATATTAAAGAGTTCATAAGTAAATTTATAAAATATAATTTACTAAAATACTGCTACCTGCTGTTGATGAATAAAAAAATATTTTCATTCGCCATTTATGAAGGTAAACGCAAAGTATGTTAGACATAAGTCAGTTTTACAATTGAATAAACGTTAAATAGCATGAGCAAGGGCATCCAAGTCAAATCAGAACCTTTAATGAAGCCACACATGACTAAGTTGTTACCCATAAAACGTAGAAATAACGCGACAATGCTCAAGCAATATAATCCATTATGATGCTATTATTCAACCGGATCTCGAAACATGCATAATAAATTCATATTATTATATATGTATACAATTTGTAAATAATTCTATTTATTTGGTTATGATAATGAATGTAACAGACACTAAAATATATTTAAATGAGCACTATAATCATACAAATAGTTTTGCATGAGATATTGTAGGAAATACTTATAATGTTGGTGGAGTTCTTCTATGAATCTCAAGAATATCTAATTAACTTTAACTGAGCCGTTCGTACTCCTCACACAATTTCCGTAAATAGAGTACAAATTTTCTTCACGCGTATCAATATAATGATAATATTTTATTACAGGATACATTATAGAACCCTTCGGAAAAATATCATTGATAACATTAAATCCAATCCAATAGAGCGAATGATAGGCGTTCAAGAAGAAAACTTAGTTATATTGATTATTATTACGGCATCGATTTGTCTTCACAACGTGCCCTCGTGACAGTATCTCCGCAAACATAAAACAAAGGCCTTAATCTTTTTAAGAATTGCGAAAGCACAGTGTGCATTACATGCCAAGTACTGTGCCATTTGACTGTTATTTAAACATGTTCACAACTATGTCA
Organism: Philaethria dido; assembly: GCA_033558755.1. Taxonomy (NCBI): domain Eukaryota; kingdom Metazoa; phylum Arthropoda; class Insecta; order Lepidoptera; family Nymphalidae; genus Philaethria; species Philaethria dido. The sequence goes on from JAKGSA010000269.1 coordinate 307,974, forward strand.
GAGATATTTTTTGCGTACATACATCATGGTTGAAAACACCTTCGGAATAGGTTATTTTGCGAATTATAAACCATTGACTTGATCCTTGTCTCCAGTACGTGTGCCTAAACTTAAGGCGATAAGTTGACAGCGACTGGTAAGGTTACGGTCACGAACGCCATGGACATTGCTAAAACATAAGCCGCACGTGGGCAGGTTTTTAAAAAGGTTCTGTATATGACGCGAATCACTATTATCGTGATTGACCTGACCGAAATCTCTTTAGGTAATCCGTTTTTACAGTTTTCGTGTAAACATAAACAAGACACGTAACATGACAAGTTTTAGGTATTTTTTTTTAATCTGCAATAAAATTCGAATCAGAACGTGAAAATGTCGTTAAATATTATATATTACAGTATTAGAAAATATTTGACCAGTTAAACTGCAACTTGATTGTTTGGGTACAAACTGCAACTTTTTCTTTCTTCTTTGAGTTGTAGAGCTTTAAACAAATAAACTTACATTTATAATTACACATTAGCTCAGTCATGAAGAATAATTAACTAATATTAAGTTTACTTACGGTTAGTTAAGGTTGTAAAATTCATATAAATATTATTTTATTAACGGAATTCACGGAATGTTAAAATAACATTATTTAGGGCATATTGTACATCTTTTTACACGTGCAGTCTGTGGGCGAGATATACTCAAAAATCTTACAGCGCTCTCCGCGTTCAGTACAATAACGCGTTCAGGGTGCTGTTGGGGCTACCTCGATGCTGCAGTGCCTCAGGGATGTTCGCTGAAGCGCGTGTTGACTGTTTTTACGCCCTCATGAGAAAAAGATGCGGGTCTCTGGTGCGTAGGGTACGGGGTAGTGTCAACAAAATCCTGAACATGATATCTAATAGACTAGATTGCATATACATGAATCATTGCTGTTCCGTTGCAAACGGGATGGTGCAGCGGTGATTCATGTGTATTGTAACATATATTTAAAAAAATGTAATAATAACTAACCTAGTCAGTAAGAATTTTTTGTTTACTAACCATAATGAGTCAATGTCACTTGAATAAAGAATTATTATTATTATTAAGACTTAATGAATTTGAATATATCCTGAGAAACCGACTAAGAATAAGTATAAGAACATAATCCATTGTCCTTATAACATGTTAGCAAAACTGATACCTCGGCTATTAACAAAATAACTTTATCTTAATATATGACGTCGTAGATTTGATGGAATTTCACGTCATGGGAAATATATCTAAGTTTGTTTCCCATTACTATATGCAAAACCCCAAGGACAAGGTTGAGCATTTGGTATTCAACAATTGATGTCCTTAATAATATTATATGTATGCTGCTCATCATTCTTTGTGACGATTTAAATTTTTATAATAATTCAATTTTAATATGGATACATGTTTATATATAGAAACCAGAAAATCAAATTATCTTTAAACAAAGTAGACGTCCCGGATATTGTCATCATCATCATTTCCTAGAGTATGGAATAATACTTAAAAATTAACAATAACGAAATGATTAAAATAACATGACATTACTAATTGTAAAGATATCTGCAGTTTCTGACCAATTTTCACACACACAAAACTCACAAGTCACAACACAATCGAATTTGTATAAATCTGTAAATTAATATCGTTGAGATTTTAATATGTAATATATTTATTAACCTCCTTAACTAAAAGTAATTTAATATTTATGTATATATCTTTAGCAATCTATATATTTTACAAGTGGACAGTTACAACGTATTATTGAGACCTAATCTACGAAATTTATATATCTGTCACAAAAATAATATCAACTTACAAAAAGAAAATTTTATATCATATCTTAATTAAGTAGTCACAGAATAAATATTATTATCACAACGTTGGTTGGGGTGGTTTTGAGGCAACTGCTGTGAAAAGAGCGAAAACAATGATGTATAAAATAAAAAAACAAACAAGATTTCCTTGTTTGTATATACTTGAAATGGCTATATTCGTGATAACAAATTTAAAAAAATTCTGTCTTAAGAGACAGTAAAAATTTAGTCTCATTACCAAATTTTATTACGTACAGGTATTTACAAAACTGTACTGATTAAAAGAGATGTAGTTAGCATTATCCAAGCTATATTTTATAAAAGATACCCAAGAACATTTAAATTAATTACTATTTAATAAGCTAGAAACACACTTTTCTATATTTTTTTGTAAATAAGTAACATTATAAAAAATATATATGTAATAAAATTTCTTTTTACATTTTCATTGAGAATAAATAAATAAAGTTGTAGTTGTAGTATAATATATAAAATAGCTAGTAGAAATAGAAATATAAACGCCTAATACATTTTTATAGCAAAATCATGTTTGTTAAGTAATGTACCCGTCCATACTTTATTGTCGATATTGTGCATTATACATGTCCTCACCACTATGCTGTTTTAATGAATAAAATAATATATCAGCCTGTATATATATATATATATATATAATAGAATAAAAATATTATTATTTTCAGACCTTACTAGTCTTATCAAAAGCTAGTAAGGATGCGACCGAAACGAGAGCGTTAATCCAGGCTGAAGCTCAAGAAGCTCGGCAATACGGCTATGGTGATAACAGCAAAGAAATTGTGGTAGACATCGAAGATGATGAGAAGAAACAATACTACGAAACCAACTATGATACAAGTAATTTTATTACCTATATACCTTTCACAATATTACATATTACCTTTAATATTTATAACACTATTCTCACATCCAGGTAATAACCACCACCCATAATACCCAAGACAAAATCTACTTTTAAATTTTACTACTGCAAACACAAGTGATTGAGATACATTTATAACTTATGGCTATATGATATAACATCCATAATTCTTATGGTTTATTACAGATGCATATGGTTTTGGTTACGATGTCGGTCCAAATGGTCAATTTCACCATGAAAACAGAGGTCCCGACGGAGTGACATATGGTTGCTACGGCTATGTCGATCCCGATGGCTACCTTCGCGTGACACACTACGTGGCTGATAGCCATGGGTATAGAGTAATTGAACCTGAAAAAGCCGTTGAAGTGTTTCCTGATGAAAATCACGAATACGATGAAAAGTACGTACATAATACCCAATTTCTAACCCATACATGTTTCAATCAAAGTTTAGTCAAAACGAAATAAAACACAATATTAATTCCAGTAATTGAGTATCGGGGATCGGGTGAATATAGGTTCTTGTTAATATCTCATTTCATCTAATTAAAGGTGGACATGAAGTAAACCTTAAAAAAATATTAAAATATGATGAATTGCAAAAAATATTAAGAAACAATTTAATTTTACTTTCAGTTCATTAGCGCCTAACAACATCCCAGGTAAAGTAGTACCCTGGAACAAGCTATATCTACCAAAAGGATGTGGAAAGACCCCAGGCGGAGTTCCCCCAAGACCACCTCCGGTACCCAAACCGCAACCGAAACCACCCCGCCCTCCCGTGGACAGCGCTAGTCAAACCAGCAATCCCAAACCTGTCGTCTACCCAGGTTTGTAGGATGAAGTTTTACAAAGTACATACATGTATATATATGGGTAGTTCTACAAACTACGGAAGAATTTGAGTATGATTTCGGCCCGACATTTGTTTTATACTATGACTGTGAAACTTATTGTCATAATGTCAGTGTCTTTTATTTTATCATAAGCGGAACAGTCCAAATATTTATTAGTTTTTGATTTATTGTCATTTGAAGAAAATTAAGCCACAGGATACTGAGAATGTATTTAGGAATTTTAACTAATTATCTAATAGTAAAAAAGACGAATCAATTTGTAACATTTAACAAAAAAAAGATAAACTAAGCCTTTGCGCTAACAACTTACGTGTGAAAACGCGAAAATTACTTATATTTTGTTTATTTTATCAAACTGTTAACTGTTATTAACTGATAACTGCACTGATTACGGTACCACATTTCTTGTTTAGAATATACCGCTGACTAAACAACACGCGAGGAAACAATTGATAGATGCTACTCGATGTCTCTTTCGTAGGTACAATCAACTCAATTGAATGATAACGTCGCCCAGCAGACAGCTTAACAAATATTAGCTTGTTTTACATTGAACAGGATCCTGACATTAAATCGTGGGGACAAAAAGCTAACAAGATTTACGAAATATATTTTTGACATAACAAGAGAATTATTATCCTGCCTAGCAAAAAAAATAGTGAACTTAGTAATTGGAGTTTGATTTACGATATAGTAAATAAGTTACGACGCACTTTCAAACAAAAAATGTTCGAGGGACATAGCAGTATCCTGAGAATTAGGCACTTTAAAAAATAATTTTGTTTTGAAAATAGTTGTCAATCCTAATTATATTTAGTGACCAAATAGAAACAGTTGGAAACAATAGTATGTCATACATAAAAAATTAGTACATTTTTTTTATTATATTTTGGCTGAGCCCCCGATAATTGCTTAGTTTGTAGAACTACCCATATCTTATGCGTTACCCGTTAACGTTCCACACGTCCCATAAACTTTATTAAAAAAAAATGTAAATATATATTTATATTTTTAACACATATATATAAAATCCTCAATTTCTATATATATATAACTCAACATAATTCAAATATAATCAGAATAGGTCATAGGTCATCAGGAGATATCGGAAAATCTCCTGATCATTTTTATGTCTGATGAAGATATAATTAATGTTATATAAGATTTATATTTCTCAGGACAAGGAGGATACTATCCAGGAACTCCAGGATCACCAGGTACTCCCGGGAGCCCCGGAAGCCCTGGAAGCCCTGGCAGTCCCGGTAGCCCTGGAAGCCCTGGCAGTCCTGGTGGATTTGGTGGTCCAGGAGGTCCAGTAAACCAAGGATCAGGTAAAAAATGTGTATCAAAAATATTTATCAAGAAATACTATATGATACTGGGGGCCCGCCCCAGTATCATGATAAAATTACTAATATATCAGAATTAAATAAAAACAAATTAATCAAAGATTAATTATTATATGGCCATTAAGCATTTAATTCAAAAAAACAATTAAAGATGTTGATAGTTTGGAGTTCATGTTCAAGCGTGAAAAGAAAATTTGTACCTTATCTTTATTATACGTATTATTTACTGTATTGTTTTTGTTTACTTTTACATAGGATATAGACCGGGTGGACCTAACGGACCAAATGGCCCATATGGCCCAAGTGGACCCAATGGGCCAAGTGGACCCAATGGACCAAGTGGACCCAATGGGCCAAGTGGACCCAATGGGCCAAGTGGACCTAGCGGACCTAGCGGGCCTATTGGAGCAGGTAATATTACTATTAATATTATTTATCTTACAATAAGTTAAATAAGTATTGCCTCTTTTATATGTTCATTTTGTTGCATTCTTTATAATATAATAAATTTATGTATATAAATTTCAGATGGATACTATCCTGGTACACCTGGGTCCCCAGGTAGTCCTGGTACTCCAGGTAGTCCAGGAGGGCCAGGAGGTCCAGGCGGACCTGGTGGTCCTGGTGGCCCTGGTGGCCCTGGTGGTCCCCCAGGAAATTACCCTAGTCAAGGTATATATAACTCAAAAAATAAAACATAAAAGTTAAAGTCATCATAGAGGGCATAGAGAACTATCTCTCTATTAACGTTTCCCATACAACTAAATATTTTAACCGCCCGATTTGCTCAAAATATTGCACGTGTGTTCTGATACATTACAAAATTATCGTAGCATGAATATGATGTCGAGTTAGGGCGGAAAACGTAGGACGAAGTGCTTTGTATAATTCGTTCTAGAGAGAAAAGAGAGGCACAGGCCTACAATGCTATGCGGAAAAAGCGTGAAGCTGAAAATAGAAAATGCGTAAAATAAGTATGTAGTAGAATATTGCCATGTATGGTTTTATTATTTACATTGTACAACTACATTGTATATGATTTTTTGACACCCCAATTACATTGTATATGATTTTTTTTCTGGTGATTGTGAATAAATTATTATATTGAAATATAGGATACGAACCAAATGGTCCTAGCGGGCCTAATGGTCCTTATGGGCCTAGTGGACCCATTGGACCTAGCGGACCTAATGGACCTGGTGGCCCAAACGGACCTAATGGATCAGGTAATTTACAGTTAATATTTTCTTTATTGTTTTATGTTCAAAATAATCAACATTAGTTAAATAATTTTAATGTATGTACAAAATTTAAGGTGGTTACTATCCTGGTGCATCTGGAACCCCAGGTAGCCCTGGATCTCCAGGATCTCCAGGCGGACCAGGCGGACCAGGCGGTCCCGGCGGTCCCGGAGGTCCTGGCGGCCCTGGCGGCCCAGGCGGTCCTCCAGGATCGAGTGGAGAAAATTACCCCGGTCAAGGTATCCTTCAAAATCATTTCAATATTCAGAGTTATAAATATTATAAATATATAATATTGGCGAACCACCGGTATTCGTACATCTGGGCCGCCGCCCATTAAATTTATAAACATTACATTCAAAGCGATGAAATCAAGCGTCAATCGATATTTAATCATTAAAATCTTGAGCTTAAATTGAACAGAAAATATTTTTAATCGTTTAGTAATAATGAAATACAGAACGTACAATATGGCGGTTGTATATACCATTATAATATTTTGATAATAATAGTAAAAACTCATTTTGCTACAAAAAAATACAATATACAAGGGTTAACTAAACATTATGGCAAAAAGCAAATGGCTCAGCTAAAGACGCTTGAGGTTGACAACTCGATCATCGCTGCGTTCAGCATCTCAATTACACTTTATTATTTTACTCTCCGTTTTAAATAAATGATTATTTCTATATAGGAAACAACCCAAGTGGACCTAGTAGCCCTAGCGGCCCTAATGGCCCTAGTGGACCTAACGGAGGACTATATGGACCGAATGGATCACATAGTCCTGGAGGACCTAATGGACCAAGTGGACCCAATGGTCCCAGCGGACCTAATGGATCAGGTAATATATTAGTAAATGTATTAAAATTATTTAATAATTATTTAGTATTCTCTGTTTACTTTAATTGGCATATATTAATTTTATATTCATCAAATATATAAATTAAAGGTGGTTACAATCCAGGCACACCGGGCTACCCAGGTCGCCCTGGATCTCCAGGCAGCCCAGGAGGTCCAGGTGGCCCTGGAGGACCTGGTGGTCCAGGCGGTCCTGGTGGCCCTGGCGGCCCTGGTGGTCCTAGTAGTTCTGGAAGTCCCGGCAGTAATGGCTCTGAACAGTCAAATGGAGAATACTACCCAGGTGCGTGCAAAGAGTTTATTAAACTATGTATTATGTATATATTTCTCATTTGTCTCATCCATGGAAAGTGGTAAAGATGCAAAGTATAGAAGTTACATATATTAATTATCAGAGTAATTTATACTTTAAATCATTGGAAAACCACAATTATTAATTTCTTCTTCATTCTAATATTGTACTTTTTTCCTAATTTTGTAAATGGAGTTTTCATACAGCTTACACAACTTACAAAAATTTTGCTATCCAGGATCCAGTCAATCAGGATACCCAGGCAAACCGTGGCAACCAGGATATCCAGGCCAGCCAGGTCAACCCGGTTACCCAGGCCAACATGGACAACCGGGAGGCTCTGGTCAACAAGGATACCCAGAACAACCAGGCAAGCCTGTACAGCCAGGACAACCAGGTCAACCCGGTGAACCAGGACAGCCAGGCAAGCCAGGACAACCAGGACAACCCGGATACCCAGGACAACAAGGACAACTGGGAGGTCCTGGTCAACAAGGCCAATTAGGACAGCCTGGCCAACCAGGATACCCAGGACAACCCAGTCAACCAGGAGAACCAGGAAAACCTGGTCAGCCAGGATACCCAGGACAACCTGGACAACCAGGTAAGCCTGGTCAGCCAGGACAGCCAGGACAACCAGGACAACCCGGTCAATCAGGACAGCTGCGGACAACCTGGATACCCAGGGCAACAAGGACAAATAGAGGAGGTCCTGGTCAACCAGGGCAGCCAGGACAACCTGGATATCCAAGCCAACAAGGTCAACCAGGACAGCCTGACCAACCAGGATACCCAGGACAACCCGGACAACCAGGCAAGCCTGGTGAACCAGGATACCCAGGACAACCTGGTCAACCAGGACAGCCAGGACAACCTGGTCAACCAGGATACTCCAGGACAACCCGGACAACCAGGCAAGCCTGACAGCCAGGGACAAACTGGTGGGACAACCCGGTCTATCAGGACAAGCCAGTGGACAAATCTGGATACCCATAGGGCAACAAGGACAGTGGTAGGAGGTCCTGGTCATCAAGGTCAACTAGGGCAGCTGACAAATCAGGGATACCCAGGACAACCCGGACATTGTAGGGACAACCTGGATATCCAGGATAAACTAGACAACCTTGGTCAACCAGGATACCCAGGACAACCCGGACATAGGCAAGCTCTGACAGCCAGGACAACCAGGACAACCTGGTCTATCAGGACAGCCAGGACAACCTTGATACCCAGGGCAATGGCGACAGCCAGGGAGGTCCTGGGTCAACAAGGTCAACCAGGGCAGCCAGGACAACCAGGATACCCAGGTGACAACCTGGACAGCCAGGACAACCTGATACCCAGGACAATCCAGGACAACCTGGCCAAATCCAGGATATTCAGGACAGCCTGGTCAACCAGGACAACCCGGTCAATCAGGACAGCCAGGACAACCAGGACAAATTCCAGGGCAACAAGGATAAATAGGAGGTCCTGGTCAACAGGCAACCAGGGTAAAGCAGAGGGTAACCTGGATATCCAGGCCAACCTGGTCAGCTTAGGACAAATCACAGGGACATCCTGGTCAAACCAGACCTGGTCAACCAGGATACCCAGGACAACCCGGACAACCAGGTAAGCTCTGGACAGCCAGGATACCCAGGACAACCTGGTCAGCCAGGACATCCTGGGTCAACTAGGATACCCAGGACAACCTCCCGACAACTATATAAGCTCTTTGACAACCAGGATGGTTTGAGGACAAACCTGGTCAAATTAGGACAGAAGCCAGACAGCCTGAGCCAACTAGGATACCCAGGACAACCTGCGACACCAGGCAAGCTCTGGACAGCCAGGACAACCTGGCTGAATCAGGACAGCCAGGACATTCTGATACCCAGGTAACAAGGACAATAGGGAGGTCCTGGTCATCAAGGCCAACCAGGGGCAGCCAGGACAAATCCAGGATACCCAGGACAACCCGGCCAGCCAGGACAACCTGGCCAACCTGGGCCACTCCAGGACAACCCGGTCAACCAGGATTCCCAGGACAACCCGGTAAACCAGGATACAGGATACGGACAACCTGGATACCCAGGCCAGCAAGGACAAACCCTCAGAGGTCCCAGTCAACAAGGTCAACCAGACAGCCAGGACAACCTGATATCCAGGACAATCTTGGTCAACTCCGGACAATCAGGACAACCTCGGTCATCCAGGAAAGCCTGGCCAACCTGGATACCCAGGATGTTCGGTCAACCAGGACACAACCCGGTCATCCAGGACACAGCCTGGCTGCCCAGGATAGCCCAGACAACCTGGTCAACCAGGATTTCGTTTGACACCTGGATACCCAGGCCATCAAGGTCAATCCAGGCTAGCTTAGGCCAGCCTGGTCAACTCAGGACAACCGGCCCTATAGATGGTGAGAGTTAAATAATATTACCAAAATATATTTTATAAAAAAATATATACTTAGTATATATATATCACTATTTGTGCATCACTATTTCACTATCTCCGATTATAAATATTTCTGTCAAATTACATATTTTTACCTCAGTTTCAGTCAAAAAAGGTGAATTTTCGTTTAAAAACAATTTATCAATCTTAAAATATAGTAAAAGTACTATATAAAAACTAAAGAGAAAAACATCAATACTGGTAGTAACTACAATTGTGGCAATTAGAATTAGGATATATTATACGTGCTATAAAGTCAACCCAAAGTGAAAGTCATGTCTGTCGTGGTGCAGAGGCACAAGCGTGCCTTTGTAAGCGCGACAAGTTGTGGATTCGATTTCCACTCCAAGAAATTTAATTTCCTTAGTCTGATTACAAGGCAAAGCGCGGCGTTGAGTTCTACCACTCAGCACGCAATACCTCAATCCGGCGAAAAGTAGGGAATAGAACTGTTGAGAGAGAATGGAGTGACTTAACACTAGGTTCTCAGGTTCCTTCTGCCTACCCTGCTTTATGCGGGATACAGCGTGATGCTATGATCGACAAATACTAAAACTAGATTTTAACTGTACAAAGATTTCATAATACACCTCGCTTTGCGTCGGAGTTACGTTCCAAAAAAACACAAACATTTTCTATAGCAAACCATTTAATGATCGAAGATAGGTTCCAGGCTTACGAAAATACTACCCTTTAAAAATAAAATTGAACTAAGTAAAATTTTTCATACAAAAATAATATACAAAAAATGTATTCAGTTAAACAAAATAAACTACGTATCCATTTAATTTATGAAAGTTTAATTAGAATTAATCACTGTCTGATGTGTCCATAGTGATTGTTGTCATAGGTCGGCTTTCTTTCATAAAAAAAATGGTCCAATGTTTGTTGAACTGCTTTTTTTTCAACATAAGATTGGGTAAATATTTATGTTTTTAATAACCAAAAACACCACGTAAACGTAACGTAACGCAAACGTAACGTAAACGTAACGTAAACATAATGTAAACGTAACGTAAACGGAAACTTTGTATATGAAATTATCTTTTAAAAAAAGCACAACACACTACCTCACACTACGTTATTAAACTGAACTCTAACATAAACAAAACGAAGTGAAAATAAAATTGTATTAAATTTGCGTTGATTTTTAATTAAAAAGAGAATCGCCAAATTTTGAGGACATGGCACAATTAAAAACGAAAGTGTTGCCATATTTTAGTAAAAAAAAATTAAGGACTCGAATCCAAAACAACGCAACTTCGAAAATCTAACGACGCACAGTGAAAATCAGTAAAAATAAGCAGCGACGCAACTTCGAAAAAAACGCAAAACGAAACAACGCAATGCGAGGTATTGGTGTATTTATTTTCTGTCGTTAGCTTTGTTTTATTTTTATTGGCAGTGTTTAGATTTATCTAAATTATGGCAACTAAAATAAACCTTTGGTAGTCATGACTAAAAGATATCAGGGATATTTTGTAATTATCGAAAACTCTGCGTTGTAAACTATAGTTTTGATATAGCAGTAACACCCCTCATTACATATTGAGTCACACCAACACATCTAAATTTTATTAAAAATGTGAATGCATAAAATGCGTCTGTTCTGGCAAATAACTATAGTTTTTGTTTCACCAAAATCGGACAAGGATTTAAAAAAAAACATAAAACGTTGTTTTTTATGCACAAGTTAAGTTTGTTTAAAAAGGCAACAGTATTTTTGTCGAGCTAATAGCAGAAGTTAGAAATATTTTCTAAGTTGTAGAAGTAGTAAGGTGAGAATTTTCTTTTTTTTTAGCAATTTATAATTTTGCCTTTTAAAAATATAGTGAAGAATAGAGTACCAAGTGTCAAGACACTCCGTCCCCTATTTTCCTCCCAAAATGAAGTACGAAGACATGACTGAACATAGCGCTGTGCTTTGTCTTACCAAAGTGGAGGAATAAAAATTATTTATCGAATCCACAACCATTCGTGATTAGAGTCAATTGTTTTTTCATACATAAAAATGGGTTATAAAAAAAGTTTGTAAAACTTTTGGTTTTACAAATGACTTTTAGATGTATGTTCTAGATTAATAAAAAACTTACGTCAAAATTAATTTCACAGCAAGTAGTAGTATTGTAGTATGGTCCTTCGATAATTTTTAACAATTTTTTCAAATATGTTTACCGTGTGGCACAGAAAAAATATTGGACTATTTTTTTTTCTGAAGGTAATACATAAAAATCTTTAAATTATATTTGTAGTCAGACGTGAGACCAACTAGCCTAAGTATGTGAATACGCAAGCGGCGTATTGCTACGTCGTTACGCGGTGTGACGTCTTACACCGTAGCGCGGTCGAGATAGTACTTTAACGATTAATATCTCAGTCATTTTTGCGGTAGAAAAAAATAAAAACAAATTCTTTTTTGTTGAGTTACCTTCGATTTCAATATATTGATAGCGTCATTAAACGTCCGTTTCCAAATTTTTGAACTCAAAGATTCTTGGCTGTTGATTTCAAAGGTCTTCTCAGCTATTGGATGTTATATTTAAGTATGTAGTACCAGGCACAGAGCTCATCTCTCTGCAAACGCATTGCAGACCAGTCGCTAGAAAAAAATGTGTATTGTCAACTATCTATCTACTAGTTCACTGGCAATAAATAGCAGACTGTTAATTTTGACTTTTCTTTTACAAAAGGGTACCCAGACCAACAAGGACAGCCAGGATACCCAGGCCAGCCAGGCCAACCTGGATACCCAGGACAACCAGGCAAACCAGGTCAACCAGGACAACCAGGATACCCAGGACAACCTGGTCAACCAGGACAGCCAGGACAACCTGGTCAACCAGGATACCCAGGACAACCCGGACAACCAGGCAAACCTGGACAGCCAGGACAACCAGGACAACCCGGTCAATCAGGACAGCCAGGACAACCTGGATACCCAGGACAGCCTGGCCAACCAGGATACCCAGGACAACCCGGACAACCAGGCAAGCCCGGACAGCCAGGATATCCAGGACAACCTGGTCAACCAGGACAGTCAGGACAACCTGATCAACCAGGATACCCAGTGCAACCCGGACAACCAGGCAAGCCCGGACAGCCAGGATACCCAGAACAACCTGGTCAACCAGGACAGCCAGGACAACCTGGATACCCAGGACAGCCTGGCCAACCAGGATACCCAGGACAACCAGGACAACCAGGACAACCCGGACAACCAGGACAACCTGGCCAACCAGGATACCCAGGACAACCTGCTCAGCCAGGACAGCCAGGACATCCTGGTCAACCAGGATACCCAGGACAACCCGGACAACCAGGCAAGCCTGGACAGCCAGGACAACCAGGACAACCCGGACAATCAGGACAGCCAGGACAACCTGGATACCCAGGGCAACAAGGACAAATAGGAGGTCCTGGTCAACAAGGTCAACCAGGGCAGCCAGGACAACCAGGATACCCAGGACAACCCGGACAACCAGGACAACCCGGTCAACCAGGACAACCTGGCCAACCAGGATACCCAGGCCAACCTGGTCAACCAGGCCAGCCAGGACAACCTGGATACCCAGGCCAACAAGGTCAACCAGACCAGCCAGGCCAGCCTGGTCAACCAGGACAACCGGGCCCTATAGATGGTGAGTTAAATACATTACTTGTAAAATATATTTTATAAAAAATATATACTTAGTATATATCACTATTTGTGAATCACTATTTCACTATCTCCGATTTCAAATATTTTTCATTTAGAACAGCAGTGTTTTACAGCAAATTCACAATAAAAAAGGTGAATTTCATTTAAAAACAATTTATCAGTCTTAAAATAGAGTAAAATTACTATATAAAAACTAAAGAGAAAAACATCAATACTGGTACAATTGAGCCAATTAGAATTAGGGTATATTATACCAATACCTCCCATTGCGTCGTTTCGTTTTCGAAGTTGCGTCGCTGCTTAAGTTTTACTGATTTTCACTGTGCGTCGTTAGATTTTCGAAGTTGCGTTGTTTTGGATTCGAGTCTTTAATATTTTTTTTTCTCTTTTTTCCCTAAAATATGGCAACACTTTTGTTTTTAATTGTGCCATGTCATCAAGATTTGAGGATTCCCTTTCTAACTAAAAATCAACGCAAATTTCATACAATTTTATTTTCACTTCGTTTTGCTTATTTTAGAGTTCAGTTTAATTACATAGTGTGAGGTAGTATGTCGTGCTTTTTTAAAAAGATAATTTTACATACAATGTTACGTTTACGTTACGTTCACGTTATGTTCACGTTACGTTCACGTTACGTTCACGTTACATTCACGTTACGTTCACGTTACGTTCACGTTACGTTCACGTTACGTTGTTTTTTCATACATAAAAAATGGGTATGTTTGTAATACTTTTGGTTTTACAAATGACTTTTAGATGTATGTTCTAGATTATTAAAACACTTACGTCAAAATTAATTTCACAGCAAGTAGTAGTAAGTAGTTTTAAGTGGATATGGTCGTTCGATAATTTTTAACAATTTTTTCAAATACTGTAACTCTCACCTTATGTGTCTCCGTATGTGTGTACCGTGTCTCACACCGTAGCGCGGTCGAGATAGTACTTTGACGATTAATATCCCAGGCATTTTTGCGGTCGAAAAAAATAAAAACAGATTCTTTTTTGTTGAGTTACCTTCTATTTCAATATGTTGGTAGCGTCATTAAATGTCCATTTCTAAATTTTTGAACTCAAAGATTCATGGCTGTTGATTTCAAAGGTCTAGGTTCGAGAAAAAAATGTGTATTATCAACTATCTATCTACTAGTCCATTGGCAATAGCAGACTGTTAATTTTGACTTTTCTTTTACAAAAGGGTACCCAGACCAACAAGGACAACCAGGATACCCAGAACAACCTAGTCAACCAGACAGCCAGGCAAGCCAGGACAAATCTCAGGATACCAGGCGAACAAGGACAACTGGTAAGTAAACCAGGTCAACTAGGACAACCAGGGATGTTCCAGGACAACCTGGTCAACCAGACAGCCAGGACAACCTGGCTCTCAACCAGGATACCAGGACAACCTGGACAACCAGGCAGGCCTGACAGACAGGACAACCAGGACAACCCGGTCAATCAGACAGCCAGGACAACCTGATACCCAGGACAGCCTGGCCAACCAGGATACCCAGGACAACCTGACAACCAGGCAAACCTGGTGAGCCAGGATTCCAGACAACCTGGTCAACCTGGTCAATCTAGGGACAGCTTGACAACCTGATACCCAGGACAACCAGGACAACCTGGCCAACCAGGATACTCCAGGGCAGCCTGGTCAACCAGACAGCCAGGCAAGCCAGGACAACCAGGATACCCAGGCCAACAAGGACAACCAGGATACCCAGGACAACCTAGTCAACCAGGACAGCCAGGCATGCCAGACAACCAGGATACTCCAGGCGAACAAGGACAACCAGGAGGTCCTGGTCAAGCGCTCACCAGACAGCTCTGGCCAACCAGGATACCCAGGAAAACCCGGTCGGTTATGATTGACAAATCAGGATACTCCAGGACAACCTGGCTAACCAGGGAGCCAACCAGGATACCCAGGCGAACAAGGCCAGCCAGGAGGTCCTGGTCAACAAGGGTCAATCCAGGACAGCTCACAACCAGGATACCCAGGAAAACCCGGTCAAGCAGGACAACCTGGCCAACCAGGATACCCAGGCCAGCCCGGTCAACTCAGGCTACCCAGACAACCCGAACAACCAGGGACACTGCAAGCCAGGACAACCCGGTCAATCAGGACAGCCAGGACAACCCGGATACCCAGGACAACCCGGTCAACCAGGACAACCTGGCCAACCTGGATACCCAGGACAAGCCGGTCAACCAGGATTCCCAGGACAACCCGGTAAACCAGGATACCCAGGGCAACCCGGACAAATCCAGGAGGTCCCAGTCAACTAGGTCAACCAGGACAGCCAGGACAACCTGATATCCAGGAATACCTTGGTCTAACCTGACAACCAGGACAAATTCGGTCATTCAGGAAAGCCTGGCTAACCTGATACTCCAGGACAGCCCGGTCAACCAGGACAGCCTGGCCAAGGAGGGATGACACTCCAGACAACCTGGTCAACCAGGTCAACCAGGAAACCAGGATACTCTGACAACCTGGTCAACCAGGACAGCCAGGACAATCTGGTCAACCAGATACCCAGGATAACCAGGACAACCAGGCAAGCTCTGACAGCCAGGACAAATCCAGGATACTCCAGGCCATCAAGGACAACCAGGATACCCAGGACAATCCTAGTCAATCCAGGACAGCCAGGCAAGCCAGGACAAATCCCAGGATACCCGAGCGAACAAGGATGAACCAGGAGGTCCTGGTCAACAAGGTCAACCAGGATGCCTGACAACCAGGGATACCTTAGCAGGACAACCCTGGCCAACCAGGCAGCCAGGGCAGGGACAACCCAGGACAACCCGGTCAATCAGGACAGCCAGGACAACCAGGATACCCAGGACAACCTAGTCAACCAGGACAGCCAGGCAAGCCAGGACGACCAGGATACCCAGGCGAACAAGGACAACCAGGAGGTCCTGGTCAACAAGGTCAACCAGGACAGCCTGGCCAACCAGGATACCCAGGAAAACCGGTCACAGGACAACCTGACAACCAGGATACCCAGGCAAATCAACCAGGATAGCCAGGCAAGCCAGGACAACCAGGGATGGCCCAGGCGAACAAGTGACAACCAGGAGGTCCTGGTCAATAAGGTCAATCAGGGGCAGCCAGACAACCCGGATACCCAGGACAACCCGGTCAACCAGGACAACCTGGCCAACCTGGACAACCTGGATACCCAGGCCAGCAAGGACAACCAGGATACCCAGGCCAGCCCGGCCAACCTGGATACCCAGGACAACCAGGCAAACCAAATCAACCAGGACAACCAGGATACCCAGGCCAACCTGGGCAGCCAGGACACCTGGTGGGACAACCTGGGTCAACCAGGACAACCTTGGCCAACCAGGGATACCCAGGACAAGCCGGTCAACCTGACAGCCAGGGATACCCAGGGCAACCAGGCCAGCCAGGATACCCAGGACAACCAGGCCAGCCAGGATAGCCCAGGAGAAGCTGGTCGGCTCAGGCCAACCGGGTAACCTGGTGAACCAGGACACCCAGGCAAACCAGACAACCTGGATACCCATAGGCCAACAAGGACAACCAGGACAAGCAGGTCAACCTGGCCAAGCTGGATACCCAGGGCAACCCGGTCAACCAGGATACCCAGACCAGTCTGGTCAACCAGGGCAGCCCGACAATCTGACAACCAGGATACTTCCCTGGCCAACCAGGGACAATGAAGGATACCAGGCCAAACTTATAGACAACAAGGATACCCAGGTTCAAATGGTATGTGTAAAATTTCTACTTGTACTAGTATATCTTTGGTGAATTATACTGCTTATATATTTATTAGTATAGCGAGTTTGTGATCAACTTAATTTTTTACGAAATGTGTTAATTATGTAGTAATATATTTTTAACTTTATTTAATTTTTTAACTTTATTAATTAACGTTTTTATTATTTTGCATTACAGGAGGAGATTCACTTGGGCAACCGACCGGAACTGGTGTACAACCTCCCATGTATCCACCTTCAACTCAAATGCCACCTTTCCCCATTTATGTAATTCCGTATCCTTTGCCAATTGTTCCAAGCCCTGGATCGTGCCCATGTTACCTTTTAAATCCTGGTCAAAACAGCTCAAACCCAGTTTCCAATACACAAAGCATTCAAAGCAATTATAATCAAGCGTACAGTCCGTATGGTATTATTGGATTCATTCCTGTTGTATTTGTACCTAATTGTCCAGGAAACGACTCTGAAATGCAAACTGCTCAACAAAGTTTCCCAAATGCCGTACCAGTACCATACAATTGTGCCCAATGCCAAGCAAGTAGAGATATCTATCGATACTTCGGTAGAATAAATAGTGGCCGTAGTGTAGATCTCAAAGATTTGAAGGAAATTAAGTCCTTATCAGAACTAGAAAGTTTATTAAAAGATCAAATAAAGCCTCCAAGAAAAAGTTTGAGAAGAATAGCGGTTCATCCAAGAGTCCTCGATGATGTAACTAATGATAAAAAAACGAAAACACAAACGAAAGAATAATAATATTTCATACTTTTAGTGTTTAGTTATAATTTTAAAGGGAAAATAATTTTGAAAACGTCTGACTTTATCTTAGACGATTTCAAATTTTTTTATAGTTGATGTTTTTATTTTATTATTGTCTGATCAAATCAGAAATTTATATATTTATTTGAAACTTATATTGAATCATCAACTCCCGTCACAAGTATGTAATATTTACATTTGTAATTTGTATTCATATTTTAGTGTTACTCTTTGTATACAATATGTTGTATCTTGTATACTTCTTTGTATTTAATGCAGTTAAATACATATTTAATAATAAATTTGTTTTTATTTATAAATTCCTTAAATAAAACCTTTTTTCTACAAATGATATTATTTCATACTCAATTGAATATTACTTCATACTATTTAACTTTATCTTTTGTCAATTGGAATTTGCGGAACGGAATTGTTGAAAGAAAACGGAGTGTCTTAACAATAGGTTCTTGGGTTCCCTCTGCCTACCCTGCTACATGCGGGATACAGTGTGAAGTTGAAAAAAAATAATCTTTTGTCAATCATCATAATATCTTAATGGAGTTATTTTCGGTATTTTTTGTTAAAAGGAGAAAGGGAGAGAAGTCTAGGGCGTCAAGAGAATCTACTTATTATATCTCGTTATAACCAAAGATTTTATTGTTAGTAGCCTAGAAAGTCTATCACTGGTGAATTTAAGCTTTTTCAATCCTTACTGCATCTCATACGTAGTACACATATTTAGAATCTAAAAAAGATAAAGTTTATAACTATTGAAACCTGATTTAAGTTCTAAGAAACTGAAATCGACAATGTTCTTACATTCAATTGTAATCTATTCTTAAAATTGAATGCAATCATTATAAACGACCTTGTGACGACATCCTCTACGCAGTCGAGCGTACGAACAAAACGTTATTCATCATTTCACCTATTTGAACTCGATACATTATATAATTTTAGTATATGTTAAGTACACAATGTAAGTCGAAAATTGCAAGTTAAAAGCAAACCTAAAGTGATAATATAAATAATAGTGTCATTTCTTTTTTTCTCAAAAAAATCATTTTCACACTTAATCTCTCACATAGAAGAGAAAATCTATTGTTGCGACTATTGTGTGTTAAATGGCAGGACTTAACGCCGCATCTTGTCTTAATACAGGGGAAATGAAAATAATTGAAATATGATCATTCCCCCAATTGAGAATCGACCAACTAGTAAGACGCTGTCTTGCTGCAGCAGGATGATCTCTTTTTTGTCTTTTTTACTATCGCTAACTGAACAAAAATTATTACTATGGAGAAATCACAACAATTCATATTTACAAGCATAATTTAATATGTAAATATTAGATACGAGTTGTAAACGCAACTTCATTGTCATAAGCGCCATAACGTTTCCGTGGACTATGAAATACAAAATCCTTTTTTATCTCATTTTCGTATCAATTCCGCCTCTTACTGCTACCTTGCTCTCAGTAGTTTCAAATGTATGTTGTCTGTTAGCCACAGCCACACCAAGTAGTTTAGTTATTAATAATGTTCTAATATTACTCGCTGAAAAAAAACAACTTATTTTTAATGAATTTAAAAAAAATAGGAGGTCCGCAATTTTATTTTTTTTAGCTTCAAGTTGTATCTCGCATATAGCTGGGTTGGCAGAGGGAACCTGACCTGGTGTTAAGACACTCCGCATTGCGTGCTGAGTGGCGGAATTCAACGCCACTTTGGCTTGTTACCAAACCCAGGAAATGGAAATACTAAACTTTACATTTCCTGGAGTGGGAATCGAACCTACAACCTGTCGCGTTTACAGCACGCTTTAGTTACGTTTCGCACACTTGTACCTCTGCACCACGACAATCCTCAATTTGAATTTATTTTTTATGTACATACGAGTACGTTACCACCTCGCTTTTTATTGCAGGAACCAATTTCTATATATATATATATATATATATATATATATATATATATATATATATCTTATGTGCTTCTGATGATGACTTAATGGGTTCACCATTAAATTTATGTTAAGATATGACTAGTAGTTTCTGAGGTGTACGTAATAATTTTACTTTTTACTGCATTTTCTTTGAGGTCAGTTTTTTTTGTTAAAATCTTAATTTAACCAAATCATTACAAATTACAATTTTATATAAGTTAGAGATACTCAATTTTGAAAATTAGGTTTATACCTAATTTATAAAAAAATTGAAAATTAGGTAGAAATTATTTTCTACCTAGTAACAATAGGCTATACCAATCACATCTGCATTCGGATTTTAAATAAATGAAATAATCTATGCACATTTATTTTTTTTACATTTAAAGAAACCTCTTATTCTCTTTTGTATATATAAAGAAACCCCTTTTTTCTCCTTTACAACTTTACTAAATCTTAGTCCTTCAAAATTAAAGTACGAATACATCCACAAAGGTCTTGAAGTACCTAATAAGCCAACTTAGTCCTAAATAATTCAAGTAATAGACTATGCAAATATCGTATTGACCTCAGCTATTACAGGTACGCTCCTGAGATTTTATGGCTCGTGAGGAATGACACATTGTGTTATGCTAAAAATAGTCTGCGTCATTGCATCTATGCAGAAGGACGGATTGCCTACAAACGAACTCATTACTTCTCAGTGACCATTGTCAATTATAAGACAAAAACTCCCACGGTTTATAAAGGTATGTACGTATGCGTACGCACTCAGATAGCGTCTAAGCTCATCCGCAATACTAGTGCTCAGTGTTACGAAATAGAAGAACGTTACTTAAAGTAAGTCAAATTTTTATGTAACAAATTTGAAAACAATTTTATTAAAATAAAAATATACGGTTACTTACATTACTTACATTCTACATATCACTGGATATGACGAAAAACATTTACTTACCAAATTAATACGTTTCGCTAGGACAAATAATATTATACCCAATAAAAAATACTGGTTTCCCCGTAAATGCGTTAATAATGCATTGCGTAGTGACGTACATGTCACTTTATATAAACATGGATGTCAAACCATAGTAGTGTGTGTAACATTCATTTTATTAATTTAATATAGTTTTTATGCAATATTTTAAAAAAAATATTAGCATTCTGCACTCCTTCTCTATATAAACTATAAATGTACCAAGTTCCATGCTCCTCCGTCCGCGTAATTTTCGTAAAAAGGGATCCAAAGTTTTTGCTTAACGTATTTATTATATATATATATATATATATATATATATATATATATATATATATATATATATATATATATATATATATATATATATATATATATATATAGATATTTTATTAACTTCACATTATAACTTTACATATAAAGTATTTACCATTAATTGTATTGACGATTTAAACCATATATGAATATTTTGTCTATACATATATTTTACTAAATTCTTATAAATACTATAACCATTCAATAATACTTTAAATAAGTTTAACTTATACAAAACGCAAATAAATCAACAAGTGATTTATTTTCACTGTAAGAAATAATTACATATTTGATAATAAGGTTGATATCTTTGCTGACATAAAACAGAGCATGCGTATTTCATAGTTTGCGTCCGTAAATTTCAGTGCAACGCGTGAAAATAACAGATTTTAACAGATGTATCTAAATTATTATCTTGAATTGGTTCTATGTTTTATTTTATATTGTAAAGTAGTGCAACGCAATTTACTTATCCAATATCACGTACAAAGAAAAAGAGAATCAACTCTGTTATAGTAATACCCAAGTATTTTTAAAATGATCTAATTTTAAGTTATTATTATTATAGTTATTTAAAAATGATAAAATATGAAATACCTTACATAAATTGGTTCGCGCGGATGTCGTACTACTTCATTCGTGAAAATGATTATGGTTGTATATTCATTTCAAGCGCCACCTTTGTTCTGGCGGACTAATACGCCTATTGCGTGTATCGAGTTTAAGTGTAAACCGGAAAACGAACTTTACTATGTGTGAGGAAACGTATCTCAATCAATCATCAATCAAAGCAGATCAATTTTTACAAATCGGACAATTTAGTCAATATTCTCATTATAAAACATAAATGTGAGAATTTGTGTTAATCGAATTTATTATTTGATAAAGCATATTTTCTTAGGAAGTCGACTGACTTATAGTGTTTTTGTCCGCACTAAAATATAAGTATGCAAATTATCAACAAATTAAATTTTACCAAAAGGGGTCTTAAAACTGAGGACCAATACTTTATCTCATATATGAAATCGAATACACACCAACTCATTTTAATAGGTAGACCACAAAAAGTATGCTGTGGTTTTGCTTTTAATATGATTCTCAGCCCAATAAATACCTAATATTGACTTCGCATTCCACAAAATGTGTTTGTAACTTAGTTTTTCTAACTAACAGTAACTCACTCTTAAATAAAATTTGAAGCCACCTCAAGTAAGAGTTACTTCCTACTTATAGTTACTCAGTTGTTTTTGATATAAAAATAAACAATAGCCAGAGTTGATAAATAATACAAATGTTGTCAACCTTAATATTGAATGAATACGAGAGAATACCCAGTACGAGTATTCTCCAACAGTTATCCCATTATAGTGTTGAGGGTCAGGAATATTGCTGTTACCTTCAAGTTGGTAATTATTACTTACCCATGTTAATTTATACAATGCTCACTATATGTCAATATCTTGACAATGAACACCTTGAGTTACCAAGGAAATGTGGTCAGCTGTTTTATACATACTGCTTCTTGTGTTTTTTAAATAACAATGCATAATTCCGTTATTATATAATTATAAATTAATTAAAATAACATAATTGAAATTATTTTGCGTAAAATTTAAAATATAATTACATGTATATTTATTAGTTTCCTATTTTTGTTTTCTTACAGATGGGCAAATACATATTTTTGCTATTTGTCTCTGTATCAACATATGCAGCGCCAGCTCCTGATAATAAAAAAAGTGGTGTACCTGCCGATAATCTGAACACCGCAAGCAGTTCTTGTAAGCAAAGAACATAGATCATAAGCAAATCAATTACTATTTCATTTTTTTTTCTGCTTAACGCTTTATTGCCACATAGCGGGGTAGACAGAGAACCTAGTGTCAAGATACTCCGTTCTCCACTGAAAAACAGTTATGCTATGTATTGTTTTACTATTTCTTTTTATAACATTATCTGTACTAACATCTTTTGTTTCTGAGGACTTACAAGTCCATACAAAAATTTTGAAAATGGATTATTTTACACTAAAATTCTTATTAGATTTTAGAGGTATAAAAAAAAGGCACACGTGATATACGCATATACATATACACATATATATTTTCCATTTAAAAACCTAATTATTTTTCAGATTCTCATCAATACGCCGACTGGGGAGGTAATCGTCCTGGGGGATATGGGTTTTCAGTGACAGGATTTGGAATTATAGACGAATATCCAAATAAGCCTATTCACAAAGGATTTGGTGGATTCGACAACTCTCCTAAAAATACAGGCTATAATGCTCCTAATGACATAGGTTACGAAGGAGCAGGATATAAAGGTTATCACGGTTCAAATAACTTAGGTCCTGGTCGATATGGTGGCAGTGGATATGACACCAGCGCATATGGTGCTAGTGGTTACGGCAGCAGTGGCTATGTTGGCAGTGGCTACGGCGGCAGTGAATATGGCTCAGGATATGGAAACACCGGCTATGTTCCAAATGGCTTGGGTCCCGTACAAAAAGGATTTGATCCCATTCACGGCAACGGCGGATATGGAGGCTTCAGAGGCAACGGCGGCCTTAACTCGTACTATGGTTATAATAATCCTAACTATGTAGGCGGGGGACATCTGGGATATGGGTATTACAAGGGAAACATATACAACAACGGTGTTACGCCAAATTTAGTGACAGGCTACAGGGGATATACAAGGCGATAAGGCGATAACTTTACCTTTTGTTATGATTACTAATAAAGGGTGTCCCAAAATTAACGCAAGATTTGAATTAAATAGAAAATGCCATTTTAGTCTTAATAGCGAATGAATAATGAATATAATAGCAAATGGCGGCAAAGTCAAATCTTGCGTTAATTTTGGGACACCCTATATATTTTTATTATGTATTCACCAAGTTAATCTTATGTATATGAAGGCTTTAGCGTACGTTGTTAGATTTAAGCTAGCGAGGCTCAATGTTTAATATTTACCTAATAAACAGATTACGATTACAAATATGGTTATAGATTAAAAAGTAATATTTTTATTATAATTTTTACGTATACGCTACATTGGAGGTTTAAAACTGAAAAACTATGCTACTCCAGATTACCAGTAGAACCCTGAAATGGAACTTTAAACCATTTTACTGGACTACAAGTTTCAACTTACTTAAAAATGATAATAGAAAAGTACAAAAATAACGGTTTAAAAGGTTTTTTAAAGTAAAACATAGAAAGGTTTAAACTTTATTTTTTTAATATGTATAATATCAAAAAAAGAACTAAAAACCATTTAGTAAGTAGACTTAATTAAAGATGTTATAATTTCAAAGTGTACCAAAGAAATAACTGTTCACATATTTTAAACTAATATTTACGTAATTTTAAATTATAATTATCTATTATATACATAAATATTAAATTATGAAAACAAGGTGTGTTATTTTAATATTCCTAACCTTTACCATTTTAGGAAATAGTCAAATAATACAACAATACCATATATTTAGCAAATTTTATTACTAACAAAGGACATACACGTAATCTTAAATCATTTTTCCTACATCTTTAAAATTGTAGTTACATAGCGTAAAATTAGACAAAGTTACTGCGAAGTACTAAATTAGAGACTCATTGAAAATCACCACAATAGCACAATATAAAGACATCGTTTACTTCAACTTCGTATGTTTTTTTGTCTTTATTTTGTTAAAGCGTGACTTCCTCGAATCCCTGTGAACCAACTGCTAATCGGACCCGGAAGCACTCGTCTGTTTCTTCATAGACTTTAATGCCCTCTCCCGAAGTTTTTTCTCCAAGTCCTCATTATTTACTTTGCTGTCTTCTTCCTCCTCCTCTTCTGCGTCATCGCTATCAGAAGAATCATCTTTTCGTTTAGACGCTTTCTTGTGTTTCTTGTGTTTCTTATGTTTTTTTGAATGCTTCTTGTGCTTTTTAGCTTTTTTCGATTTTTTGGGTTCATCACTGTCGGAGTCCGAATCGGATTCAGATACCTTCTTTCTAGCTTTCTTCTTTGACACCTGGTCGCTATCTGAAGATGAATCTTCTTTTTCTCTTTTCTTTGCCTTTTTCTCACCGTCTTCGCGTACTTTGGACTTTATATCATCCACATGCTTAACTTTTGATGGTTTTTCATCCTTTTTGGATTTAATAATTTCGGGTGATGCAATTTTCTCTTTTATAGCATCTCCTTTCTTACGCCTCACTTCTTTTTCTGAGGAGGTTGAATCATGTTTTGGTTTCTTTTTGGTTGATTTCTCATCGCTATCTGAACTATCATCATGTGAGTCTTCTGAATCAACTTTCTTTGACTTTACCTGTTTCTCGGCTTTTTCTATCCTAGCGCGATCAACGTTTGCGTCTTTCCCTCGTTTCTTGGACTTTTTGTCGTTATCAGATTCCTCTGGAATGTTCTTTTGTTTGCTTTTGGAGCTCTTATGTTTGATTTCTTCCTCAGAACTAGACTCAGAACTAGATGAACGTGTCCGCTTCTTACGTGCTTTCTTCGCCAGTTTTTTCTTAGCATTCTTCTTGCTCTTCTTTTTCCTATCTTCTTCTGAATCGCTCGAAGAAGAATCTTCAGAATCACTGTCACTAGAAGAACTTTCTTTCTTCGCTCTTTTCGACCTCTTAGAGCTTGGTTTTTCCTTACGTTTGAGTTTAGATTTACTCTTAGACTTAGACACCTCCTCACTACTCTCGCTTTCTGATTCAGACTGCTTGCTTTTACGCTTATTTTTCTTAGCTTCCTGAACCTTGCTAGTGTCTTCTTCATT
Organism: Philaethria dido; assembly: GCA_033558755.1. Lineage (NCBI taxonomy): Eukaryota > Metazoa > Arthropoda > Insecta > Lepidoptera > Nymphalidae > Philaethria > Philaethria dido. Next base: position 333,945 of record JAKGSA010000269.1, read on the forward strand.
ATGTTCTTTCCCTGATGCATCGTCACCGGACCTTTCCGTCTTCTTACTTTCCATTTCATGTTTTCTTAGGAAAGGCGAGGGTGTACGGGAGAGGCTCTTAGAATATTCGCGTAAAATAGGTATCGTAATAAAGTCGTCTCTATCTTCTTCGTCTGATGATTGCACTGGCTTAATCTGGCTGTCGTTCTGTGGTACAGGTTTATCTCTGCTTTCATTGACCACAGATGACTCCCTGCTTGTACTTGATACATGCCCCTTAGAGCGCTCCCTTGGTAGTGACACCCGTTCGAGTGACTTCTTACTTAATTTTTCCACGTTTTCTGAAATAAATCAACAATTCATTATATGTAGTTACATATTACTTAACTTTATAAAAGAAACTAATAATATTGATATTTTTAAACAAAATCTCACCTTTACGTGGTATAGACACAGATTTTTCCAAACGTTCTTTAATCAAGTCGCTGGATCTCCTTTCACGCGATTTCCTTTCCCTGGATCTTCTATCCTTACCCGATCTGTCTCTCGATCTCTTATCCCTATAAAAAATTGCAATAATTACAAATTAATGATAATATAATAAAATTGTATGATGTCCATTTCTAAGAAGTAAAATTGTTTTCAATTCTACCGCATTCTTGTGTTAACAGAACTTTTTATGCTTTTATGCATGAACCCATTACTATTTTTTTTCCTGATAGCTAGCGCTTCTGATGTGGTCCCATTCAAATTAAAATAAGATCTGTCAAGCTGTAGTTTTTTAAGTATATATATAATAATTTTACTTTTTAGTGCTCATTAATAAGTCGGTTTATTTGTTAAATTTGAATTAATAAGTTTAAAAATAAACAAAAAAAAATATATAGAATACCTAGATCTCTCTCTGGAGCGTCGATCTCTCGACCGGCGGTCCCTCGAGCGTCGGTCGCGGGAGCGCCGGCCCGAGCGGCGCGGCGAGCGGGAGCGGCGCCGGGAACGCGACCGGCGACGGTCACGAGACCTGGTGGACATCAAAATACCTTTACAATTATAGGAATCTAATCAAAAAATCATCATTTTAATTTTTTGCCACGAAACGACTTACGACAAAGATCTTTATCGATTTTGATTGAACAAGAATATAAATTAAAATATAATTTAAAATAACCATTTCTGTTCAAAAAACTTAAATGTACAACTCTATATTGATGTTTCCCAAAAAAATATATTTGTCAAGTATTGGTGTATAGGTATATAGGTAGTATAGGTGCGAATTTATTTTTTTAATCAAAAAAGGCACGAGACATGTGCGTTTTCGATTTTTAGATGTAGCTATTACATATCCGAAATAACTAAAATATAAGTAGTATAAAGTAGAAATATATACGAAACGAATTACTAAACTCAGATCCGCCTATCTCTTTTCACACATAATGTATTATTTTCTTTTCACACATATGTAGAAAGAGAAGCAAGGAATAAAGTCCATCATATCACAAGCCCTAACTTCTTGTTGTTCAATGAAAAAATGCACACGCAGAAAAGAAAAAGAAACATTTGAAGCAAAAATAAAAATAAAATTAGGTACCTGTCCTTTGAACGTCGTCGAGAGCGTGAACGCGTGCGTCTACGTCTTTCAAGCGATCGGCGACGTTCTCGCGACCTGGCATGCATAACTTATATGTAAAAAAATTTTATGATAAAAAAATAAATCTAAATAGTTCGTATCGTGTTACAGTAACCAAAATATTACAAATGATAATTTTTCTTTGATATTTTTATAGTAGTAGAGATCCAAAACATATTTTATATAGTATAACAGTATATTGTGCACTTATGTTGTATCGTTCTATTTTATTGTATATATATATATATATATATATATATATATATATATATATATATATCTAAATATACAAACCTTTAACAAACACCAAAGGTAGGGAGGGTAATATAAAACATTTAAGTTATTATACTAAATAAAAATTCTGACGTGCAATTCCTAAACTGGTTATAAATTAAATTGTGTTTAATGTGTTTTTACAAGACATTAAAATATTCATATACGAGAACAATAATCGTCCATATCTATCACGCCATCGTGTCGCAGTGGGACAGTCTGTAAACGTAATTAGTTGTGAATTCGATTCCGCCTCGGGAATAATAATTATGTTTAAATTATTTCAGTTACGCCAAAGCGCGACGTTGAGTTCCGCCACTTAACGTGTCGAATTTAGACGGAAAGCGACGGTGTGTACTAACAAACACCAGGTTCTCTCAGACCGACCTACCATAGGGATAAAGCGCGAAGCTTACCTCTCGCGTCTTTCGCGCTCGCGACGGCGGCGCTCTCTTTCGCGCTCCCTCTCGCGCTCGCGCTCACGTTCGCGGTCACGGTCGCGGTCGCGATCGCGACGCTCTACGGAACGGCGTCGGCTGCTGCGGCGACGAGACTTGCTCCTACATGTATCAAAATAAATACATAAATCATTTAGAATTAGTAGTAAACACCACTTATATATTGAGTCGTATAGAATGAAAATCAAAAAAGGTAATCTGCCCTTTGCATAGTTTACGGCGAGTCAAATTTTTAATTTTTTTTTAGCTTACCGTTTTCGATACCAAACCAAACTAAAATTTTAATCTGAATAACAACAAAAAAAAGCTCTTAAAACGTTATTTTACATTTACTATTTTTCTATACCAAAATTTCATTTCAGATTTTAATTCTATAGAATTAGAAATAGAATAGAGTCGAATATGTTTTATGTGATGTTTTATTATTATTATGTTAAATCACTACAGACATGTATTTTGTTTTATTTAATTCAATATTATTTTTTCATTTTTATTCAATCATTTTAATAAGGATCTACTAAGCTTTTTGGGGTAAATACTGACAAAAACTGATATACAAAAATTTAAAAAACTAAAACCTTGATGACGAAATCCATAACAATGTACATAACAAGTCATTAATGACATATCGCGTTCCTATTAACATTGTCGGAAGTGAAAATCGATCATTTTCAAATACGGACACAGTTAATCAACTGAATAGCTTCACGTACATAGCTTCACGCTGTATCCCGCATATAGCAGGGTAGGCAGAGGGAGCCTAGTCTTAAGACACTCCGTTCCCCATTTAATCATGATGTAAATAACAATTAAGATATTATTTGGCCACCTATAGAAAAAAATACAGTTTTTTAAGAGTGATTGATTAATGGAACAGAAAAGGCAAAATGCGTATACGACATAACCAACGGCTGTCGTGGCGCAGAGGCACAAGCGTGCGACTGTAAACACGACAGGTTGTGGGTTCGATTCCCACTCCAGGTAATGTAAAATTTAGTAATTTCATTTTTTGGCTTTGGTAACAAGGCAAAGCACAGCGTTGAGTTCCGCCACTCAACACGCAATGCCTCAATTTGGCGGAAAGTGGGGAACGGAAATGTTGAAAGAGAACGGAATGTCTTAACACTAGGTTCTCTGGTTCTCTCTGCCTACCCCGCTATATGCGGGATACAGCGTGAAATTAAAAAAACATAACCATGTCGTATACGCATTATAACCACTAGGACATGGTTACTAGGAATAGGCGATATGAGGATAGTCAGAGCTCTATAGCTATTTGTTATATTGGCAGTCAAACTATTTAATATTATATTTTATAAAAAAAAATATTATATTTACTATAGAAATGCTGTATAAAAACTATTCTGACCTTTCTCGGCGCGAACTCCGTCTGGGACTTACACTCGTTGAAGAGTCGCGATTTGAACGATACTGACGTTTTTTATGAGAAGACCTCTTCTTGGCACTGCCGCCTATATAAATAAATTAAAAATTGCGAAAATACAAATATTGTAATTACCGTACAAGTAAAAAGAATAGCAAATCTTTGTCATAATCAACATTTCTCAAGTTTCCATTTATTAGGCATCCTCATTATTTTTGAAATTTAAAGTAAAAAAAATTAAAAAGTTTTTTAATAAAAAAAAGGTCTTAAAAAATTAACATACGAGAAGAAGCTGATGACGATCGACGTTCACTGGATGAATGGCGTGCTTTTTCCACGGGTTTCTCCTCCTCTTTTTCGGTAGCGGACCTGTCACGGAAAGCAATTTAAATATATAAATGTACTCAAAGGTTAATATTTTTACACAATACCTAGTATGTAAATGCTTTGTTAAGTTATTGATAGTCCTTTGCTACCAATTGTGTACTTACCTACGTTTTGTTAGCAAATTTCAACAACAAATTCACTTATATAATCATATTTGCATAACAATGTATAAAGTGTAAAAATTGTACTTAAAACATAATTGGTTGTTTTTTTTAATAAATTATAAATTTTACTTATGGTAGGATTAGATCACAGTAAATATCAATAAAGTCAGGTTTAACAGAAATTAAAAATAACAATTATATTTTTTTTTTTAACTTCACGCTGTATCCCGCATATAGCGGGGTAGGTAGAGGGAACCAGAGAACTAGGTTCTCTGGTTGTTAAGACACTCCATTCTCAATTCAGATCCCCACTTTCCGCCAAATTGAGGCATTGTGTGTTGAGTGGCGGAATTCAACGCCGCAAAATTATAAAATTGTAATTAATATTTTACTTGTTAGGTGATGCAGATCTAGATTTTGGTTCTGCTTCATTCTTCTCCTCCTTTTCAGCAGTATCTTGGTTATCTTCTTTGATTGAATCAATTGAGATGTGGTTTTCTTCTTCCTTTACTTCAATTTCTTCTTTCTTCTCAGGTGATTTTCCATTTTCTACATTTAAAAAGAATATAAAAAATGTAACATTCATAAATATACATATTAGTTACGTGGCCTCAATAATGTCCAATTCTTTGAGAAAAAAAGCCCTGAACCAACTTTTCTACATAATGGAATTTTAAATGTAATCATGCAAAATTTATGTTTAGCATTAAATATTCATGTATTATTCATTCCAATAAAGTAAGGGTTTCTATGGATGTATATTCTAAATTTGTCTAAACAATTACTGATAGACCTTACAACATTTTTTTAATGAACATACTAAAAATTTCCACAAACCTTTAGGTTCTGGTAACTTGATGTCATCCACATGAGGCTTGGGCTGGCTCACCTTATCACGACTACGACGCCTCGATCGACGCGGACTGCCACCGCTGCGACGACGGCTAATGAAAAAAAATATGTATAAATGTAACTGCGAATAAGTTGAAACAATCGGAAATACATACATATTAAACATCTGAATATGTAGCTAGTGCACAACTCGAATTTCGAATATAAAAAAAAAATAATAATAAAAAAAAGTCCCGCTAAGTTTCTTGCGCCGGTTCTTCTCAGGTCTGAGGCATTAAATTTAGTGAACCGGTGGTAAATTATTTGACGTTCAAAAATTGAAGCATGAAACTTCTTATTTTGAATAAAATTATTTGACTTTGACTTTGATTCATAAAACATGACACCTCTATTGAAATTTGGTAAATGACACTTTAAAATCCTTAGAAAATTTCTTTTCAATTCCTTTTCTAGTTTATACAGAAATCAGAGTTATCGTACTTAGTAAATATATTTTAATACATACTTCCTATCAGAAGATCGATCACGTGACCTGGTGCGAGAGCGGCGCCGGTCGCGGGACCGCCGCCTTGAGCGCGAACGAGACCTGCGCCTATCCTTGTCTTTATCCTTGTCCTTCTGCTGCTCTTCCTACAATTCATTTATATCAAGACATTTGATTTGTATATAAGAAATTATTATGAATTATTTCATAGAAAATTACTAAAAAAATGTATTTTGAAAAATAGTGACATTTTTCAAGGTAATAAGCTTAAAAATTCGAAGTCAGAACTAAAATAAATACAAAGCATTTCTGTGTATATTCATATTTTAAGATATACGAAAATATAATACCATCCGTTTTTTTATTTCTTCTTTCTTCTGCTGCGTGAAGGACTCAGGAATTCCGTTCTCACTGGCCTGTGCGCTCAGCAACAGCTCCCAAAGCTCGCCCATAAACAGCCTCGCGTTCTTCCCATTTAGAAATCCAGTCAGGTTGATCTGCATTTTCTTTGGACAAGGGAACTGGGAGACGAGGAAGCGGAGCGGGAAGAAAATATCAAACAATTAATCATCTATCGACACGAGCGCAGTAAATTCCGTTCAGTAGAGCGCTATACCAGTGGTTACGTTACAACTCGGTTCGGAGAAAAAATTGGACTCGAGGAGGCGTTCAGAGTGTCTCATTGCACGCGCAAGCATATAAACGACAGAAGTGACTCGGGTAGGGAAGCGAGAATATAGTAATTATGCATATATTAAAAGTTGAAGACGGCGCGGCTTCGGTTTCAGGCGGGACGTACTTGCGCCGCGGAGCCCGCCGCCACCCACGCGCGGCGCCGCCTCCGCCGCCGATACCACGCTCGGAGACCGCCACATTCAATCTTGCATCTGTAAGGGTGTTGCGAACACAACCACATTATGTTGACCGCAAAGCCTAACAACGAAACTTCCCTACCTCGAGTCAAATCTATCTCTGAGCACCTCGGAGTCGTTAGATTTGGGCTCATTATTGAAGTAGCATTTAAGTATTTAATTTCCCCGTAAATACCGATTCAGAATGCTAAGGGCCTCCATAAGAAGAGCGGGCGCGCGGCGACGGCAGGCGGCTGCGGCTGGCGGCGATGGCGGCGCGCTAACCCATGGGGACCATAAAAATAGCCATAGCCAATGAATATACATTTATTAATTATATACTTCAATTGCAGTTTCCTTTTCATATAAATTGATACAATGACTGAAATTTCAATTTTTGTTTAAGATTTAAACCAAAAGAAACTGCAATGATTACATTGTTTTAGAAATATTTATATAACAGTGCAAAAATGTTAGTCACCTTTTCCTCGAGCTGATTGTTCACATAGTCGATGACCACGTCGTCTTCTAACTTCAAGATCTCAGTGATTTTCTGGGTGATCCACGGCTTCAGAACATCCAGTTTCACCTTGGACATGTCCACCTTAAAAATAAGTTTTATTAAAATCCTAATAATTAATTGTAGTTTTAAATAGATTCTAATGTGGTTCATTTAATTAACAGAAAACCAATATATGGTGTACAGATTTCATTAAACGCAAAATAAAATTTCAAAATCATTTAAAATATTTAAAGTGTACATATTTAAATGTAAAATATTTTCCTATAAATAATATTTTGCCCTAACTTATTTAAATTTTTGGGGTGGACTACTATTGGTTAACATGTTTTATAAAAAAAAATTGTAAAACATAAACTCTTAACCATTTAATTGTTTACAATAATAATTTCATTACACAAAACAATTAGCACTGAATATTTTTACTAATTATTTCATTAATGATAAAATGTATACACTTTGCAACTAAACCTTATGCTTATACAAGACAATTTTAATATAATTTTAGTTTAGAAACTTTCATGAATAAGTGTTGTCTAACACTATTAATATTGCTATATTATAATAATAATTGATATCAATTTCATACCTGCTGGGTCAAACAATCACCAAACTTCATTTGTTTCATTAATTTTTTCTCTTTGTCACTGAAGCGAGTGTCCTGCTCCGTGCTTGTACCCTATTTTTATTAAATAATAATTTTATTCAATAATTATTTCTTTTTTTTTTTTTATAATATTGAGAATACTCAAAATTCAAATCACACGGACCTGAAGTGTATTGTAACACTAAAACTATACTAAAACCATAAAAAATAAAAAACTAGTTATCAATAAACATCATAACCTCTAACGTTTAATTACAATTTTAATGTATTTTAGATCTGTCTTATGTTTTTCTAACCAAAACTATACTGTATATGATGGAAAGGTTATATGCAATATACAAGCGAAAATAGTAAATGATCGTAATTTAAATTGTAAATCATATTTTTTACTGAATAAACTGCAAATATCAAAAAAGCTGATAAAGCACCACGTTGTTAATAAATATTAAATTAAGCTTACCGTATACATCATCATATTTGAGCATTGAACGATAAAAATCAATATAATAAAATAAGCGGCTTGGGTTAAGCCTGTATAGGCGTATTAACGCCTACTCTTTATATATATTATCAATACACAACAAATTGAATTTCAGAACATAATACACTTCTGCAAAGATTCAATAAACTTGTATTGCTATAATTTCACTATCCATGCTTATTGAATATTAAGTTTTCCACGACGCTACAACTACAAATTATGAATCAACGTGATAAACCGCCATGTTAAAAACAAGATGGCGAAACGATAAATTACGTTTGAGGGTGAGACTTGAGCTATGACTAAAATCGATTATTCGTAGCTTAAAATCGATTTACAATGCTCTATATCTTATATTTTCATGAAATATTAAAAATATAAAATATAGAGCATTAAAAATCATCATGTTGATTTTGATAAAAAAGGTAAAAAATATTTAAATTTTAATTCAACCCATAAAATATCTCTTCCTTTTAAATATTTTTAAAATCTGGTCCTTGATTGAATTTTATTGATTTATGTACTACTTAATAATTGATGATTTAGTAATGTACATTTGTACAATTTACTTCGTTTTCTGCCAAAAGTGTTTGTTGCAATTTAAAGACGGCTTATAAATATTATAAATTGCACTTTTTTGAAGTTTCCTTTCTAGAAACTTCAAAAAAGTAGCCAAGGGAATAAGATATGTGAAAGTATAAGGAGTATTATGATAATAAAAATATTTTTTTTTTTTCTAACATCCAAATTTACTTTATATTTTGTGTAAAGTATTGCATATTTTTTAATTTCCATATTTTCGTTTTGAAACGAATCGAATACTGTGTAATGTATTTTCTATGCATTCTCTCGATGCCTTGATTCTATACATTTATCTCTTTATTTATTTATCGTGACGTATTTTTGTTCACTCCAGTAATAAAAAAAAATCTCTGCTTTCTGTCAAAAACACCAAAAAGTAACAAAAAGTAATCAATGTTAAAAATTAAAAATCTTGCATTCATTATTGCATTAATTAAATATATAATATATTCATTATTGCATTAATATAATATTTGAGAAATATTGCAAGTGTGTAATAGAGTTTAGATCAGAGCTGTCATTGACTTTGAAATCAAAACACTACTTTCAAATTTCTCAATATTAAAAAAAGAAACGAATTTATCGTTTGTTGTTATTCATTCACTCACTTGACATCACTTTCATGCTCATATTATCTTATATGGGACTGTTCGTAATATCATCTTACCTAATATCATCAAGAAGCGGAGAATAAATATATTTAAGCGTTTGTAAATTAATTAATATTTTTAATTTATAGGCCCTCGGATTATTAAAGTTTTATGTCATATTATCCAATTGTTCTCAATATTTTACACTACACATCACGAGATGCACATACATATACTCAGTTCTCCACTTACCGCCAGAACTCGAGTTTATTGTTTTGAGTGCTGGACCTCAATTCCTCATTTTGTCTTACTAGAAATGAAAAAAACAAATTAATAATCCTTCAACTAGGAATCATAGCCACAACCATCATGCTTACAGTCTGATGCCGTGTCACTACGCCACTATGGCCTCTTGTTAAAAACATAATTAGGCGATAGGTGTTCTTCGTTTTGACTATATTTTTAAAATTAATATAGTCAGGATTCATATTTTCAACTTAGAAATATGTTCATGATACAGTAAAACTGCTTAATTATTTTTCGTATTGCAACTTAAAGCGTGTTGTCTGTTTCCGTTGATTTTCATGTCTGATACGATTCGTAGTCGGTAGTCCGTTTAACATGCCATCTATGCTGAAACAGAAGCGGTTGATGTCTAACTGGCCACTAGCCTGCAAATTAGAAATACTGAGTGACTGGTGTTGTAGAAGAGCGACTCCGATTTTATTAAACGCCCAGAGTCCAGACATTTACATCACAGTAGTACAGTTATCGAAGGACATACGCATTTCATAATATTAAATTTTTATATTTGAATGAATAGTACTAATAAAACTGACTTAATTCAATATCTACACGAAATTACTGTTAAAATATTCTTTCCTGGTTATTATACTTTTTCCTGAGGTGGGTGTAATGTTTGCGCGTGACATTTTATATAAAGTATGCACCGAAAGTAAACGATATACTTTGATTAATTTAAGAATAATCGACGTTTTACTACCAATATGAATTTAAGATATCTACGCCTGTCAACTCTTGTTGAAACCAGCTGACTTAGTATTACATAGCCTAAAAATGTAATATTTTATCACATTGCACAATTTATGTTATATATTTTGGCGTAACGCATTGAATCAGCAATATGCCAACTTAAAATTATTAATATGTAACAATTAATATTGTTAGAAACATTGAATGGCACAAACGACAACCTCACAACATTTAGCATGTATAGGTTATAATATATTAAACCAATTAGTAAAAAATCAATTTTATTTTAAGAATGAAAAATTAAATAGGTATATACGTTTTTTGACTTTCAAAAATCCTTACAAAAACTTAAATACGTCGAATGCAATTATTTTTTTCATAAGTGGCATTTAGTTTTAAGTAACTTTACTCTTTAGCTGTAACACGCAAACGTAATGTTTACTTGTTGTTTCCATTCAATTATTTAGAGCCGTTTATGTATTATAATTGCGTAAGCTTTGTTGTGGTATTAACTTATTTTCGTCTAGCTACAAGTCATATGGCCTGATCTTTGACATTGATGCAAGATATCAATTGATGAAATACCCTACTAAATTTGTTACTTGTCTTGGTTATTCTTGATTATTGAATGAACTCCGTTAGATTCATATTGTAGTGACCATGTGTATTTTAAGATTTTTTAGTCATGAAGCCAATAGTGTTAATAAAACTAAAGAAATACTTTCAAAATTAAGATTAGTTGACTCGGATGTGCAGGAGTTGTCAACAGAGTTTTGCTACCATGTGGAACTTGCCGAAGGTTGTAATTACCTAAATATTAATCAAATAAAAATATTACAGTGGCTTCTGAGTTCACCTCTGCAGCCTCATGCATTAAAAAATGAATCTGTTTTTAAATTTGTGAATGATAATCAAACCGTAATTGAAATTGGGCCCAGGTAAGTCATGACAAAATTTGAAAAATAAAAATAGTAAACCATTGAAATTGTACATTATCTTATACATTGTAGGTTTAACTTTTCAACAGCCGATTCAAGTAATTCAGTTCAGATTTGCCAAAGTGTTGGGTTATATGATGTTGTCCGTCTTGAAACCTCTACAAGATACCTCATTACATTTAAACAGTCTAAAAATGTCAACAAAATTTTATTTGAAAATTTGGCTGCACCACTACATGATAGGATGACCCAATGTGTTTATACAAAAGAGAATCTGCCACGTCAAAGCTTTAATGAAGGGCTGCCAAGAGATTTGGAACCATGGTTTGTAGTACCTTTACAAGCGGAAGGAATGTCTGCAATGGAGAAAGTTAACAAAAAATTAGGTAATGCTATAATTATTTAAATCATACAAGAAGGTGCACAATTTTTTTTTCTTATCACTAACATTATTTGGATATAATCAATATATGTATAATATATTAAAATTTAACTTTTAAGGTTTGGCTTTTGATTCATGGGATATGGAGTTTTATATGGATTTGTTTGTAAATAAACTAAAGCGGGATCCTACAAGTGTTGAATTATTTGATCTGGCACAGAGTAATAGTGAGCATTCAAGACATTGGTTCTTTAAAGTAAGTTAGATATATTCCAAAAACAGAAATTTCAGGAACAGATAATAACTATTATTAATATGCTTATTAGCTTCTGTATCTATCTATATATGAAAACAATTGTATAAAATTAATTTATATCTTTACATGTATCTATTTTATAGCATAAACCAATGATTGCATCTTTAAGTACATTGATTTTTAGATCTTTCCAAATTATTTTGTTATTAAAAGTACTTTTACTTTTAGGGTAAAATAATTTTGGATGGCAAAGAGATAAGTGACTCCCTAATTGACATGGTTGCTTCAACACAAAAAACTTCTAATGATAATAATGTTATTAAATTTGGTGATAATAGCAGGTATATGATGTATATTTTTCTAAAACATATATAATTAATCAAATTTATTATTATAAATAAAAATATGTTTATTTTTTTCCAGTGCAATAAAAGGTTTTAAGCATTCAAAACTTAAGCCAAGTAATATAAAACAGCCTTCTCAGGTAATTAAGGAAATCACCGAATCTGACATAATATTTACAGCTGAAACTCATAATATGCCAACAGCTGTAGCTCCATTCAGTGGTGCTACCACAGGAACTGGTGGCCGTATAAGAGATGTGCAGGGAGTCGGTCGTGGTGGCCACACTGTTGCAGGAACTGCTGGGTATAGTGTGGGCAATTTAAACATTCCAGGTTAGTTTTTGTAAAGAATTTCCTATCATTAGTTATTCACTACAGACACTAAAATTATAAATAATTTTTTATTTTCAATTTTTTCATGCATTATTAAATATATTAATTTGAAAATAAAAATTATTAAATTCATTATATTTTTAATTTGTAATGTCAATGACAGCAATCACTACTGTAAGTGGTATCTGGGTATGCAATGTTGCTCAGAATAAAAAAAAGCAAGTTCACACTTTATCCCGTATAGCAGGTAGTCGGAGAAAACCAGTGTCAAGACATTTTTAATGGTGGAACCTACAAACAATCCCTCAAGTTCACTAAATAACAGATATTGTCACAGTGCACCAAGTTGACTGTCCTGTACTTAAAAATCAATTACAATTGGCTTTGTATAAGAATAGAATTAAGATTTGTACCTTTATTTATCATTCTGTGTATAATATACTGGTATATTCAGTTTTACAAAATGTTTAACATGTATAATTTTTATTACAGGCTACAATTTACCATGGGAAGACAAAACATGGCAGTATCCAAACAATTTTGCCAGCCCACTTCAAATAATTATAGATGCCAGTAATGGTGCTTCTGATTATGGGAATAAGTTTGGAGAACCTGTCATTACAGGTTTGTTAGGAATAATATATGTGATGTAAAATTAAAATATATAATTAATTTTTCCACTAGAATATTGATAGTTCCATTTAATTTTTTTATGAAATAATACAAAAACAATAAACAGTTCTTTTTTATATATAAATTTATTGTGAATTTGGCAGGTTTTGTACAATCCTATGGTCTTAAGAATGCTGATAATGTGAGAGAGGAATTTGTGAAGCCAATTATGTTCAGTGGTGGTATTGGATACATGCCTCACAGTATGATTAAGAAAAATAAACCCAGTGAAGGTACCATTGCTATCTTGTCTTCTATCTTCTTCTATCTTATCTCTATTATATCTTTAATTAAATATTTATAATTTGAAAAATAAATAAAAAGAGTGCTTCAGGCACCTCTTACAATTTGGCACTGAAGATTAGCTAATCTATTTAAAATTATTATTCCAATAATCAAATTTATTAACTTTAAATATTTGATAAAATTTAATCTCAAATAAGTAATTATATGACTACCATCCAAATTATTTAAGAAATATAATAGAATATAAAATAACAATTGATCTTTTGAATTCCAAATAGTATTAGTTATTTCTTTATTTGTTCAGGTATGTTACTAGTAAAAGTTGGTGGTCCTGTGTATCGTATTGGCGTGGGTGGCGGTGCAGCTTCCTCAGTGGCCGTCCAAGGAGATGATTCCAGAGATAATGCACTTGATTTTGGAGCTGTTCAAAGAGGTATAAAATTATACTTTACTTAAATTACCACTTTATGCCCCAAATATGAAACATTGCGTATTAACACCGAAATAAAAATAATGTAAATTCCACCCGCCTGGGAATCGAACCCGTAACTAATCGCGCTTACAGTCAGATGCTGTCCTATTGTGTCATGAAGACTTCTCATGTAAAAAATATTTTAATCCAATGTGTAACTTATTACCAAATTAAAGATTTAAATCTTAAAAAAAAATATTAAAAAAGAACTAATAAATTCATCCTTAATTTATTATTTATATAAATTATAATACAGAATTATTTTTTTTATATAGGTGATGCTGAAATGGGTAACCGTCTCAACAGAGTTGTTAGAGCATGTTTAGAAGCAGATCAAAACCCAATTGAATGTAAGTAAACTATTGGTAATTAACCTTCAATTCTACAATATTGCTCTTGCCATATTAGTACTTTTTAATTAAAGTAATAAAATCTTCTAGTGCTATCTTGACCCGGTTTTTGCCAATGTAAATCATAACTTAAAAAATTGGGGAAGTGTTAAATATGAATATACAACTATTAAAGTGTGAGTCCTTGTTGAACTGGAGTAATTAATTTAGAGTGTGTTTCTTTTAAAAGTAATTATTTTTTTTATTGTATTCACATAATAAATTGTAAAAAGACGTTTGTGTGTTAAAGGTTATTACCTAATTAGTGATTTTATAAATGATAACACACCTTGGGAATGAAATGCTCGCTCCAGTCTGTTTCAAAGGTATCATTGCCAATAATAAAGAATTGTAAACCATTGTCGAATATAAAAAAAAAAAAAAAAATAGTCGCGCTGAGTTTCTTGCGCCGGTTCTTCTCAGGTCTGAGGCATTAAATTTAGTGAACCGGTGGTAAATTATTTGACGTTCAAAAAATGAAGCTTGTAACTTCTTATTTTGAATAAAATTATTTGACTTTGACTTTGACTTTGACTTTGAATAAAAACTCAATCTGATGATATTATACTACTTACGACAATATGACTTATGCAATCACTCCTTCAGCTATCCATGACCAAGGCGCAGGTGGAAATGGCAATGTACTCAAAGAACTTGTCGAGCCTGAAGGAGCAGTTGTCTTCACTAAGGAGTTCCAGTTGGGAGATCCAACTATTACTACTTTAGAATTATGGGGTGCTGAATATCAGGAAAATGACGCCTTGCTATGTACTAAGGAGAATAGGAACATACTGGAAGGTAAAAGTACCTTAGTACTTAATAAAATATTAGTAATGAAATATATTAAATTACTTAATACATGTTTTACTGCTTTCTGTATTCTTTTTTTCTGTTCTTTCATTCTTCAAGATTTCATCCTTTTCTGATTCATATGGCCCTAAATTTTTGACTTGGCATGTGTTCATATGGAAGTGTACAAAATATATATTTGAGATATATTGATGATATTGATCTAATATATCCATGTATCAGGTGAGGAATGAAATCTTGAAGAATTATCCTAATGTTAAATGTTTTGAAAATGAAAATTAAAATTAGTTATATTTTTGCTCTCATATTTTCAGTTATTTAAAATCTTCCCAGGGTGCTTCTATGACGACAGTCTTAGATTTAATTTAGAAATAAGATATATTTTAATTATCGTTAATAATCATCGTTATTTCTTCAGAAATTTGTCGCCGTGAGAGATGCCCAGTGTCGTTTGTAGGAGAGGTAACAGGGGATGGATTTATGAGTCTCATTGAAGACAGCTATAAAGATTCTTATTTGAGCAGATCTGATAGACTAAAACCGGAAGTCAAATCCAAATTGCCTTATGATTTACACTTAGAAGCAGTACTTGGTAAGTTGCTATTAACTTATTTGTAACTTATTTCTTTAGTGCATTATTAAAAAGTTGATCATTTCCATTGAAGGAAGTTACTATTAAAATAAAGTGCTTTTTTTTTTTATATTAGTTTTAAATAATAAATTGAAATGAAAAATGAAGCTAAATAATTTATCATTATTATTGTTTCCTAATTTCGTTAATATTTAATAACTTTAACATTGTATATACAGGTAATATGCCTCGGAAAACATTTGATTTTAAGCAGGACAAGCGTACTAAGGTTCCCTTGTCCTTGCCCAGTGATGTTACTGTTGAGAAGGCATTAGATAGAGTATTGAGACTTGTTAACGTTGCCAGCAAAAGATATTTGACAAACAAGGTAATTGCTTTTTAATTATATTTTATGCTATATAAAAAACAAACAAAATTAAGTTGTAAATGATATTTAAATGCTATTTATATTTATAATATAATAAACTTATTGAATAGATAGTTAATTATTGTCACTGTATAATATTAAATTTCCGACTATAAATTTGGAATGTATAACTTCTTGTTTACAAAATGTGTAAACATGCAGCTTTATTAGGTAGCGATTTGACTTAACTTCGTTTGTTTGATGACGGAACCATACACCGCACTTTGTCTTAACAGACTTTGTCTTAATAATATTATTATAAGAAATATATTTAGAAACACAAAATAAAATAACGTCTTTCTCCGCCCTAGTAGGATTAAGTGCGGCGTTGAATTCCGCCACTTTACATGTAATGTCTCAAATTCGGATAGTAGTTCGAATAACATTATTAGAAAGCGTATAAAAATTTAACCGCAGCGTTTACCGCATGGTTTAGCGGTCACAGCGTATGAACAGTTCGCGAATGAAGCGGGTTCGAGTCACGTTACGTTCAATTTTGTATACGTTTTCCAAAAAAATAAAGTTTTTCGTTTCCTAAGTGTGTCGTTAACTCTTTTAATTATGAAAAATAAAAAATACAGCATTTAATTGTATTTAAATATATGTTATAACAGGTAGATCGTTGTGTATCCGGTTTAGTGGCTCAACAGCAATGCGTGGGGCCCCTCCACACGCCACTGGCGGACTGCGCGGTCATAGCGCTCTCATACCACGAGCTGGTCGGCTCCGCTACGTCTATAGGCACACAGAATATTAAGGGCCTCTTGTGTCCCGCTGCGGGCGCTAGACTGTCTTTGGGCGAAGCCCTAACTAATTTGGTAACATTTATTTTAGTAATATTTATTTATAAAAGCAAAAAATTAAATTAAAAATTGAACTGAATTTTTATGTAAGTTATACATAACATATGTATTAGGAATGGGATAACTTAGGAATGGTTTGAGGCACTTCAAAAATGTAACTTTTTGTATATACTTTTTTGTTTAACGATTTTATTATAGTATACATATTATTTGTCATCTATGTATTAACATTTAACACGAACAAAATTATGTGGACGGAGAAGAAAAATTGCTATACTTATTGTTATAGGTAAGGAAAAGAAGTTAGAGCCAATATTTTGATTGTAACGTATCAAAGCGTTTAAAATAATCTTAAATACCATTTTATCTATACGTATAAAAAAATGAGTGTCTGTTTGTAATATTAAAGTTACCGTGTTTTATAACTTGCATATGAATGTATCTACGGTATATATACCGAAATATTTTTTACAATTTTTATCTGTCTGTCTGTTTGTTGTGCTAATCTCTGTAATGGCTGGACTGATTTTGACGGGATTTTACTGGCAGATGTAAGTATGCAGCTGTAATTAATTGGGCTTTTACGCTAAAATCACGTTTTTAATAAATAGTATATATGTTTGCCATGTGTACTTTACGCGATAACGGAGCTATTAGTTTAGGGAATTACTTTTCATAGCAAGATATATGTATCGAATTTCTATTTAATCAAATATAATTAGTGCACTGATTATAGTTTTAAAGAAAGTAGAGTTACCTTATCCCTTACCTTACCCCCTTACCTTACCCCTTTACCTTACCCCCTTACCTTACCCCTTTACCTTACCCCCTTATCTTACCCCCTTACCTTACCCCCTTACTTATATTTTATACCTATTTTATGTATCATAATTAAAATGAGATAATATAATTACACCGACTGTACTTTCAATCGTGCTCTTAAAAAAAATTGTCATTTGTATAGACACAAGGTTAAAAGTTATCTAGTTTTTAGTGATATACCATTAAGTAATAACACGTAATAATTTTCAACTAATTTGTAATAAAACAACGTAATTACAAAAATCTTAACATAGTACTTGATTTTAAGGGCTAATTTAAATGAACATATTTTAAGGTTAGGAACTCCAAAGCTAAATTAACTACGTCATGTTGATATATCAAATTTTTTGTACTGTTGTGAAATTTCACAATATTAATTGAAATTAATTCATTTAAAATTACGTTTTGCGTATAGGTGTTGTCACTGATTTAAAGGTTATCTATTTTGTTAAATATTTTTTTAATCACGTGAGTTTAATATGAGTTAGCACGTTTTTAAATTGTGATATTTATGCTTTAACGAGGACGTTTATAGCTATATATTTTATTTTTATAATTTGTGCTACTAGACGAGACTAAATCTCTTTCAAGTAATCTTAAATAGAAATTATTATACTATATAATTGTTTTTGGTACTTAGTTACAATCGTGTAAACCTATTTAAATACCGAATATACAAGTTATATTCAATCATACCAAATACTAAAGATAAAGAACACAATAATTGTGATACAGCATCTGATTGTTAATGCGATTATTGTGGATTCGATTCCCTCTCGGCTCAAAAATTATATTTAAATTATAATATATAATTCACAAAAATAGCGTAACTTCTACTTATACTGTACTGCAGTGTTCGAGTGTACAAGGTGTCCATATAAAACGGTTCCGACCGGCTTAAATTTTGTAAATGACACTAAATTATTTATAGAAAATTTGGAGTTACTTTGCAAAAAAATAAGTTCAACAAAATTTTCAGATATAAAAAAAAGGCCGCCAGGTATATTCGATAGTGAATTTGCTAAAAAATATCCTTTACCGATTACTCTAAATATATACCGGCTTCCCCAAATCTGCTAGCTTACCATTTTAAAAAGGTTTTTTTCACCCGTCGCCACTGCCGTTCAGGTGTTCGCCGGTATATCGGAGCTAGAGGACGTGAAGTGTTCCGGCAACTGGATGTGGGCGGGCAAAACGGGCGCGGAGGGCGCGGCGCTGGTGGCGGCGTGCGACGCGCTGTGCGCCGCCATGCGCCGCCTCGGCGTCGCCGTCGACGGCGGCAAGGACTCCCTCTCCATGTGCGCCAACGTCGCGGGAACACCCGGTTTCTATTTTTTTTTTGACCTGTGCTTTGTCAATGACTATAATTTAAACTGTCGCAGTCGCTGTATCTGGCTGTTTAATGCAAATGTTGATTAATCAACGTTCTAAAACGTTGATTTATCGAAAACACATGAGTATATGGATATGGGTTGATATGTCACAGTTTTGGGTACCTAAAAATATAAACATTACAATCCATATTTTCTGCTATTCAGTTTTTATCCAAGTATTATGATAAACAATTGAAAATATTTTTTGTTTCAGTTAAATCACCGGGAACTCTAGTAGTGTCGACATACGCCCCCTGCCCGGACATTACTGTTAAGATTGAACCAGCTTTACTTGAAGAAGGCTCAGCTCTCATTCACGTACCAGTTTCTGCAGGCAAATACAGGTATCTTATTGTATATAGTTATTAGATTGGTAAAATATTAATATGATAGCTTTAAATTAAATGAGTTGTTATTGTTTATTCTTTATAATATAACCAGCTGAACGACGATTCGTCACAATTTCGTCTGTATAGACCAGGGCTTCTTAAAGTATGGGTCGCGAGCCCAGCTTGCTTTTCGCGTAGCAAAATTATGGGGTCGAGAGATTTTAATGTGTTTTGGCCAATTACCAATTTGTATGGGGTCGTCGAGAAACTCGCAATCATAAATGGGGTCGTGAATGACAAAAGTTTCAGAAGCCCTGGTATAGACTACGAGGTGTGTTCAAAAAGTAAGGTGACTGTGAAATTTGGCGGGCAACATACTTTCGATTATCGACTTTTTTATTTTGTTATGTTGGTACACTCTTCCCGAACATCTGTACCAAGTTTCAAGTGTATAGCATTTTTTGTTTGGTTGGGAGAGGCGTAAAGGTTATAAGTGTTTTGCGTGCTCGGCGATTTCTTGCTATCGAAAAATATGGATTTGCATCAAATTTTGTGTAAAAAATAAAATAAAGTGCTCCGAAACACTTAAAATGTTGACAGTGGCATACGGTGAAACTGTTCTGAGTAAAAAAAATGTTTACAAGTGGTACAAACTCTTCCAAGATGGCCGGGAAGATGCCAATGACGAGCCTCGCTCTGGACGCCCAAGCACGTCAACAACTGATGAAAACGTTCAAGCAGTGAAGAAAATTGTTCTGGAAAATCGTCGAATCACTATCAGAGAAGTTGCTGAGGATGTTGGTATATCGCTTGGCTCGTGCCATGAAATTTTTTCTAACGTTTTGGGCATGAGACGTGTGTCAGCGAAGTTTGTTCCGAAATTGCTCATCATTCATCTTTGCTGGTGAGAGATTTTTTGGCCAAAAACAACACCACAATCATGCCTCAGCCACCATATTCACCGGATTTGGCCCCATGTGACTTTTTCTTGTTCCCAAAACTAAAGAGACCTATGAAAGGACGGAGATTTGCAACGATTGAAGAGATAAAGACTGCATCGCTGGAAGAGCTCAAGGCTATACCGAAAAGTGCTTATGAGAAGTGCTTTGACGATTGGAAAAACCGTTGCCATAAGTGTATTGTATCTGAGGGGGATTACTTTGAAGGGGACAACTTAAATATTGATAAATAAATAAATATTTTTTCTTAAAAATACAAAGTCACCTTACTTTTTGAACACACCTCGTATACAACCTAAAATCCCGTTCTTTCCCGTCTTTGTTGTGTTTTCCTTATACTGAAGAGTATACGAAATAGTAAGGTTCCAAATTTCTGCCCTTTGTAGCAGTTATTTCGTCGGTACGTTGTCCGTCAGTCACTTAGTAAGCGTTTTATATATATAGAATCTTATTTAAAATTTAGCTATCAAAGTTTTATCTTTTAGTGATTTACTTATTTTGTAAAGGATTGGAGGAACAGCCTTAGCGCAGTGCTACAGTCAGCTCGGTGACATTTCACCAGACTTGGACGACCCCGATGTACTAAAAGCTTTGTTCAAAATCACACAAAAACTACTTAAGGGTAAGCTAGAAGTTAAAGTGGATATAATTTAAAAACTTTTGAATAATATTTTAGGTATTCGAATTTACTATGAGTTATATTTGCACAATAAAGAGTATAAATAATTGTTTTTTCTGCAATAGTTATATATAGCTTTCTTTATCTTATTTTGTAATAGAAAAAAAACTTCTCTCCGGCCATGATGTGAGCGAAGGAGGGTTCATAACAACAGTCTTAGAAATGGGTATAGGAGGTCTAAGAGGACTAGAATTAGAGTTGCAAGTTGAAAAGAAGGTGTCGGCCATTGAAGCGTTATTCAATGAAGAATTGGGTATTGTAATCGAAGTTGCTCCAAGTAATGTGGAATATGTCCTTAGTGAATATAATAAGCAAGGTGTTAAGGCTAAGGTGGTAGGCAAGAGTGGAAAATATGGAATGAACTCTGAGGTAAGCTCTATAGCTATTTTTTTAGTAGCTTCACACTTCATTCCGCAGGTTATTCAGGGAGAATCTCCGCGGAACTCAACGCCGCGCTTTGCCTTACCAGTGCAGAAAAATGAAAATGAATATAATCTTTTCCCCAAGTGGGAATCGAGTCCACAACAAATCGTTTACAGTCAATCGCTATCCCACTGCGCCGTGATGGCTGCAGAATACAATAATTTTAAATGTATTGAATGATAGTCTACAAACAATGTCTCTCATAATGTTAGCGAAAGTGGAAAACAGATTGAATTAACACTGCTTTTTGTTGCCTACCCAGCAGTGGCGAAGCGTCCATTTAACACGATTCCAATCGACTTACATTTTGTTAATTATAATCAATAATACCAGGCCGAAAAAAAAGGTCGCTAGAAAATTTTCAGAGTGAGTTTGCAAAATAAGCATATACCGGCTTACCTTTATCAATTTTTTACCTCTCGCTACTACTATCCAGCAAATAGTTTAATAAAATAAAATACCATAATATATATTGAGTATGTGTGTTAGCTTTATCTATTATGTTACATTGTGGATGTGATGTTTCAATACATTTCTGAATTTAGTTTTAATGTTCTGTATATTGTAGGTAAAATTCAAAGTGAATGGCGAATTGGTTCTTGATACGAAATTGATAAAAGTCTTCAGAATGTGGGAGGAAACTAGCTACCAACTAGAGCTACACCAGGCCAATTCTGCTTGTGTAAAACAAGAGTGGGAGGGTAAATATTTTTTATCTCACGTTTTTTTATGTTTCATTAAACTCAAACTACCTTCATATATATACGGTATATGAAGGTAGTTTGAGTTTAATGAGACATTTTTTTTTCATTTTGGTGGTAGGAGGTTCGTCCTCCGTCTGGCTCGCGACCACTATCATGTCAAAGAAGAACCGCCAAATATCTTATGATGTGTTCCGGTTCGATGGCATGTAAGCCAGGTTTTTCCCATTCCCACCCATCCTTTCCCCAAAATGTGGTGGTTCCGAGAACGGAATACTACATTGTCCTCCTCTTCCATCTGTATCCTCTAGGTTGGCAACGCATCTACAACATCTCTGGTGTTGTAGATGTTCATGGGCGAAGGTATCCACTTACCATCAGGTGGTCCTTCTGCTCGTTTGCCATCCTAGAGGATACAAAAAAAAAAAAAATATTTTATGTATCATACATGTCCCGTATATATCTTAGTTTTTTATTTAATATTGAAACAATGGATTTTAACAAATCAATTACTATTGTCATAATAATTATATTTTTAGGTCTTGAAAATCGTAAGGGAGTCAGTTACAAAGTGACATTTGACCCATCAGCTGCTGTTATTAAGAGTAAATCTGTCAGAGTGGCTGTACTGCGCGAAGAAGGTATGTTGATCATATATTAAATTTTATTATATTACATTTTGCATGACCTGCTTGAAATAATTCTACTTGATATCTTTTTCATTTAAGTTAGGAGGGTATCTATCTGACAGTTAAAATGTTTTTGTATATTTACGAGTATATATAGGATGTCCCAAAATTAACGCAAGATTTGAATTAAATAGAAAATGCCATTTTAGTCTTTTAATAGCGAATGAATAATGAATATAATAGCAAATGGCGGCAAAGTCAAATCTTGCGTTAATTTTGGGACACCTTTATAAGTATACCATGGAGCTCCTTCCCTTGCTTTTAATAATAAAAAAAAAAAAAAAATTATCCATTTAACATGTTAACAATAATTCTATCATTTGCCACGCACAAAAGCTAACACTATAATACCAAAAAAAAAAAATTACCCACGAATGTCATTTGTTTTTAATAGTAAAGATTTTAATGTATTTGAATTATAAATATATATCATGTTTATTTTTATAGGTTCAAATGGCGATCGTGAAATGATCGCTTCGCTGATGATGGCTAACTTCGATGTGTTTGATGTTACCATGAGTGACTTGCAAGCCAACAAGATAACACTGGATGCCTTCCAGGGGTTAGTGTTCCCCGGTGGATTTAGCTACGCTGGTATATATTTTTTAACTATTTAATTTTAAATACGATTTAATATTATATAAAGGCCTGTCGTCACTCCAGGAAATTAAAATATCAAATAATATTTAGTATTTTCATTTCCTAGTCTATCAATACAAAGCGCGGTGTTGAGTTCCGCCACTTAACACTTAGCAATGCCTTAATTCGGCGGAAAGTGGGCAACAGAATTGTTGAAAGAGAATGGAAGTGTTAACACTCTCTGCCCACTCTGTCATGTGCGGGATACAGTGTGAAGCTAAAAAAAATTGATTGTAATTTTTTTACGAGTCAATCATGTGTCACAAGGGAGAGAACATATTGTTGTCACTTTATACTCTTCTTTTTTTTTTTTTTTTATTGATAACGGACGGCAAACGAGCAGAAGGACCACCTGATGGTAAGTGGTTACCTTCGCCCATAGACATCTACAACACCAGAGATGTTGTAGATGCGTTGCCAACCTAGAGGATACTGATGGAAGGGGGGACAATGTAGTAGTCCACTATCAGAACCACCACATTTTGGGGAAAGGATGGGTGGGAAAGGGGAAAATCTGGCTTACATGCCATCGAACCGGAACACATCATTAGATATTTGGCGGTTCGTCTTTGGCATGATAGTGGTCGCGAGCCAGTCGGAGGACGAACCTCCTACCACCTAACAAAACCTTCTGACCCATTTTTAGAGGCATTGAATAGAATTTAATGTCTCGCCATAATTTATTAATAAATAAAAAAATTACAGATACTCTTGGATCTGCCAAAGGTTGGGCAGCGGGAATTTTGTTTAATAATTCTCTTAGGTCTCAATTCGCTCATTTCAAGAACAGAAGCGACACTTTCTCTTTAGGAGTGTGTAATGGATGCCAACTGATGGCCCTTCTAGGCTGGCTCAATCCTCTCAGATCCGACGAACCTGAGGTCGTTCTTGATCACAATCTGTCTGAAAGGTTATTTTTTATTTTATTACATAATAATACAAACTGCATGAGGAATCCCGAAAGGCATGTTTGAACAGCTTAATGATTGTGGACGAGGTGAAAGAAGTATGCAAGGACCGTAGTATTTGCCGTTCCGTTCTACCTATCATCCTATAGATAAAGCTTGTATCTAAATAATATAAACTAGACTATATATGGCATGCAAAGTTTATTAGGCTTATTGTGTGTATATATTACGCATGGTTTTTGATATGAAAGCAGTTTCTGTTACGAAAACAAATTAGATTTCTATTATACTCATATGTAGTCTTATGAAGTAAGTATTTACCACTTGTATATTTGTAGTTAGCATTAAATAACCATCAGTACATTCAGTACGTATAACTAGATAATACTAAGGTTAACAGATTTTTATCAAACAATTCAAGTGTATATGAATTTAAAATTTGTATAATTTTTAATTAGATATCAAACAGATTAGATTAAACATACATACAAACAAACATACATATATATATATATATATATATATATATATATATATATATATATATATATAAGAAATTGTCACCTACATCATACACAATGAAAATTACATAATTTCACTTAAAATTATTAACATATGTTTTTGTATTCTAGAAAGAGTATGTCAGTTAGATGTGTATGATAGTATATCAGTACATATAGTGAGTGTATAACAGGTTTGATATCAATTGTGGTGTAGTTGGACAGCGTCAGACTGTCAACGAGAGTGGTTGTGTGTCCCGTTCAAGGGAATGATATATTTAAATTATTATCATATCCTCGCTCCGTTAACACATAGCAAGGCCCTAAGTTCCGTCATCTAACACGCAAAGTTGGACGGAAAAAGGAGAACAGTGTCATGACACTAGGTTCCCTATACCATGCTATGTGAGGTAATGCGTAAAGTTGAAACAGGTTTGAGTGTCGCTGGAGCGCAGTAGGCATCTGTTCGCGGGAGTCGGGCGAGGACGTGTGGTTCCGCGACATGGGCGGCAGCGTGCTGGGCGTGTGGGTCGCGCACGGCGAGGGGCGCTTCGCCGTCAGCGCGCCGCGCGTGCTGTCCGCGCTGCGCCGCCACGGGCAGCTCGCCATGCTGTATGTGGACGACGACGCGCTACCCACCACGGTCTATCCGATGAACCCTAACGGTAGCCCGGGTAAGTTTTTTTTTTAACATTATTTTACGCCCCATCAACACTAGCGAAACTCGGCATAAGACTAGGCAAACGAAGGCTACAAATGTGCCAGCCATATTCTCGCATTAAAAAACTGAAGCAAAGCGAAGCGACGAAACGAGGCAAAGCGAAGAAAGATGAGAGGCACCGTCCTAGTCCCGTTCTAGTATTCCATCGTATAATCTCGTGGAGAGTGTGCATGGGGCATTATATGTGGCTTGTTTTATTACTAAAATCTTGAAATATGTTTCACATTAATTGTTAATATTATATATAGTCATCGTAGAATTGACTATTTTATGAAATGGCTGCGTTTTATAATTGCTCAGTTATCTATTGGTCAAAGCATGATATCTGTTGACTACTTAAATAATAATAATTATATAGTCAGATTCAGTTAGTCATTTCATAATGATGAAATATATAATATTTAATGATTTTATAAAACGGCAGTTCAATAATATGACCACGACAGATATTTGACATTGTTTCTAATCCATACTGACATTTCATTAAACCCTATGTAAAGCCATATCCAAGTAGCCCGGAGAAACAACTATATTTTATGTTTAAATATAAACATTTCTCCTAGTGAAATTTGGATTCATGATAATTTGAAATCTACAACCATTTAAAGCAATGACAGTGCCATTAATAATATATATTTAAGTATAATATATAATATGAGTCATTACATTTATTTATATATTAGTACAAATACAAATACAAATATTCTTTATTGCACACAAATAAACAAATAACATAGAAGTAGTAATAGCGTACAATAAGGCGGCCTTATCGCTTAAAGCGATCTCTTCCAGGCAACCTTTGGATATTGGATTTGTATAAAGTAGTGGTAGGCGGTGCACTAATCAGGATATTTACATAAAAAAATTAAATATATGTATGTTAGTATTATGCTTTAAACCAAGGGTTTATAAAACATTTACAAACTACCATCTACTTAGCACAAATTTTTAAACTACTTAATTGCAAATGAAGGTTAATTAAATAAAATTACTTTTTATTCCACGGAGAATTTTAATACCTTTTATAAATGAATACACACATTGTTTTTGTGAATTGAAATTATTATCATGTCTTTTATTTATAAAGCCTTTAAAAAAGTCCCATCCAAACCAGCTTCTTCCTATGTCGAGCCTAAGAACCATATGTTATGATTCAAAGCAATTGGAATTAAAAATTAACAATTCATATAACAAATAAATTTTGGTCTGTTTTGTATTATAAATGAATGGATGGATTTCTAGAGGATACCAGATATTCAAAAGTCATTGATAAAACAATGTATTTTTTGTTAATAGATGGTATTGCTGGGCTGCGATCAGTTGATGGACGACATTTGGCTATGATGCCACATCCTGAACGCTGTGTGCTGCGTTGGCAGAACCCTGTGTCATCTACATCATCTTCTGCAAGCCTTGCTTCCCCATGGCTTAGACTATTCCAAAATGCATATATTTGGGCATCTCAACACTAACAAATATATTTTATAAAACAATGTAAATCTCGAATTCATTTGTAGAATAGATATTTTATTATGTGAAAGAAATTCTCAATATAATGCTTTTTTAGATATATTTACACATGATTTATGTTTATACAATTATGATTATATAATAAATAATTATATTTTGTCTTTGAAATTTATAACAAAAATTGATTTATTGTTTGATGTATTCTCTATAACATAGCATATATAAGACTTTTTGTATTTGAAATGTTGAAATAACTATTTTTAATGTTATTGATTTATTATGCATTTTAATTTTCATTGTTAACAATGATAAGGGACCATGTAAATGACACATTCCAACAATATAGTTGTCTGCCAATCTATGTCTAAACTAAAAGCTATAAGGATTTATTTTTAATCAAGATATGATATTCATATATTTATATAAAATATATTGAACATTTGTTATTATTAATGTTTGCAAATTTTAATTTAATCTTATGTCTACCTAGACAATTTTTTTCAATTTTTATTATGAAATAAAACTTTTTTAAAGGAATAAAATACATTAATTTTGTCATGTTTGTTTTATTCATACTGTACTGGATACAGTGTATTATTACCAAATAATTAAACTTTAATAACGCTTATATAAACATATTATGAAATTATTATTTGAAATGGATAAAATATATTCACCATCAATGAGCTAAAATAAAATATATATGTATCTTTAGTTCTCCAAAAAAACACTGTTTTAAAGAATTTGTTGCTCATTGTTGCTGGTCTATGACAAATTCACATTGTGTTATAAGTTCATAGTCATAATTTCATTAAGAGACTTACTTAAATCCTTTCTGCGAGATTTTTCTAATGCGTTGCACAATATTAAGAACCATCTCTGTCTGTCTACTTTTTTCTCAAAAATAGCCATCAATTCTTCAACCTTATCAGCAGTATTTTTATATTTTTCATCAATTTCTTGTATTCTACACTCTTGTACGTTGAGATTTCTACCAAGATCTTTCCAGAAACAACCAATTTCCTCTTTAATTGTTTCAATAATCCTATCCTTCTTTTCCGTTTTGTTTACTATATGTAGAGAAAGTGGGTGATGATTCAGAGAATGTTCGTTTGTTTCATACACTTTCTTTGGATGTTTAGGAATTTCTTCATCATTTATTGCTTAAAAAAAATATGAGTAAAATTAGGTGTTACAATTATAAAATAAAAAATACATACTAAATCCAGATAACTTACCATAATAATTTATGTATTCCCTAGGAATATGTCTCTTTTCAAAGTCACTTATTTGTTTTATTAATTCCTGATCTTGAAGTCTCCAACATATGTCCTTTAAAGGTCCAAGGTTATCTTCTGACACTATATCTCTTTTTTCAAGAATATTTATTAGTTGTCCTATAGAAGTGATCTTTTCAAATTTTCTGTCTGAATCTATATCAGCACGATAAAATTCTTTTAATTTTTTTAAGAAAGTACAGTACTTTTCATTGTTTGCTACACAACGAATTACTTGATCTTTTATTCTTGTATACTCTGATAGAGTCATTATAGGTAATCAGTAAAACGAACTTAGATATTAACAATCATCAAATATTAATAACTACATCGAAACGAAACAATATTTTAATGCAAGGAATAATGTTTGTGTTATGAAGTTTGTCTATATTTGTACAGTATTACTAACCTCAGGAGTTTGAGTTGCCAGTAGTCAAATTGTTTTATTGCGGCTGGGTAAATACCCTACCAAACGATAATAATAAATATAAAGAAGTAAATAGCAGTAATAAGGAACATTAATAATATGATTTTGTCTTTGGATTGCATATATAAAAACAAAAAAGTGGAGATAGCGCTGTCTCATAGTTCTTTTATTGTTTCTTAGTAAAACTTGTTTTCACCAATGTCCAATAGCGGAAAAGCATCTTTTTTTTTAATGTGTAGTAAGCTGTTGGCCCTATTGGCCTCTACAGCGTCACCGGGTTTTGTGGGGGCCGAGATTGAAGAGCTCTGACCCTGGCTTGTAAGGCCAAACCTCGGCTTGCGCGTGCTTGTAGTGGGGGACTTTGCTTTCGCTCGGCCCGAGCCTACTGGGTAGGGCGGGTGGAAAAGCATCTCAAATTGATTATAAAAGTATTTGTACGATTGCGGATATAGTTTATAAAATTATATATATTTTACACCACCTGAAACGAGTTATCAGTTAAGAGAAAAAGTTCGTTTATTGGATAATATATCTTTAAAAATAGTAATACTTAATTTTACTTGTATTTTTTTTAAGAAATAAATGATAAAGAAATTTAATACAACATCCAAAGAAAGTGTAATATATCTTCATATATTATTTAATAAATGAACAATTAATATCAATAATATCTCTGCAGGCCTATAAAATACCGACCGATTACTGTAAATCTTACTTTTAAAGTCAATAAAATTTGATTAAAAATTGTGTTTAAATGTTATTAAATAAATTATTGGGTATATGGCCTAATAATTTCATAAGAAAGATTTAAGAATATTGCTTTTTTCACTAGAAATAATATCTCTAATATTATTTATTTTTTCCAATATCTTCCTATACCACAATGTATCAGCAGAACATTTGGAATATTTGCCAACCGTCTACAATAATGTGACTATCACGATCACCTCTACTATGAATGTTTCAATGTTTTATTTCTGAAGATACTAACACAATCGTATTGTAGCCCCTATATATGCACACTCCTAATTATGTAGATATATGAGGAAGGGGAGATAGCCCTGGACACTTATTAAATCGCAAATAAAAATAAAGATTTTTTCTTATTTCATATTTAATATTAAATTAGGAACTTCTTTATTTATATTAATCAAACACTGAACTGTTATATCACATTTTTTCAAGTAAATATGCTGTTTATAATATGGTCTAGTTTTTTGCCGTCAAAAAAATGGCGGGTAGCCCCGGACACTATTCAATGATGGTCCAACCGCTTTTTAGCTTTGCACGCATCACAGTTATAATAAATATTAGCTCCGTCTTGTTGTTGTTTCTCTATTTGATCTCTTTTATTGCTTTTTTTCCTTTGGTTTTCCTGCACTTTTTATAAAAAATGTATCTTCACCATTTATATGGTGTAATCTCGCTTTCTTGAACTTAACGTCGCAGAAATACTTGATGAATGAATAAATGAAGTGTCCGGGGCTACCCACCATCCGGGGCTACCTGCCGTTGCCCTATATGCTAATAATTTTTGGAATCGAATTCGTATAAAATTATTTGAATATATTGTTAAAGAAATAAAAAAAAACAGCTTGGTCTCTTGGTTAATTTAATTAAAAAAATATATATATATTTATACTTAGCAATTCAATATTAGGATATAGGTACTATTCCTAAATAGCTGAATATTGAAAGAAAAATTTTCGTTTTTGTACATTGATAAAAGGCCAAAGTTGATAATTGTTTACACAGTAGATACATAATTAACTAGTTGTCATAAGTTTAATAATATTTTGTTATTGAACTCTCTTATCGTTAAAGAATTCTTGCAACAGATCTGACCTCTCTATCAGTCTTTATTTGTCTCTATTGTAAGTTGGGCTGTGATATGAATAATTGAATTACAAAAATGCTTAGATTACTTAAACGTGGAACCTATTTTAAAAAATACAATAATTATAACAATGTCCAACAAATTGAGAAAAATAATATTCTAAAATACGAATCACGATGCGTTGCTACACAAAGCTCGAAATCGGATAATTTATTCCCAGAAAGAGTTGATTTTCCTAATCGCCACATAGGACCGAGGGATCAGGATATAGTGACTATGCTGGATTCATTGGGTTATAAGGTAATTTTAAAAAATCCTTAAGTGAAATAATGATCTTTGATTTTTGCGATTTTTACATATATTCAATTTAACTATTTTAATCGTAACCCGATTAAAATAGTTAAATTTATCGTGTATATTTTAGTGTTCCGAAAAACATTCTTAGAAACCCGACGTTTTGAACAATTGCAACAGTCCGTGTGTAGCACGGTATACTCCTACCTTTGACCACGGAATCCGGTTAAAATTGTTTCATTTAATTAACTGAAATATATTGTTTCTTTTAAAACATCTGGTGAAACTTCCTTTTGATTACTTTTATAGCCGACCGTCCAGTCACAAGCATTTAAATATCGAATCGAAGTAGATGATAAAATAATTAAGACTTTGTTAATATTTTAATTATACTCTCATAAAATATCCTAACATTTTAGAGTTTAGATCAATTAACGAATGATGCTGTTCCTAAGAAAATTCAGTTTAATAGCCTTATGGAAATCGACGAGCCTATAAGTAAGTATTGATTAATATAGTTATTTATTTATATTTGAAATTTTTATGAAGAGCATGAAACATTTTTTTAGGTGAGTACGATCTTATTGAGAGAGTGCGGAAAATAGCAGAAAAGAATCAGATATGGCGTTCGTACATTGGGATGGGTTACCATAACTGCTGTGTCCCACATTCTATCATGAGGAACATGTTTGAAAATCCAGGATGGTATGGTTTATTTAAAAAATAAATGTTTTAGTCTTTAGGGATCTCTTTAAGATGGTATCGCTTTCATAATTATGTATTATTTGTTAGCATTACATACTATTATAAATAAATTACTTTAGGACAACACAATATACTCCTTATCAACCAGAAGTGGCACAAGGCCGTCTAGAAGGTCTATTGAATTACCAGACGATGGTGAGCGATTTAACGGGATTGGACGTCGCAAATGCATCGCTTTTAGATGAAGGAACTGCGGCAGCAGAAGCTCTGTCACTTTGTCACAGGTAAAAATTAATCATAGGTGTTAAAAATATGTAATTAGTTTTAATTTTCTGTATACTCTAAAAATATTTAATTAATATAGCTTATTTATTTATAATTACATATTATTCAATTTTAGGCACAATAAACGAATAAAATTCGTAGTATCAGAAAGATTGCATCCTCAGACGTTGTCAGTAGTCAAAACGCGATTAGACGCATTGGGATTAGAAGTAAACGTGGTTCCGGATGTGCGTCAAGCAGACTTTGCACAAAGAGACATATCAGCAGTATTATTACAATGTCCAGACACCAGAGGATTAGTGTACGACTACTCTGGACTAGCTGCAGCCGCTCAAGAACACGGGGTCCGTTTATTTACATTTTAACACAATTACATTTCAGAGATGTAATAATAATGACAATATTGTGATTTTTATTCTAGACTTTAGTAGTAGTCGCTACAGACCTTTTAGCTCTAGCTCTACTTCGTCCGCCGGCGGAATGTGGTGCGGCGTTGGCTGTGGGAACTTCACAAAGGTTAGGAGTTCCTTTGGGCTACGGAGGACCTCATGCCGGTTTTTTTGCAGCTGAGCATCAATTAGTAAGACTGATGCCAGGCCGTATGGTCGGAGTCACTAGAGATGCAGCTGGGCGAGATGCTTATAGGTTAGGACGTGAACTTTACTAAAATCAAAATCGTTTTCGGGATTTAAAACTTTTGGGGATTCACCTTTTTTACTTTGCAGGCTAGCACTTCAGACAAGAGAACAGCATATACGTCGAGATAAAGCCACCTCAAATATTTGCACTGCTCAGGCGCTTTTGGCTAACATGTCTGCTATGTTCGCAGTATACCATGGACCTCAGGGCTTGAGAGATATAGCTACTCGAGTTCATAATGCAACTTTGGTGCTAGATCATGGTAAAGCTTAAACTACATATGAATGTTATTTAAATTCTCTTATTTTCCTTTAGATTTTGTTATAAAATCGTCGATTTGCTAAAGGATTTACCATCATTATTTACTATTAAGACTGAAATTGTTTATTTTTTGTTAAGATTTCAATAAACATTTTACAGTCGAATTAAAGTTATTATTAAAATATATGAGTACATATTTTTAATTGTACGTAGACAAAAAATATTGTCATTTTATATAAATTTTTAAACATACGAGAGACATTGTTTAATTAAATATTATATATCAGGAATAAGAAACCGTGGCCACAAGCAGTCTAATGATGTTTACTTTGATACACTGCATGTAATACCTGTTTCGGAGCACGACGCGTCTGCTATCAAATCACGTGCTCAAGAGAAGAATATTAATTTGAGATACTTTGATGATGGCGCAGTTGGAGTAGCTTTAGATGAAACTACGACTATGGAAGATGTCAATGATTTATTATGGATATTTGACTGTGATAAAGTTAAAGAAGTAAGTTTCCTACATCTATTATGAATATGAAGTTTTTCCGTTGTTGTTTTGCAAATACAAATATGTTGGTATTTGGATATTAAATTGTCTATTTAGTATTTTCCTATATATTTTGAAAAAAATATGATATTTATCACTTGTGTAGTCATCAATCATGATTAAGCTTCCGCCAGATTTAGTATCGAATAGTCATTTTTTAGTTGTCATTAAACACATTAAAACCTTTCGTTGACGACACACTGAAAGTAGATTTAAAGAAAGTTAAAAATTAATTTGAGTTGATCTAAATTATTATTATAAATAATTTAAACAGGTAATGGAAAATGGAGATGTCAGATCACGAAGCATATTGAAAGGAACGTTCCGACGAACATCACCGTATTTGACACATCCTGTATTCAATATGCACCATTCTGAAACCAGCATAGTAAGATACATGAAACGGCTAGAGAACAAGGACATTTCTCTAGTTCATTCTATGATACCATTGGTAAGTAAATAGTAAGTAATTGGGAGAAATCATGTGCTAATAACATTAGAAACAATCCTAATGATCTGAATTAATCTGGGACGCAAACCGTGTCTTTCTTAAAGACAGCTTGCCAAGACATTGTGACATTAGGTTTTAATTTTAGGCACATTATAAAAATACTGAAAAAAAAGGACTATTAATGATGATTTTATAGTTTTAGCAATATAAGCATTGCACACATGTGAAGTGTTGTGTGTTTACTATTAGTGTTATTAGGCTTCTTTACATAAAATTTCTTTTTTTAGGGTTCTTGTACTATGAAATTGAATTCAACAACAGAGATGATGCCATGTTCGTTTAAGCACTTTACCGATATCCATCCGTTCGCTCCGCTCGATCAATGCCAAGGTTACCACACTTTGTTTGAAGAACTTGCTAGGGACCTCTGCGCTATTACAGGATATGATCGCGTTTCCTTTCAACCCAACAGGTATTTTTTGGCAACAAAATGGCTCTTTTGTTTAGATACCTTTAAGTTTTTTAAAATATATAAGCATTACATTAGTATACCTTGTTACCAACTTGTTACAAATATGAGCAACACTTGAACTACCTATTTGAAAAGCAACTTAGGTAAACATTTTGTATGTTTACGCCTTTTCAGACATTTATTTATATAGGGGGCTGATATAAATGATATTTGACGTTCTGTTATATTCATTCATTTCTTTCATTAATTCATTCCTTGAGACTAGGGAACTTTAATGATATTTAAGCTTGTAACTAACGTATTTGTCATAATAACTATTAACCATTGACGTGTAAAATATACGTTGCCCTAGCAACGTGTCACTTTCAAAAGTGTATGTCAAACATATGGTAGTGTCAGTAATATGTATTTTATTAATTTAATTTATTTTTGATACGTTATTGAAAAAAATATTAGTTTTCAGCACACTTTCTCCGTGTACATTGTACATATACCATATGCATACTAATTTTAGTACTTCTCCGTCCTAATAATTGTTATTAAAAGTGAAACAATGTTTCTGTTACGTATCATACTTATAAAAATTATAATAGAAAAATTGTTCAATTGACTAATTCCCTTTAAATATACACTATTTACAGTGGAGCTCAAGGGGAATACGCTGGGTTGAGAACAATTAAGCGCTACCACGAGTTCCGAGGTGACACCGGCAGAAATATTTGCCTAATACCCGTGAGCGCGCATGGCACTAACCCTGCGTCCGCGCATATGGCCGGAATGCGCGTGTGCGCTATACGAGTATCACCTTCTGGAGAAATAGACATGGAACATCTTAAAGATAAGGTTTAAATACTGTATATTTAAAAGGCTTGTGAAAAAATATTTGCTGACAAGTGAACCTTAGCACTAGTGAACATAAAATGTGACAAATATTCTTACATTTGCAGTATTTCTATCTAAATGTATGCTTGAAATCTAGATATAGGATTGTATATGTATCGAATTTGTCCTTTGAAAGATTTATTCATCATAAAAATAATGTTCCTGGTCACGTTTTATTAGCTTTAATATATTTTTACTACTTCTAGAATACCTTTAAGTTTTAATTGGCTGCTTGCGCTGTCATTTAATATAAAAATGGGTTCTAAAAGAAAAAATCACAATCTTCTGCTGTACCTAATTTGTTCTGTATATGATATTTATACAAAAATTTATCATTACAAAAGTTGAAATGTTTTCTAGGTTGAGGAGCATAGCGAGAATATTTCATGTCTCATGCTTACTTACCCTAGCACGTTCGGAGTGTTTGAAGAGCGCGCGGCAGACGTTTGTGCGCTGGTACACGCGCATGGCGGGCAGGTCTACTTGGATGGAGCCAATATGAATGCTCAGGTATAGCTTACATTTAAACTATGACATTAATTTTTCTTCATTACTGTGGCCAATGTTATAAATATGTTATTCTTAAGATTCAATATTTGGTATTGAAGGTAAATGCTAAACAAAACGCATTTTTCAACGTAGGATTGTAAAAAAATAGAAATGTGTGTGTCAAGCACACGTGTGTTGTTGTTACTGCAATAAATGTAAATAAAAATTAATAGAAATATGTTAAAGTCAACATATTTTATTCTTTTTAAAGTCTTACACTTTCAATACATCGTTACATTTAAAATACGCCGTCATAATGATAAATAAATATTTAAACTCTTGCAGGTCGGTCTTTGTCGTCCTGGCGATTATGGCAGTGACGTGTCACATTTGAACTTGCACAAAACATTTTGTATACCACATGGTGGTGGAGGCCCTGGTATGGGGCCAATTGGCGTGTAAGTTGATTGTTTTTAATATTTTATATACATCAAACTTGTAAAATATGCTTTTATTGTCAATATAAATAATGAATCAAGCCTCTTAGCAAGAGTATTGTGAATTCATTTTTTTATGCAGGCACATTTACGAGTATGTGCTGTTTAATTTGTATATTATTATTTTTTATATTTCATATGCCTATAACATTTTAAGATATAACAATTTTTTTTCTATTTTTAAAACATATGTACATGAGACAAGTTCTGCACTCTCTTTTCTACATTCTATATACTTAGAGGCACTGTATTTCGGGTAAGGGGTGGTACCTAATCCAACTCCTTTAGTATATATATTCTAATAAACCAGATCTATGGCGTTTTTAGACTGCTTACTATTAATATTTTTATTATTTATACGACTTTCTAGTAAAGCCCATCTAGCGCCGTTCCTACCATCGCATCCAGTTATTGATCCTTTGGCTGATCTCGGAGACAAAGCGCATAGTTTTGGTTCCGTTAGTGCGGCGCCTTTTGGATCGTCTGCTATTTTACCAATTTCTTGGGCTTACATAAAAGTAAGTTAAAATTACACCAATGAATGAATGTAACATACTATTTACATTTATAAATATTATATTTTTATATATAAATTTCACTTTTATAAAAGTATTTTTACAAAACTACTATGAATTAATAAAACCCTCTCGAAGTTATTTTACTTTAGAAATGTTTTATGTAACAAATTAATAATAAATTTCTTATTTGAAATACCGCTACAGACCTTTAACCTAGCAATAATTTATGCAGATGATGGGACCCAAGGGCTTGAAACGAGCGACTCAAGTGGCAATTTTGAATGCTAATTATATGTCTCGGAGGTTAGATGGTCATTATAAAACATTGTACAAAGGCGAAAGGGGGCTAGTTGCACACGAATTTATTATAGACGTAAGAGATCTTAAGAAAACGGCTAATATTGAACCTGGTGATATAGCTAAGCGACTTATGGACTTTGGTTTGTATTCAAATAGATTTGACATAAAATAGATTTAAACATTTTAAGTACTTAAATATTTAAAGTTTAAAAAATGTTCCATATATTTAATCGTGTACTCTTAATTTTAAAATATATGCTTCTCATATTGTTTTATAATATTCTATATATTTTTACATTAATGATGATTACAACTATAAAACGAGTAACATTTGTATATTTTAGTATTTTTTTTTCAAACATTAATATTTCGTTTAGGATTCCACGCTCCTACAATGTCCTGGCCGGTGGCCGGGACACTCATGATTGAACCCACAGAGTCAGAAGACCTTCAGGAATTAGATAGATTTTGTGAAGCACTTATTACTATAAGAAAAGAAATAAAAGACATTGAAGATGGTGTTATTGATAAAAGACTTAATCCATTAAAGGTAAGATTATTTGCTTAGAATTGAGTCCAAATATTCAAGTATTCATTTTACATTATACAACATTTAAATGTCAGAGTTAGTTTCATCATTATTCATTTTGTGTGGTTTAATTTTGTTTTAGATGGCACCGCATCCACAGGAAGAAGTAATAACTGAAGATTGGAATCGTCCATACACTAGGCAGCAAGCGGCGTTTCCAGCGGTAAGATATTAAAGATGTTTTTAAAATAACTTGAGTAATATTTTTACTAACGATTTATGTTTTTTATAGCCCTTCGTTAAAGGACAGACTAAGATTTGGCCAACAGTAAGTCGTATTGATGATATGTACGGAGACAAGCATTTAGTTTGCACTTGCCCACCTGTGCTGGACGATTTTTAACAGTGTATCCATAGCTTTTAGTTATTATATAAGTATGTAATCTTTATTGTTATGATGTAATAATAAAAGACATTTACTGCGATCACATAATGTATTTAATTTGTCAATATTGTCATAGAATAAATATTATTTTTAAATAATAGTTTCTTTTTCATTATCCTGGATATAATTTTAATAATTTTTCTAACTTCATATGAATTATTAATTGCTTTGATTATTGACTTCAAACAATTTAATACTCTTATAATTCATTTGTAAATAGATACTCGTATTCATTATGCGCAATTTTTCATACGATTAAAGTGGATTCAAGGCATCGTGTTCATTTAAAATTTCTACATTAATTGGTAAAGCTCAAGTTGCTTTAGTTGTATAACAATTAAGTATTTTCATTTTAATTCAATATGAAGCATATCTTTATGTCATTTAACCATTAAAGCCTCCGTAGTTTTAAATATAATCAAAATTAATCATATTTTTTCACAGTCAAACTGGTTGGCTATTCCAATTACTTGTTTAAATAAATACGTCAAAAAATTATATTAAATCTAAATATTCACTAAGCCAAAATACAACAAACACATGTAAAACAGTAAGTATATTAAATTATACTTTGAACAATTTTTAAATTTAAAACTAAATTACTTTTAATATAACTTCATTTTTGAGGAGAATGAATTGGTTCTTTTGGATACATACCAAGTCGGACTCCTAGATCTTTAGGTAGTCGCATCGCAGGTCTGGTAGGGAACGGATGGTACGAACCCGTAGATGGACTTCGTGGATATGATAATGATGATAGCGTGTCTGTCTCTAAGAGAGATGTAATTGCACTGCACGTATCATCTGATTCAATTTTAGCTTTATCACTAATTTCAATAGAGTCTCTCGACATTGTGGGTGTTTCTCGGTTTGGAAATATTTTTGGCGATATTGGTGTAGAAATTTGATCTAACGAAGTAATTTGGCATAATGTATCACTAGAATTACTTTTTGCCCCCATCGGAGAATCATCGTCTATAGATGGTTCACATGTAAAACTTATAGACGAAGTCACTCTATGGGAAAAGTCACTAAATGAACTATTTTCTGTTTTTACGGAGTTATCATAATGTTTTGGACTTTGATCCATTACCTTGCTACATAAATCACTTGTTTTTGGTAATATTAGGTCGTTATATTTAGTTGAACTGGAAAGTGGATAATTATAATCATCGGATGTAAGTCGGCGTTCATATGTGGAAGTGTCTTTTAATTCTGAGGAAGGTAAAGTGACAGACACTTTTGATTCACTTGATATTGAATACCGTGACCATTCATCTGAAGTTGGCCGACGATGCTTAGGTTGTAAATCAGTATGGATGGAAACGTCATCACCTTTATTTTTTATATCATTACTGTGGTCACTATGACTTTTCAAATCACTTTTATAATCGCATTTTGCTAGAAATCCCTTATTTTCCCAACCATATAAATCCGTTTTGTTACCGAGGCATTCGATACTCGGTGTTTTCATACTTTTAAAAGAAAATTCTTCACTTGTTAATGAAGAATTACGAGTGTCCAAAGAGAAAGGATCATCAATAGAAATTGGTCTAGCCCTAAGAATATCGGATTTATCTATTACCATATCTCTTGGTATTCTTTTTAAGCAACCAATTAAGGAATCTGATGTAGATTCTTTTAAGAGAGGAGAGTTTAGTAACTTTGCTTCTGGTAATTTTGGAGGAGTTGTCTTATCTTTTAAGTTTTTATCTAATAAAACATTGTCTTCTAAGTTTTTGCCTGCTTGTCTGTTATTATTGGTGAATGAAATATTCTGCTTTGTTAAAATTCGACTTAGTATTTGAGAATTTTCTTGAATTATTTGCAAGGCTCTTTCGCTATTTTTACGACCAGATCGTAAAACGTAATCTTTACCAGTAGATGAATCATTTTCAGTCAAGATTTCCTCTAAGTTTTCATTTTCTGTACTTTCTGATTTTATTTTATTTTTTAAACATTTGTTATCCCTAGGACTATAATTTTCATTATTTTTTTTAACTTTATCAATCGGGCTTTCAGATTTTATACATATGAAACTATGACTTTGCGGTAAAGAAGAAGCTCGTTCTTCATTTTTTATACATTTTTCATTGTTATTGCTTTGAAGAGTTAAGGAATCTGGTTTCTTTGGCAATCTCGAATTTCTCTTTGTCGGACGTCGGCTAGGTATTTCTAGATTATTGGGGTCGGATAATCTTGCTCCAAAAAATTCTGGACTGTGCTCAAAATACTTATCAATTTTTAGAGGAATGGGTGGCTCATCCTCACTTACAATAACACTATCCGAGCCAGGACTCCTTAATGGACTTTCGTATCTTTCAGATAGATCAATATCCGGAATAAAATTAGGATTCATTGCGAAACTATCTATAATATCAAATGATCTTTTTTCTAAAAGAGATGTTGACGATCGCCTTACTGGGACATCTTTAAATGACGGTTCAAAATCTAAAACACAATGACAAGGAGTCGTTTTAATAGTATTATAATTTGACAATTTAGGAGTAGTTTGTGTATTTCTTTGATTTCTGATTTTTTCTGGATCGGATAGAGGAAAGACGTATTTTTTATTATATTGTAGTGGAGAATGGCTTATGTCCTGTTGTGAATGTGCAGAACTAAAAATATTGTTATCTACGTTATTGTCTTCACGTTCTTTTAGTTTTAGCTCAAAACCATCTATATATACACGCAATGATTCACCGGCAGCAGAATCAAGATACTCAGAAATATCAACATTCGCATCTTTTGACGTTTTTCTTTTACTGGGTGATATAGATTTTTCAAGAGGAGTAGGCTCATTGCTTAATTTTGCATTTGGTGAACTGTAACTTATGTCTTTATATAAGGTCGAT
Organism: Philaethria dido; assembly: GCA_033558755.1. Taxonomy (NCBI): domain Eukaryota; kingdom Metazoa; phylum Arthropoda; class Insecta; order Lepidoptera; family Nymphalidae; genus Philaethria; species Philaethria dido. The sequence continues at coordinate 374,695 of JAKGSA010000269.1, forward strand.
TTTGGTGTACCATTTTTTATATTTTTTATATTGTCATCAACGGACAAATCATGTTCGGAATCACTGTTTTTTTCATTATCGTCACATAGACTGGTATCAGTACTAGACTCAGAATGAGAAGAATAAGAAGAAGTTTCGCTAGAGCTGCGAGACCGCATAGAAGCTATCATTGCATTGGCTTCTAGTTCAGATACAATTACACCATCTCCTTTTTCATCCAAGTCAATTGAAGCTTTTCTTGTTAGGCCAAGAGCTTTTTCTTTTTTTATATCTTTCCATTTCACAGAATTTCTTCTATTTTGGGACTTTCGACTTTTTTCTTCTTCCCAACTAATAGTGTCATTTGCAGCTCTACGTGGACGTTGTTCGGCTTTATTATGAGTTACTGGTGTTTGCCGTGATGGTGGAATTGCACCTGGTGGAGGGCCAAGTCTCCGACCTCTTGAACTTACAATAGCGCTTTTACCCAAAAGTAAATTGTTCACTGTAAGTGATGTCGGGGAAGTAGGTACACCAACTATAAAGAAAAATACTTTATTTATACGATATAATCCATTAAACGATAATATATCTATTAAACGTAGATACAGTAATTGAGTTTACAACTAATTTAAATATGAGAGAGAAGAAAAGAATTTTTTTACGTTTTGTACCCACAGCTTTTATAATAATAATGATATTTTATTACACATAAAAATTTACAGAGCATTAGAGGATATAACAGTTTATCATAAGTTTTAAGCTTTATTTAATTTAATTGCGGGCTTATCACTACGAGTGATCTCTTTTAAACGATGTTAATTCGATTATATTAAAGTAATAGTAATATATTTCATATCATTGTTATGGCTTGGTATTTATATAAAATAATATAAAGTTACTATTGTACCTGCAGCATGCCGAGCACACGCTGCTGCTAAGATGACATGAGCCTGTCGTTGGCGTTCTCGCAGCCGAGCATATTGTCTCTTCAGTGCCCCAATATCTAAGGACAATCTATCACCGGCACCTGAACGATTTTCACGTCTCGGTATAACCTAAAAAAATGTATCGTACATAATGTGTGTACATTTAGCTATCTATTTAAATATATATTCATTTGACACAGAGGCAAAACAATCTTATTATAAAATTTATTATTCTGTGTAATAAAGAATGAAGAGGAAACAATAAGTTAATATTCAAAACATAAATTTAAATTAATTTTACCGTAGTTAGCGCCATTTTATTGCCATCATCGCTAGAGTCACCTTCATCTTCAGAATAAAACAGACGTAAGCCTCGTTTAGTCATAGACTGCATCTAGAAAATTGTTTACTTCTAAAATTTATAACATACAAAAGTTAATGTCTCAGTATATTGAGAAAGGAATATATAAACATACCGCTGACTGTAAAGGAGGATGATGTACTGGGGGAGCGCTTGGTGGAACTGGTGGTGCGACTCTATATCTGTGCAGGCTTCGGAGTCGAGGTAGCTCAGGTGCCGAGTTGAACGCAACTACTCTAGCAACGAGCGCTTCACCTGCTTCCCATACTGCACCCACACCCCCACCCATGCAACTGTAGAATTCATCTGCAGATCTTGCCGATAATATTCGGCTATGGAGAAAGAATTTACTTTATAATACGCTTAGAATTGTACATGTAGTTTTAGAAATTTAATAAATTAGGAAGTGTAAATATTATTTCTTCAAGTTTGTTTTTATGGGGTCTTTTGTTGTGACTTAACTTTTGGTTATTGATCTTTATTAGTATTAAAATTTCACTGAAAAATCTAATATCCTAAGAACCTAGTCGTGGCGGAGAGACAAGCGTGTGACTGTAAATGTGACAGGTTATGTTCTATTCCCACTCCAGGTAATAAAAATAAAAAATATTTCTAATAATTAATATTTTCACTTCTTCGCTCTGGTAACAAGGTAAAGCGCGGCATTGAGTTCATCACACAGCATGCAATGCGTTAATTCGACCGAAATTGGGGAACGTTTTAACACTAAGTTCTTAGATTCCCTCTGCCTACTCTGCTATGTGCGGGAATGCATGAAGCTAATAAAAAAATATTTCTTAGACAATCTTACAGGACCATCTATTATCAGTACTTACTCTTGTAGCATATCCCAGATGGCTAAAGCAGTCAATAATAGGATCTCATTACCATCTAATAGTATTAAGTCCCAGATCCTCAGCAAGGACTCTCGAGGTAACCATGTTGCATACAGTGTAAGGAACCATTGCATTGTGAACACATCTGGTAAAGGTGGTTCAACGCCGCCACCTATAAGGCATGTTTGTTTAGGACAAATTCTAGTTCGCTAGTGCATAATGTATATCATCATTTTTACCTAATTGATAATATATTTTAAAATTACATATTAAATATATTTTATTCAAATAAATTATATATCACACACCATCAGATATTTTTTGTAAATGATCCATATGTTGAGCTAATCGTGGAAGTCTTAAGCGTAGAAGGTCTCTAAAAGCTGCCATATCCGCCGATAATCCTCTAAGATCGTCAGCGAAATAACCTTCAGGTAAAACAGCCTCTACTAGGTATATCATAACCTACAAAGAAAGAGAGAGAGAGAGAGAGAGAGAATTTATTATGAATAAAAGTAAAAAACTTCTTTTCTTATTGACTTACGGAGAAAGTTATATGTACCTTTAGTGAATCCGATTCAGATTTATCCATCACTTCTAATATGATAGCAGCTAACATATTAAATCCTTGACAATAACCAACATCTTTGTTCCATCTGAAAATAAATTTGTCATTTAATTGACATATCAGAATAAATTTTATATTGATTAAAAGTAATATATTATAGTATGTCACTTACCTGGCGTAGGCTAATAATACTCTGCGTAACATTGCTTGATTTTCGCGACCTTCCGCACCACAAAATAGAGAACAACCTGTCCGATGTAAATCCTGTAAAATTTTAAAACAAAGAAATGTAAGAAAGAACGTCAGCTTGTAAACTTATAAGAGCATAGTATCTTTTAATTAGACAAAATTATACCTTGAGTATCTGAGCGCTGAGTTCAGTATCATCGGGCTGGGCGGTCCCTCGAAAGCAGGCACGTTCGGCGACCGGCCAGTCGATGCCCCGCGCGGTCAAGTGCCGATCTGCTAGCGTCAGCCATAGCTGAAAATGTCATTGTAAATCGCTTAGAAGAGAGCGATGCCATGGTAACAATAATAGTAAGAAAAACTTTACACAATTTTTAGGTTATTAAAAGAGTGTAGAAAATATGTACTTAACATAAAAAGTAAAGGATGATATTTTAACATATAAATTTAGATATATAACGTTAATCAAATTTTAATTCGGTTTATGTAAACAATTAATGAAAGTTGTACTAAAGTACAACTTGCATTAAGTACTGTGGTACTGCAGTTATATTATAATATACTTGCAATACTAACCCGTCAATAACGCATTTGGTCACAAATATCGATGTTGTCGTGAATTTAGGACATAAATAATCTTGATACTTAATAGACACATATCGGTTTAAAAAGGCCCATCTTTTTCAAATAGCAGATGTTTTAATTAACGTACAAGAGTTATAGCATTATAATATTCGTGTTGCAAAAAACAAGGTACAAAATAATAAAGCAGAAAGCATGAGTGCATATTTAAAAGCTGCTGATAACTGTAAAATATTCGTGATACAATGATATAATGCGTACTTTTCTGCGAAAATGTTGTGGTACCCCGGCGGGAAGGCGTGCGACAAGGCGCATCGCGTGCAGCCACTCCGCGAAACCGCCCTCGCCGGGGCCCTCGTTGCCAGGAGTCACTCCGAAACGTGCACTTGTATCTCCAGCTAGCATATTAGTAATATTTAAAATAGGCTATTTAAAAATCATTAAGTATTTTTTATGTTATGTTTTGGAATATGCTTCAGTTGTAGCAAATTTCTTTATCTTATTTTTTTTCGTATTAAACAAAGGCACTGCGATACGACATTGCGTAATTGGTATCAATTTATCAGTTCAGTCACTAATTTAATTTGTTTGTAGGAGTTGGATAAACCAATAGGAAGCATAAATATCAAAATATACCGAATTGTTACAAGTAAAACGCATTATCCTTCCATGTAACGTTATGTATGTAAGACATTTTTTTACAAAATGTACCTGAGGCAGTCCTTGCAGAACTCGCCAAGTTCCTGAGTGAGTTCAAAATTGCACTCATCGGTCTTGTACAAAGTGTACATTTGATAACAAATGCATATTTAAAACTGCACTATATATACACGGATTCGTGATTGAATTTAACCATTTTTGTCAGCACATATTTATGTTTTTTATAAAAGCTTACTCAAACTTATCACTTTTGATACACTTAATAAAAGGAAATAATATTTTACGAATGTCATTTCCTCAAAACATGACTGCGTTGTCGACCAGCTGATACGATGTTTACTGAGAAAGTCGCGAGTCTGAGTAGTGGGGCTGCTCACCCTCTACTACTTCATCGCTATGAGTTTCATTTGAAATCGATGCCCGGTTAGCAGTAGTGACAAAATTGGTTAGAATCCCGATATAGCGTGTCGTGGTAGATGCCTGATTGGAGCATGCGCAATCAACCACGACGACTTTATCTGTGTGTGTTGTCTATTGATTTCGCCGGTGTGTACGTCAGTTACAGACTAGGGGCTATTGTAAAAAGCACTCTAGGGCTACATACTTTGATGTGCGTAGTGGTATTTTAAGCCTCTCAATGAAGTCGTCGTGTCTGATCCGTTATTCATAAACAGTAATAGATTATATGTTCAATGATTGTTTTCTATTAAATTTAAATTAGAAAATTATTTTGTCATGAATTTCAATTAAATGCTGGAAGTTTATTTATCGTGTAAATATATTTTCCGTTTCCGTGAGAAACATAAGTACATATAGGTATGTAGTACGTAATACATACATGTACATACGTGCGAATGACGACAGTAATGTTCAAAGAAAATAGTGCTTAGTCAGTCTTACCACATTTTATGATATGAAATTTAAAAGTCCATACTTATATGTCGAAGAAGCACGGTGAATGCTGCGCAAAGTTTTTTTTGCTGTCGATATAAACGGTCCCGCACCCGTAAATATTTAGCTAATCGTTCTCCTGCTGTTTGCAAATTATTACTCCATTCAATATGCTGATCTTGAAGGTCATGTATATCTAAGAATTATGAAAATATTACTTAATTTGATTATCAAAATTAAATAACATCTTATTTTTTTCGTTACTCTTGTTATGTCAATATTATTTTTGGCTAGTTACCTAAAGATTCCAAATAACCACGTTCGATAATGTCGGTTTGCTCACTACAACGCGATGATGTACAAGATCCTGCTGTAGACCTATTTCCGCAAATAAGTATCTCTTTAGCTATAATAATAAGAACCGCAAAATTTTAATGTAATACGTACGCTTAAAATAATAAAAATCCACTTACACTTGACTACATTCCACGGCACTGTTATTACCCCAGTCACGTTGATCTACATAAATTTCATTTAATAAGTCTTCTATAAGATCTTTTGCATCCCGTTTCTATGAACCAAACAAGTAAAAATGATAATTTAGTGTCGTTGTGTGCTTAATATGTAGAATTAGAAATTTGCTGTAATTTTTCCTTTCATATATTTTTATTTTAAGAATATTTAGAAGTAGCCTAATATTATTTGTATCTATATTTTTACCTGTTGGATATTTATTATTGGAGGAGAGGGAATATGTTTTTGTTGCTTGTTCCAGTTTATATTAGGTACTTTTATTTTCTTGTATTTCTTTTCATGCTTCGGTTTTGGTTCAGATAAATAAGAGAAGTCCAGTTCAAATTTCACCACTTGTAAGTTTATCGGTTGATCAATTGTGATAGTTTTCATTTTTAATAATAATTGTCACTCTGACGTAAGGCATAGACTATTATTTTTTAATAATATTACATTTATTACAACATAAAAGTATTATAAAATGGTTCAATTTTAAATTTACTTTTTAGATGCGTATAGTGAATTATAAAACCAACTACGTTGTAATGGTTACAGGGACTTGATAGGCTCCCACTCATTTGTTGTGTGTTCGTCACGATACTGGTGATAAGAGTTAATATATTCATTTGAATGCATGCCAAAAATACTCAATGGAAACGTACACTAAGTAAAATAGAACATTATTTATTTAGTCCACAGCATCTTTCAAAAAACACGATCTAAAGCTAGTTTAGTTTGTTTCCTTATTTTAAAATAAAATCTTAAAACTAAGTAAATTAAATTGAGCACTGATCACTTTAATTTTTAAGTTAACTAACTAATTTGGTACCGACAAAGCAAATGCATTCTATATATATCTTAAATTGAATTGCGGAATCATGTAAAACTGTATTTTTTATATTTTCTAAGAAACCATATAAAATAATAGAATACATGGAATTACTTTAGTATACGTTTGCCTTTAGATAGCTTGTTAAGTTCGGTAGCTTTAGAACGTTCCTAGTCGTTCGTTTTTGACTATAATGATGGATACATATTTTAAAAACGAGACTTCCTTCTATTTGTTTTTTGTTTTCCAATCTATATTGACTGGTATTTTTCTAACATATGTCGACAAGATTACAATAATAACTTAAAAGTTATTCTATATACATTATATAATATAGGTACTTGGTATATCAGCTAAATTGCGTATTTTTTAAAAATCTCAATCATTACCTAATATATAACAATTTTATAAAACTCATATTTATAATTTCGTGATGATTAATAAAAATAGAGACGTTTTATCTAAAATGCCTCAATTGCCTCAATTAATATGCTTCAATTTGGCGGAAAGTGGGGAACGGAATTGTTGTAAGAGAACGGAGTGTCTTAACACTAGGTTCTCAGGGTCCCTCTGCCTACCCTGCTATATGTGGAATACAGCGTGAAGTTGAAAAAAAAAAAGAAGTTTTACCTAAAATTAAACGTTTATTAATCATACTTACCTTAATCGAAGTCTTTATGAAGAGAGTAGCGTTTACTTTCTTTTTTTGCTAGTTGCTCACTTCCTCTTTCCGGTCACCACTGTACTTCCCTTTCCACGCTTTTCTAGTCACACTAGCGTCACCCGAGGCAGTGAGTTTCGAAACTCAAATTATTTCTTCATTGAGTTTCAATGACACCAGGCAGAAAAACATACTTAGGCTTCGATTAAGGTAAGTATGTTTAATAAACGTTTTAATTTCAGGTAAAACGTCTCTATTAAACAGTACCGTGTTTATTATCGCCTGGTGACTAGACATAGGACTGAATCCTCGCTTAAAGATTTTTGTTATAATTTTGATCGACTTCCAATTACATTTTTGGTTAACTTATTGTGTTTATCTATTTATTATTACGTATATAAGGAGCTATTATTATGAATTTATCCAAACGCTTTTAATAATGAATTCCAGGTCTAGCCTCTCCGGTTACTGTTAGGAATAATCTGCCTTTGCTAATTCCCATCTAGCCTGTGATAGATCTATTAGCGTTTCCCAGCAGTCTAGGGAGCTTATTAAGGTATTATTATTAGAGGTAGTATTATCTATAGATAAAAGCTTCCAACTTAATTGTTGATGTTGGACTGAATCTGTCTTAAATCCGAAGAAAGTTTTAAACTTATTTCACGATGTTAGAGTCTACAATAACTCGCTGAGAAAAATCTCGACGTAAAGTAAGGTCGTGTGTGCATCTGCCTGAAGAAAGCAACTAAAGAATAATTTAATTAAATAAACTTGAAGTATTATTTCTCATTGTCAAATACTTTGCCAAGATATTTTTTTTATCAACCGGTTTTGAGCTTAGATTCTGATGCATATAAGCATTCTTTTGGAGCAAATGTGCTACAAGTTTTGCTATAATAGACAAAAGAGATACACAAAGCTAGCAAGCAAGCGATCTATATTTCAGTTGAAAATTGACCCAAACAGCTAGCATGCAGTATTGAAACTCCTGAGGTATTTGAGATGATGCATCAGCGTAAGGTCGATTATGTATTTATAACGAACATACGGAGATAGCAAACCACTGCCATAGTGGTAACATAATATTGTAGTTTGTCTGGGTCTTAAATTATTAAGAAAAAGGTCATGTACTTTACATTGTAATGCGAAGAAGAAGTAGTTAGAAGTACAGTGGTGACCGGAAAGAGGAAGTGAGCAACTAGCAAAAAATGGAAGTAAACGCTACTCTCATTATTATATAGGCTTCGATTAACGGTACAGTACTGCTCAATATCATATTTCATATATTAGCAAAGATCCTTTTTCTAAAAATGTATGTATGAAACACTAGCTCATTAAATGACTAAGAGACATTGTAAAGTAGAAATGTAAACGGTGTAGAGTAGAATTAAAGGAGGATTTGTCAATATTTCTAGGAGATCGAAAGAAAACGAAATTTCAAGTTCTGCGGTCGATTTTAAGATGCAATATCTCTATATAGATAGAAAATATAAACCGGTTAATTAATATATATAATATTACTATCAGGTTTTCTCCGCTCAGTGTAATTTTTTTTTAGAATATTATGGAATATATTATTATTTATTTTTTTATATATTATACAAATATAATATATAAAAAATTAAAACTACTTAGTAACTATTCAATTAACAAATTGTCTAGTTATGTTTCAAATGTCATGTCACGTAATACATTTCCAAGGAAACGAGATGTTTACTTTAGTACTTAGATACCTATTAAGGAGATAAAACTTACCTCCCTTGTTTTTTAATATTTTAATTTAATTTTGATAATGAGTAATGTTGAAAGACCTGGAAACACTGCACAGCGTGATATGGAGCCTGGCTATTGTTCTGCTACATGTAAAGATAGAGAAAGTTTGCTAAATGAAATCGCCAAGCCTGAGTTGAAGACTTCCGATTTGTTTGTCACTTGTAATCTGCCGAAAAGATTTGAGCATCCTCGTATGTATAAAATATTATTTGAAATAGCAATTCGTATAGTGTTTATAATATTTTAACTTTTAACAATTATTTCACTTATTATTATTAATAAAATATATCAATTAAGTAAAAGTACAACCTACTTACATATAATTTTATTCAAAAGTCTTACAACTCATAGATCTTCCTATTAAGGCCCGTAACAGTAAACTTAGAGCTACATTCGAACAAAAACTGACAGGCTGATATTTTAGAATTTTTAGAATATTTATCTAGTATCCATATAATTTTTAGAATATATAATTGTTTATAATATTAACTATTAAATATGTACATATATGTTATTAAGTGGCAGCTATAGTTCAATATTCGCAGAACAGAGTTATGCGGGTGGATAATATTGACATGTTCTAGGAGCAATAATCCTTTTAATGAATTCGAAATAAAACAAAATTAATACATATTAAGGCAAACAGTAGAAACATAAAATAGTTTTCAAAGTAAGAACAAAATTATATAATTGTATACAAATGCATTTTTAAATTTCAATAGATTGGTTCAACGGGTATGGGTCTCAAGTCAGTAAGCAGCATCCCTTTTACAGAACATCAGCTAGCGAATATGGATGGTTTCCACCAGGTAATTGTAATATATTGTCAAGTTTGTTAAGTACATTTGTGGCTAATTATAGATATATAAAAGCATAACTTTTTTGCATGATATATATAAAATAATCTTACAGTTTCAGTATTTTGTTAAATATTAATAAAAGATATATGCAGACACGCGTTTTAAGTTCGAAATTATTAAAAAAGTTGAATACCGGTGAAAATTTCTATATTATTATATTATAGGCTGGCATTCCGTTCCATCCGCATTTTTCCCTAAGAACCAGAACTTCTCAAACCACCTGGCAAGTGCAGGAATGTACCGTAATTACTCACTAAACACCGCCATGGATCCGCCACCGTTCAAATAATGTGTTTTTCATGTTCGAAAATGTTATTTGTTATTCTTTGAAGTTATCTCATTTTTAAGTATTATCAATTGTGTTTTAAGCAAACGAATATTGTGTTAGTTTAAGGAACTTACGTTCTATAATACTATTAAATAAAAATACTTAACAAGTACTTACGTCATTTTTATTCAAATAACATTACTAGGTATGTCGGACACTATAGTGGAAATAAGTTGTCATGGATTGTAGCCCTGTGTAAAAAATGGACATAGATCCCATTCGGGGGTTTTCATAATTCAAAATAGTATAACCCTTAATTGCTTAGACAAAAGTTATTTTAAATTTGAAATTTAGTTTTCCTAGTCTACCCATAAAAAATATATTTACTAACATATTATTAAGAATTGAAGACTTATAATCTATATATAAATACGTGAAGGAAAAACTTTGGATCCCTTTTTACGAAAATTACGCGGACGGAGGAGCGTGAAACTTGGCACACTTATAGTTTATATACCGAAGAAGTGCACAATGATTATATTTTCTAAAAAAATGGATAAAAATATATTAAATTAATAAAATAAATGTTGCACACACTACCATGGTTTGACATCCATGTTTATATAAAGTGACATATACGTCACTACGCAATGTGTTATTAATGTATTTACGGGGACACTAGTCTATTCTAAAAATGGAAATACTTAAAAATTATTGTAAAATTGTTAGAATGTCTTGATTTGCCCTGTCTAAAAATTCATTTTGATTTACTCATTGCAATGATATATTTTTGATATTGAACAATTATTATTTCTGTCGTAGTACTTCAATTTTATGTGATTTTTTATAGAAATGTAGTAAGAGTATATCTTATAAAGTCATTTAATATTTTTATTTCATTTACATGATTAAAATAAATGTTTAAAGGTTACCACTCAGTGTCGTCTGTGTTCTTTCCTGCTGGCCAAACCTTTACAAACCGCCTCGCAGCCGCAGGCATGTATCGTAACTACAGCCTCAACACTGGCATGGATCCCGTCGGATACCGTTGAATAATCTTTGATATATTTAAAATATTTTGTTGATGTACAATTTTATTTATTTTTATAAAATATAAAATAAACTTTGTGTAACCAATACATTATGAATAAAACGCATAGCTATTATTGAGTTACCAAAAGAGGTATTTATTTCATATATATTTATTACAATATAGATTAACATGCATTCAAATTCCATTATAATATTTTATAAGAGATATGAGTGTCACGGTGTTACTAAATTAAATAAATATTATTGCTTTAATACGAAAGGTTCTATAATTAAAAGTTGTAATTGCTTGTCTCCAAAATATCAACTGCAACAATACATTGTCAGACAAATATTTTATACACCCATGACAGGTCATATCTCTTTTATAATAGCTAAAGATCGTGTCACGACAAAAATGTAGAGTTATGTAATTGCCTAGTTAATTTAGTGGTGGCATAACATTTCAATCGTGACAAATCTTCAGCATATCCATATGAGTACACATTGTATAACTTGTTTAGCAACAACAACAACAGCGTTATATTTATCGTTAAAATTATTTATCCTATTTATTATAAACGCAGAACAGTCTAATATAAAATTAATTTTATCGATATCAAACTCAACGACATACAATCTTTAATTTAACGTACCATGATATATGTTAATTATAGTCATCTAATTGCGCATTTCATAGACACTTATTAATAATATCTAAGTTGTGTCAAAATTTAGCTACGAGTGCATGTATAAATATATTCTAAGCATAGTATATAGGATGTACAGTAGGTATTATGCCCAGGCCTTAACAATACCAGGTATTTGGGTATCCTAATAGGATAGAATGATAACTGATTAAATAATTTCGAACAGTTCCTAAAAAAAGTTATATAAAAATTGTCAAAATTTAATCTGGCCCTTGCATTGTACATCTCTATGTATACTATATTCGTTGTAAACATACTGTGATAACAAGTGAATAGTTTTACATAAATTAAGATAATATAAATAACGTTTTGACTGTAAGAACAACAAGTACCTTTGCTAATATAACCTTATGAAGTGTCTATAACATAAAAAAATGTTATTTTTCTAAAACTAGGAGCCTGTTCCAGCTTCATCCAGCTTTTGCTTTGTTAGAGGTAATTCATTTATAAATAGTTATGTTTTCTTTAACGTGACAATGTGAGGTAATTCTTAAAATTAGTAAAGCTAAAGCACTAACTGTGAACTTTTTAAAAAAATCCTGAAGTTCTTAAGCCGTTTTTAATAAGTTATTACATTTTGTAGTCTGAAGGAAATTCAATTTTAAATTTTGTTTTTTTTTTTTTTTATATTGGGACATAATTATTGTGTATTCGTTTTAGATTTCTAAGTGTCCTAAGAAATCTTAAACTCTTACCATTATATATGCTCTACAGTTTTATCCATTTATGTCTCTCATAAAACATTTTTGAGTCTTGTCTTCTCAGGATTTCAATAGTTAATGAAACCATAGATCACAAAAGAGACACTCATTTTTCACAATAAATAGACATTTTTAAAGATAAAAGTAATAATGTTCCCATCAATATTTACCTCAAGTATTTGCTCAAAAATTCTAAAAAAATGTAATAATTCTTATTATAATGTTTTTTTTCATCTGATACTGATAATAAGAAAGCGAAAAACGAATGGAAGTATACTATATATTTAATTACGAGTTACGACAACAACTCATAGTAAAAGATATAGTTCTTATAGTTGGTTGTTTGTCGTTGGTTCTTAGATTACCTCACAATTTGTCTGATATTCAAAAAATATATATAATTTAAAATAATTTTATATATAATGTTGTTAAAAATATGGTATTGCTGGAAAGTGAATAATTCGCTACATAAATGAGCGTCTAAGCATGACTAGACATTGCGTGAAGAAACACACAAATACAACAATACTAATCCTATAACCTACAAGATATACTAGTAATTAGATATATATAAAATGTGGATAAATTTTGCATTCAACAATATTGTCTTATGTATCATAACTCTCACACCAGATTCCAACAACTCCTTTATCCTCCTATAGTGATTGTCTTCCCAGTAATTTAAACATTGGGTAAACAACAGTTCTCACGCTCGTTTCCATACAAATAACATTTCTATGATTACTTCTGAGAGTAATAAATTATATATAATGTTTGTTTCCTTTATGATTAACATGCAATTTTGATTAATTTAAGCCAGAATCATGTCTGTAATTTGGTAAGTAATTTAGGATTTCTCCATTTTATTATATTTTACCTTATAACTTTAGCATTACAATAACAAGCCAGCGAATAACGATTAAGGTAAATGAGTTCATATTTGTAGAATAAAACCACGCTCTACCGTACATTTTGTCGCTAGAATAGTCCAAGGTAAGAAGTGAACAGCACAACATTAAAGATACTATAAAATTCAGTAAAAAGTTCGCTACAGAGGAAATCTCTATTAATTTCTAGTGCTGGACGCGAGGCGTCGCACAGAACGGACTTGATCACAATGTAGCTCAGTTGATTCGTACTTTTATTATAAACTTATTGTAAAAAATCTATCATTATTTAACATTAAACCTATGCTTATAGAATTGCTATTCGTTCTGGATCTAAGTGAAATAATACTTTTAAGGAAGTAATAATGAAATAATATCTAGTTAATGCATTTCTTCATACATTTTTAACACGTGAATGTATTGTAAAAAAAAAAATATTTTAAATTGTTTTAAAAAAATCATTTTAATAGTATTGTTGCTTATATTGTATACGATTATTTTGAATTGTAGCTGGAACTTTAATCGGTAATAATATACTAACTTGAACAGTATATACGTGAATTGACGGTCACAGCTGTCATCAAAATTCGTTCATTAAGCGGTCAAAATAATTAAAGTAAACAAAGTAGACCTTGAACCTTTAAGCAAGGCATCAATACATGTGCTTTAAAATCAGTGTCGTTAAATTAAAAAAGTAATAACCTCTGTTGACAACGAACTACTTAATTTTTTTTCATTTATCGATAACGATAATCGATATTATACGACACTGGTTATTCTGTTGAAATTTGATCATATTATTAGTAAACTTAAAAACACTCATTTCTATTATTCATTTCTAAAGTAGAAACAAAAATATATGTCAATTGTATTAAGTAGATAATTAAAAAATAAATACAGAGGTTTTCTGATCGGATTTTAAATATAAATGACCAAGTTAACAAAGTTCTTGAACATTTTGTAAGGAATTATGGTGTTACATGTCTCCAAAGATGCCTGCAAAAGTTTTGCGTAAGTTCTTCATGGTATCCTCAGCATCTTCTGTAAGGGTAGCGCTGAGGGATCCCTGCCTAGCGAAGCCGCTGCGTGCGGTACTTGCCGACGAAGGCTGTGGCGGCCCAGCGCTAGCCGTGCTTGGAGCGGCTGATGCGGATGACACCGTTGACGATTGTGAGGCTGTTGAAATACATAACCAATGTGAACGATAAATAATATATGTCTAAACCATAACATACATATGTTTATAATCAGCAACAATAAATAGTGATAAAATGTGTAAAAGAAAAATACTACCAGAATATGATAACATATGCGTGTTTTATATGCATGGTTAGATAATTATCCATATAAAAGTGTACGCGAAAAATGTTGGCTAATAAAATTAACGTAGAACTTTTAGTTCCCTTGAGATCGGTCAGGTACTTAAACTTATGGAGTCGTCTTGGTATAAAATGATCTTATGACATTTTTATTTTTAACATAGCATAACTACCTTGAGAATCCCGCCTGGCCAAAGGTGGTGGTGGTGGTTGAGTAGGTTCAGCGGGTATGGGAGGCAGCGGACGGTCGATGCTCGCGGCAGTAGCTAGCGGCGCTGGAGGAGGCGCGCTCGGAGGACCGCCGACGGGAGCAGAACGCTCTTCGGGAGACGCCGCGCCGCTACCTGACACTGAGCTTCGAGATGTCGTTTTCGTTATGCCAGGACGGCATACAGACTGAAATATAACCAAATATCAAGTGACAACTTGACATCAAATATGTGAAAGTATAATCTTTGTCCACCGTATCATCTTGGATCTAAGTCAGTTAATGCTAAAAATTTTAGCCACTATGACACATAGTATAAAATGCCTGAAATGTTGATATTTCGTCATCCAGACCTGACCTTTTTCTTTCCTTTAGACGCGTAAAACGTGTAATACTACTAACTTACAGGCGCATAGAAAACAAATATTTCTAAAGATCGTAATTTCAAATAAATCTTTGAATTGTTCTTAATTTACCAACGAATTAACTATGAGTAAGTTTAGAGTTAATTTGAACTCGATTGAGGTTGGCGCTAGAGGTACTACAGCGAAATCTCGATGCACAGTTGGAATATTATTGACTTGCGCTTAGGCGTGATCGAGCCGTAAAAAAATTGGGACCTTGTCACCACCGGCGGGGATGGTGTGTGTAACGTGTGCGTCTGCGTGTGTATTGAATTTTACTCGAACGTTGAGGATCGTTCGCTAATCGCAATAGCGTCAGCATTTTCTGATGAAATATCTCGGAACCAGCTTGGAGCTCTTAGGGACAGAAATTTGTAATGGACTCCATATCTTCATACCTTCAACATATCATTTAGTTTTAAGCCTACTTTGGTCACAGGTCCACAGAGATTGCTCCCGAGTTTCTCTCTCTGCAATGTGATGGAGCCACTTTCTCTGTATATTTAGTATTATGTTTGATATAGATATAATTGTAGATTTTAAAAATAATATTTGAGTAAGTACACTGCATACGTTGGAAGACAGGCTCTGCGGGAGATGACGACGATCCTCTTCTTGCGAGTCTCCCATAAATGAAGTAGCAGAATCGTTAAGTTCGATGATATGCTCGCGGCCATCCTTTCCTACCACTAATTCCAGAGCGCAAACTTCCAAACCACCAAATATTTCGCTTACCTAAGCAAAAACATGTATTACTACAAGGCTATTCACGTCCATCTTTCCATGCGAATTTAACAAAAATGTAAGCCTTTCTGTATGTTTAAATAAAGAAAATATATATACGCATAATCATATACTTACAGCAAGGTTATATCGTTTCAGAGAAGTAACAATATCTTTATATAGGTACAATACATATCAATTATTTACATAAAATCTATTGTTACGGAAATTGACATTGCATTATAAAAGCACGATAGTGTAGTCATAGGTTGTTTGAATAATGAGTAATATTTGAAACAATTAAGACAGGTGGAATTCGTCATTGCGACTAATTGTTGTGACATAAACATATATTCATTTTCATCTTAATAAATTACCTCATCGATCCACATTTTGTATCTATCGTTCATACCAATAGCCTCTAGCATTGCGGAACCTTGATTGGTTTTCCAATTACCGGATATAGACTTGCGCCTAAAATATTAAGATAACTTATGAAATAATTATAACTCAAATAATTTTATTAATATGTACTTATAAGTTAGTAAATATAAATATATAATTATAAACGCCTGCATGAAACATATGAGTATATTTTATTCATGCCAATATTTATTTACAACAGGCGATTTGATTGATCGCTTTATGCTATTTTTTTCTTTTATATTTCTGTATAGAAAATAATGTAGAGTATATTTTAAAGATTATTATTAAAGTGATGTGCATTGAAGCTATTTTTGATTCAACAACATAATAGATATAATCAAAATATTTACTTACATAAACGCCTTGTAGTTAGTACCAATTTTTTGAATATGAATGTCATATTTAGCATCAATATAGGGCTCTACGGTACAGTAAGTACCTAACATGGCGACCACTCCAGCTATATCCTGGAACGAACATTAAAGTAAAAGTTAACAACATATATGTAAATTAAAAATGCACTTAGTGCTAATCTAATGCAATCTAGTATATTTATGAAATTCATAATACTCGTATAACATTGATGACAAGTATGGACTAATAAATAATGTTGATGTATAAAATTATCTAGTTTCATTTTCTTTTAAATGTATTTACATTATCACGACACACAATGTGAGCAAATATTTATACCCAATTTTTAATTTTCGTTAATCTTTGTTCACACAGGAGAAATTAAATGTAATTTGAAATTAGCATTTGCCAAGTAGAGATTATAAAACCATTACATGTACCATCCCATTATACTATGATGACGAATAAATATTAATATATGTTCTTAACAGTAGAATATTTATTGGATAATGTGATATAAATAAATAAATGTACAAAATACGTGAACATTTCGAAGAAATTACAATATTTGTTTGAAGCTCAATTATCAAGAAACAAACCAACATTGATAACAAGAAATCTCAATACCTACATGTGTTCCTATAGTCTAATCTTTATCTTGGCTGTAAAACAAAGCGACTATAGAATATTATCAGCCAATTGTGTATTGCAACTGAAACTGCATTGTGCAGATAATGGATATAAGTGTACAGTACCTGGAAGTCGGCCAAAGAGTCCACTTTCACCTTGGCCACGCCGCTGTGCGCGTGCCCGATCTTGATCACCACTGGGAACTTCGGCGCAGTTACCTGCTCGACAATCAGATTTCCCTTTACTATTTCCACTTATTGTAAAGACGAAAGGTCATCGCTGGTTCAAATCATGATATTAATCATTAGTAGACTCTTACGGCGACTCTCAGTTTAGTCGAGTTTACGGTGAAAATAAAGCAATACAAAATTTATTTATATAATACTAGTTGTCGTCTGCAACTTCGTTTGCGTGGACTTTATCTCGTATTTCAATCATTCTTAGTTTGAACTATAAAACATAAAATTTTGTTACTCATTTAGACCTATATAAAAACAGCGCTTGTTAATTCAGTAAGATTGATATTGCGCTATATATTATCTCACATGTATGCTGATTAAGTTTATTTTATAAATTAATAAGTGGACTTCCCGAAATTATACATAGGTATTAGGTACATTATACATATAATATTAAGTTACATATAAGTAAGTATATTACGACAGAATACAAACGCACGCGAAATTACCTTTGTATAAGTTATACGGTTAAAAACGAATTAAAATTAAAATATTATTATTGATGCCGACTCCAATATAGCTGTAGCTATTACAAAGACGTTGTGTGTTAATTTGTGACAAAATGAAGTCCGAAGATCGGAAAAACGAAAATATTTTTCAATTTAAAGATTAACCGAAGCCGGACAGTACCACAGATTCAACTCACAATATGCCATGTATATATTTTTCCATCAGCGACAATGGATTCGTATTTAGTTCTATAATTTAAATAAATAGCAATTATAATTAAGGTAAAAACTGAAATTTGGTATGTGGACTCCTTGAGGAGTGTTGGGGAGCTTCAAGAAAGCATTTTGAAGGAAAGGACGAAATTACTACAAAGACGATAATAATATTTTACAATTTAACCAAACGTAGTCGTGGGATACAGCTAGTAATATATATAAAACATTTATATATAAGTTTCTTGGGAGGTGCTGGGGAGAGAAAATTTCTCGAAATTCCAACTAGAACGAAAGAAAACAAGTAAAGTAACTTAAGTTTCTAATCTATGCAAATAGAGTAACAACAATTCGTATTAAATAATAATGTATGGAAATATGTGTGCCTATTGCATATGTTCATATAAAATATTTTTGGAATAGTACAGTGATTACCAAGGATTGAGGTATGTTTTAAAATTAAACAGACAATATTTTGTCGTTAGAAGACTTATGACTGAACGGTTATAAAGAAGTCATAACAATCGGTTTTTTAAGAATTTCGTTTGCGTCCATTTGTTTGAAGGTTTAGAGATATTGGCACTGTTTCAATAAATAATATTTATCATTTTCTAAATCTAGGCTTTTGATTGTCAATAAATAAGAAAAATAGTTGAAAGCATTTCAATTAAATCTGCAGGTTTCAAGTAAAATAATTCCTATGTATCATAACTTATCATATACATAGGTAATTGGGTACAGCTGTGAGACTAATTAGAATTTTTTCTATGGTTTTATATTAAAGTTTTGAGATTTGTTTAAAAAGATCAGTCTATTTAGACATAGATTACAAGTATCTTAAGGTTCTCTGGTTCCCTCTGCCTATCCTGCTACGTTCGGGTTATTGAAGTGAAAAATAAATAAATAATAAAAGTGAATTGCAGCGTGAAGCTAAATTTATATATATATATATATATATATATATATATATATATATGTATACTTTTTGTTACGATCCTGACATTTTAAGGCTATTAAGATAAGAATTTTAAATATTTTAAAAGTTTTAAAGGCATACTATATAAAGATGTTGTCTATTAATATGAATGCTGTAACTATTATACAGAAGAAAAATCTAAATTATATACAAAGAATTGTTTAAAATTCAATAATAGCATCTTTGAAAATATTTTACAGTGTTGTTTTACAGCTTTGAAGTAAAATATGAAATGTGTAAATTGTTCTTTTATTATTTCTGTTAAATGTGTTGTATATTTAAAGAAAGTGATGTTAATGTATTGGTCCATTTTACAACATATTAATAGCGACGCAAAAAGTGACGTAATGTTTTACACAACCACTGCTTACAGACTATGTAAATAACTCATGACGATATGATTTTGCTAATCGATTGCATGGATGAAATCATTGCAGATAGAATATATGGATTAAAAATCATGAACAATTTATCAAGACTGTTTGATTCCGTGTTGAAAACAAGTCTTTAAACAATTCATATTGCATTTTACACTGTAGGTGCATTATTTAGGTAAAATGTTAATAGAAAGTCTATATATTTAGAGAAGGAGATCATAGGACAAAATATAAATTTCGTTATAAAAATATTATTGATAAATGATTTATTACCTACAATATGTGCACCAATCTCTCTATATTATTATTTCAGTTTGAAACAAATATGGTCGCTTTTTTGGAATTTCTATCCTAAAAATGTGTTATACTTGTAATATATTTATCGTAAATTCTTTAATTTGTTTATTATTTGTGTTTGGGTTCTACATTTCTATACACAAGTGTTTCCTATGGGGGCGTGCTTGTGGGTGGCTGCAATAAGTGTTGATTTTATAACATTAAGCTCCCAGCGTGTGACAGCTTATGATGGTGACGCATCAACGCTTGTCAACTTCGAGAAACAAACATCATGGCTGTGTATATTACTATTTATGGTGCGCCACTCGTTTGTAAAGACATCAATAGTGATTAAACGTCGCCGTCTCCGCAATAGTTGTATACTTTGCGTTATCGTGTACGCATTATTACGTGTCATGCGCATCAGTTTTGATACGCATGTGTTTGATGCGCATACATACAAATTTGAATATAGTTTGCATACGTGAAGGGGAGGAAATGCATATTTTTTATTATAACAGACACATTTTTTTATTAAAATTATAATAGGAAAACAGTCGATTCGCTATAATAATTAATTAGTAATTATTCTGGCGCCACTGGCATACATGCAAGCCATAATTTGCACCTTAACAAGAATACTTATCTACTGATCGATCTATATGATAACTTTGCGGCGTCTATGGAAGCATTCAATTCAAATATTATCAATACCGCCGCTGACAATAATTCTTAATGACTATAAGCAGGCGCAGAATAGTATTGCACAAGTCTCGGTGGCATATATTGTTCTCAAAAGACAACACAATTGTCATTTATTACTATAATGACTGCCTTTGATGTTATCTTTCCGCCATACTGATATAACACACGAGTGCACAATTATAAATTGACATGAGTCTTTGGTATTTAAGAGTTATCTAATCATTAAAATTAAAATGAGCTATGTTTGTGAATTATGTGTACTTAAAACTGCCATTGACCTTACTCAAGGTAAGTATTATGTTCATCGACAAAATTAACACATTCATCTCGTTTACATTTTCAATTCATAAATGGCGTAGTAGGTTAGCTAAGCTCTTAGATTATGACGAAGTTACAAAATTACTTTACTTCCACAAATAATTGAGAAAATCTTTATTAAACTCTTAGATTAATATGCACACAAATATAATGTTATTTTATATGAATAATACAATAATGTATTGCAAAACACATTTGCCTACTCATAATATTTTGTAACAGAAGAAAGTTTGTTGAAAATTTGTGCAAGTAACATACAACACAAATTAATTTTATAAAGTAAGGTGTTTCACAGATTGTGTCATATTTTTTAAAATATCATTATAAATTTTAGACCACCATTAATTGTTCTGGCAGCGACTTTTTCTTCTGGCAGAAATTTTAGTTGCTAAACATGTTGTTTTTTTTTCTCCTGGTAACTTACTCCAGTATATAAGATCTGTTTACAATCAGGTTTTACTTGTAATATAGTGAAATGTTATGTGTTACATAAAATTTACACCGTACATAGATCTTCTCGAATTTCGATTTTATAAATTATCTTACAGTAACAAAAATACTCTGTTTTCCGTTCTTCCAACCGACGACCTTAACGTCAAACATTAAATTCAAACCACCAACCAGAAAGAAGATATGTCTTCTGAAGATATGACTCTGTGCGCACGCGGGCTGCCTGCTCTGCGCCCACCTACCAAGCTTTGAGCCTGCTCAATGCTCTGGTTGCCCAGGAATCGGATATTGATATGTTTTGTATGAGTGTAAAGACATTTTTAAATATATGTATAGCATTATTAAGTAAATAGTTTAAGTTTTCTTTATAACCACTAACATATATCTTGTTGTACGCTTTGGCTTTGCTGTAAGTACAACAAGAATCTTTGTAATAATAAATAAATAAATAAATATGGTCAGAGAGTTCTCAGTCACTATCAAAAATTACAGTTACGAGACTACAGTACCCGAAGCGGTTATATGTAACTTAACTTAGTGACTGGGCAATATGTTACACGATTATTAATTTGAGATCGAGGATAAGTCCACCGCACCTAGCGTCGTTGGCCAGAACGCTTAAAAGTGACACGGCTATAGAGTAATAAATGCCTCGGATGACCTCGAAAAGGCCGACTGCTTGGCAGATAATTTTTTGTTCCAAACAGTCGAGTGATCCAGTCCACACGTTACGATGGACACACAATAATGCATGGGCGCCGTTACCACAGTACAAACAAATACATACTACTTACCACCAACAAGATACCCCATCCGACCGACCTCAATTGACAAAGCTCAAATAATATAATTAAAGGTCTTAAGCCTAGAAAATCTTCAGGATCTGATCGTGTTACAAATAAAATCCTGCCCACTCACATTTTATCACTATTATTGGCCATATTCAACATTCTTCTCGAGGAATGTTAATTTCCAGACTAATGGAAAAAGCCATAGTCATAGGAATCCACTATCTGTGAAAACTCCGGACTGATCCATCCAGTTATCGCCGTATCAGTCGTTTAAGCGCTGTGGGCAAAATCTATTAGTGTATCATTCTTACGCGTTAGGCCGTTATTAAGGCCAAACACATCATGCACCCCAAATAATTCGGCCTATCACTAGCGTGCATCGAGCCCTTCGTGAGACGGTCTCTGTCCCAAGCCTTCAAAAGAATGCCATCATTGGCAGTCTTTTTAAATATAGCCAAAGCGTTTGATAGAGTATATCATAACGGCTTAAGAGTTAAGCTACAACAAGCAGGGTTACCAGATAAACCAGTTCACATCATACGGGATAATCTATCAAACCGCTCTTTCCGCTTACAGATCGAAGGTACCTTTTCCACCAGACTCCACATCAGGGCAGGTGTCCCACATAGTTCTATCTTGCCTATACTTCTGTACACTTTGTAAATTTACGATATCCCAAAAACGCGTCAAACCACGACCTCCACAGAGACACTAAGCTCGATTCATCACCAACACCAACTCGAAGTATCGGCTTCATAGGAGGCGCACTTGCGACATCGCAATTCTAAGTATCAACTTATGATGTCTATTCAAGGATTCTAAGCCAAAGTCAGAGCTCTTCTAGCATGGCCATCTCCAAAACCCGGTGACGCTGTTGAGGCCACTGGAACCAACAGCATACATATGCCCTTTTAGGATATTGACACCCGAATCCACATGCATGTACATATATGCTAGTAGACAGTAGTAAGTAAGGAGAGTAATATTTTAAAACGACGCGTCTGTTTTGTGTTCTTAGTTACAACTACGAGTAATACTTTCAATAGCCGGTATTTTATAACGCTTACTTTGTTGATTTTTTTTTATATAAAAAGTGTAAATGATAACAAATGTTAAATCGATCGACGTGTTTTCAAGATCACCTGCGCAGTTTGTAGGTGGCCTGATTTATATGGATAAAAATTTGTATCGCCTGCGGCATCTTTATGCTGAATTAATAATGAAGAAGTCGTCATTCCAAAAATATTTGACGTTACATATATATTACATATTAGATTTATTGCATAAATATATGAAAGTAAATTACATTCTAATATCGTATTCATTTTATGTAATTATTGTTTATAATTTTGTTATAAATGAATCCTCCCAGCATAGATTACAATTATATATAAATCAAGAATATATAAATAAAGAATAGATAACATGATTCTATCGATTTAACAATGTGACAAATATTTTCTTCACATATTTTTTTTACAAAATATCTTTAGTATACGAGTATGTACATAAATTAAAAAATACGTTATTTACGAGGCTGTCATGGCGCAGTATCTGAGTAAACGCGAATGGTCGAGGGTTCGTTCCCCACTTGGAGAACGAAAATATAATATTGTTTTCATTTACCTGCTGTCAGTGGCTGCTGTACCACCACTCAACACAAAATATATGGAATTCATTAGCCTAGTTGATCTTAAAGATGACATGACATCTAAAATGTTATACTTTATTACTAGAAAATTTAGTTTTAAAGACAACATTGCACCAGTATGACCTAAATTGATAAGAATAAGAGGTATTCACAAACAGTATTATTACTACACGTTATGACAGGCCTAAATTAGGTACTTAAAAAGTTGATATATCTTTCATAGCTCTATGTTATATATCTACAGAAAGGAAATTCCCTGGGTATACCCGTTGCGTTCATTCCTTTAATTCTGTGAAACATCCAATTAGGTCAAGTTATCAAATTTAAAATAATAGCCACTATTAACGTATTTCTATATTTATTTTCTTTATTCAAATTTACATAGGTACTACTTTTGTACTATCAATATTGATATACTCTAGTGGTAAACTACTTATATATGTTTATACAAAAGTATACGGTCAAGCAGTTTTACTCATACCATCAAAATTTACGTAACTCAAAGGTTCCGTTAATAATAAGTAACTTTTCATAAGCTCGCATCGCCAACTGGAATGTTGCATATAAAATATAGTTGCAAATTGGCTTATGCTGATAGCCATCGGTACCGGTGAAGACTGAGCAACTTAAAAGCTGGCACGCCGAAGTGCTGACTCGTTTAGAATCTCTTGTTTACATGGACGCGAGTCGCTGATGTCATGCGCGAAATCTAATTGTGGTGATTCATCAGCTTTTACAACGATGCACCGATAAGCGATGTACATATCCTGCGTGTGCGATATCACCGCGAGTCCCTCAGCATACCGAGTCCCACGTGTTACTAAAGTTATTGATGGCAACGGTGGGCGCATAATAACTGGTCCGGCACCACGGAACGTTCAGTCACTGATTGCTCGCTACGGGGAGCGCGTGTCGTCGTCAATGCGAAGCCGGTATTGCGCGAGAGCACACACGATAAACAGTGTAACACTTTATAAATAATCGTTTTATAACAATCGAACCTTCCATAGTGACTTACAGGCAGTATATGTTCTACAATTGGATGACCGAACGGCAAAATACTGAAAGTGAATCTGAAATACCAACAACTGCAGGTGCAATGTTTATTTCTTATATAAATATAACCTATTGTTATTCACCAGTACTAAAAAAGTGTTTACTAACAAATATAATTCTTTTAAATTTTATATATCATTAATTTATGAGATTTACAAATAATAAATCAATATTATTTGGAAGTATTATAAATATGATAAATATTATTGTTTAACTCTAGTAGTTATGTGTACAGCTTTGACTTTTTTCTATTTCTAAAACGTTTCTGCAATAAATACAGAAATGTAATTGTAAAGAATACCTACGTAATATTTTGTAAACATCGTTAACATATAGTTAGCGTCTTGATACGATAAGTTCGGGTTAAATGTACCCAGGTTGAGAATAGCACTTCCTAATGGTAGGTGAGAGCTGTTAATAAATTTAAAGTTATTTTTCATTTTAATTTGTATGTTTTTGTACGAGCAATTCGATTCTTCGAGAATTTCTATACTGCACAGTTAGGCATTGCTCGATATCAATTCAATTAAAAATTTTCTGGTATAGAAAATAATTGTGGTATAAATATTTATTAATTATATATGGTTAAATATAGAATTTATTGACAGCTTAGTGTATTGTTTGAATTGCATAGCCCAAGTTTGAATTTAATTACAAATACTCATATGCTGGAAATATATACGCGTACATGTATTTGAGGCATATATTTTAAATTATATTTATATTTCTTTAGTAAATTGAGTAAAAAAAATAATGAATAAATAAAATTTAGTATTGCTTTCTATAATACGTTAAAAGTACAAAGACCAATAGAGGTGAAGGAAGAGAATCGTTAACACTGTAGGAGCAGGACCCGCTCTGCTCTATTGATCAATGAAATGTTTTATTGCATAATGACGTTGGTAACTTGCAAAACCTTCTCATCACTTATACGTTTGAACTTGAATTAACGTATTAATCCACCTTGTAATTTAATACATTACAAATAATTGTTATTTAAGAACAGATTTCATGTTTTTTTTGCTCTGTAGCTCATTTAAATAAAAAGATTCTTACAAATACAAGCCTTTTAAAATTCCTTAAGCGGTTTTCAACCTATAAGCGAATAGTTGTGCGGACAGGCGTAACAAATTATAAATATGGCCCTCTATAGCCCTGTCAGAATCCAGGGCCATCTCTTTGCTCTATTTTTGCTGAACAATTTAAAATAACTTTGAATCGTTTTTAAAACATACTTAAATAGCCAAGCGGTATCTAACACAAAATAATAAATTTAAAATTCATGTAATAAATATGGTTTGAAACGAAATAATGAATTTGTATTAATATAAAAAAAATAGTTCAATAAAAAATTTAAAGTTAAGCAATTATTGTGCTCTATAAACGACATGTACACACGATATTTTGAAATTTTCTTTAATTTTTTTAGCTACATAAATATTTAGAAATAATATAGAGCATATTTTCAATTTTAAATATTTAAAAGTTTTTATTACTATGAAGTTTGTAGTTTATATATTGGTATATTAATTAAAATTATTCTATCACCTGTGCTTTTGAAAAAATTACTGTCAATGTATTTTGAAATTTATTTCTTATAATTTTCATTCTTAAATTTTTTGATAAATAGTTTTATCACCCAATATAATGTCTAATATATATGATTTTGTATAATTTATAATAGTATAATGAAATTCATATATATTTATATTAACGGTATTTGATACATACTTTGGTCCTGTAGTACGATGTGACCCCTGATTATTGACCCTGTATACGGAAGAAGTTAATCATGAACTAGACCCGCGCTGCTCTAGTCCTCTTGACTGTATTTATAAGCAACGATGACATCGATTTAATTTTATAACCATATTGAATAGGTATGTTATACTTATTTTTTTTTATACAAAATATGTTTATAGCCTGTTTAATAATGTTTAACTATGAAAAGATTTCTATAATACATTTACTAATCATATTCAAAAACGTAACCATATAAATTATTTTTAACTGAAAATGTTTTCTTAGTAGCTGTAACTTGAAAGATTGATAGTAATAATATTTGATAGTAATAATATGTATAGTATAATTTTAATATCTTGGAACTTAATATCGAAATTAATGTTATTGGTAGATGGTAAACAACAATTTCATTGCTTGTTAAGTAATTTAAAAATTCTTTTAATTTGAAAATTAATTTCTGTGAAACGTGTCGAGTTATGATAATCGACATATGATACTTATAAAATAAACACCTGTAGTAAATGTTATGATATTTACGTAAGCAAACACTTGAATAAATTTTTACAAAATTCATTTATTTTTTATATCATTATTTTAATTATATAGAAACAGACACTAATTTCGTCCCTTTTTATAAATATATATTTTTTTTATTTCTCTTGATTCATGAATATAGTTATTCCGTCTTGAATCTAAATAATACTTTTATCAGTTCTTATTTTTAATAGTATGATAAATATATAAAATAATCACTAAAAAGGTGCGTAAATAAATAATTAACAAACCGCTGAAACTACTGTAATTAAAGTTCTACCAGCAGCAGATACTTACCTTGACATTAAACTCAATTTATTTTGTTCTTCATTACTATCATTAACAGGTTAAAATAATATGTCCACTAGTTACATGTCATTTTTAAAGTATATTCAAGCCACTTCATTTATACGATAATAATAACAATATTATTCTGGATATATCGATTTTGTAGACCACCCACCTATAGTCAAACTCCATTTGTAATTATTTTATCTTCATACCTGATTACAAAGGGTTAGGTCTGTCCATATTAAAAAAATGTGTCTTAATCTAATACCTTGTTGCGTGTCACCACAACGGAGATAGGAAAATAATTTTTAATATGGGCATCAAACTCGCAAGTATCACTTAACGTAAATGCTTTATGATATCTCTAGTAAAGGCCAGTCATAGGCTTTTAATTTTTTTACTCAAGGCAGATTAACTTTTGTGGTGAACGCTTTTAAAGCTGTTTAGAAGACACCAGTAACACGTGTTATGCAATAGCAGTATCAAAATTAGTATATGCTACACAATATTTATTCGTCAAAGAGCATTTTTTAACAGTAACTTGTTGAAATAGAATCTAAAGCGTTGGTCCGTCTGGAGCAATTGCGATAACAAGTACTCACAATACATGAACACGCATTATACTGTTTATAGACGAAGTAAGTGGAAATCACAAGATAGATTTATTACGCTATAATATTAATTGTTTCAATGAATATACTCCTCGGAGCAACCAATCTTCTGTAATATCTGTTTGACCCAATCTCGTGTGCTCGAAGGCCAAGTTCATGTGCCAGTTAATATTTAAAATATTAAAACGAAATCTAATCTTCTTTAATCGATACTTTAGTACGATATCATAATTATTATATATCACAATCAGTAAATAAATTAAAACATGTGATATACCTACATAAATAACTTATAATTATCTCTAACATTATATTCGATTGAAACAATTGATACTACATTCCAGAGACATGCTATATATCTATTTGAATTATTTTTATCTCTAAGTACATGTTATATTAATGACGAATTATATACATATATGTATTAATTCATATATTTGAAAAAATGTTTGGATATAAAGTAGATACATTGAAAATATATATTAATATCTAGTTATAAATGGACAAAAGTGGTATGTTCTCGTAGTATATACTTATAAAAAAATAACAGTACGAAAAAGAAAGATTTTTTTATAAATTTATGTATCCAAATTTTTACTATCTAGTAAATTTTAAATATCTTTATGACTTGTCAACACAATTCCCATGTTCTATAATGGATACAAGATGATAAAACACATTTTTAAAACAATCTACATATATCTTCCCAACTACGCCACGATGGAGAAAGCGCGCATAAGTAGCAGAGATAGGGAAAAATATTTTACAAATTGAATTAGAGTCCAATAAAACTGTTATCTTAATTCAATGCTGCGGGCTACGTTT
Organism: Philaethria dido; assembly: GCA_033558755.1. Classification (NCBI taxonomy): domain Eukaryota; kingdom Metazoa; phylum Arthropoda; class Insecta; order Lepidoptera; family Nymphalidae; genus Philaethria; species Philaethria dido. The sequence goes on from JAKGSA010000269.1 coordinate 403,487, forward strand.
ATCGAGAGAGCACACCCATCTACAAGAAAAACTATGTGAATGTGTGTCGGATGTTTAGAATTATTGAATTACACATTACTCAATCTTAATTATACATAACAATGTTACCTAATTTTTTTTTTTTTTATACCACGACGGTGGCAACAAGGCACACGGCCCACCTGATGGTAAGTGTTACCGTGGCCTATGGACGCTTGCAACACCAGGGGCATCACTTACGCGTTGCCGACCCTTCAAAAACCTATTTATTCCCCTTTTGAAGAACCCCATATTGTAGCCCACTGGGAAAACCTCGGCAGGGAGATCATTCCACAATTGAAGAGTCCGCGGAAGAAAGTTCCTTTGAAATCGAACTGTTCGGGACCAATTTTTAATATTAATATTTATAAGTAGTAAAAATGTAACTAAGAGTTGCACTCAGTTGTCTAATATTATGTGTGGGTTTGCATAACATGTGTTGCTTGAAACGAAATAGAGAATGTCAATTGTCAACATTAACTAGTTAATTAAATAGCGAAACTAAAATTGAAATTATTGTTATGTTGGTCTATATCTTTGTTTTCTTTGCAAATTCAATAATAATCGGAGACGTAACGTGAAATACTGAAGTTGAAATTAATATAGGTACGCTACAGAAACCGAGTATTAGCTAATATTACATGTTTGTTTGATACGAGAGAGGAAATATCGAGGTAGGTACTTTGATATCGCACTGGTTTAGACTAAAGCCGCAAGTGCGCACGACTCGCATTACTTCGCAGGAATGAAAACAATGCATTCATCAGTACAACTTAGGTGACAAAATAACACCTTGTAAGTGGTTATTTGTAAATATGCAACTATCTTTTAGCAGATTAAGGTATAAGTAATAATTTGGTAGACTTAGCTATTTATCATATCAATAACATAATTAGTAAACACAATACTTATTACCTTTACTATAGTAAAACAGTAAATAAAGCGTGTCTGTATATTGAATATATTTATGAAAAAATAAGGGATATGAAGAAAAAATAAGAGATTATGAATCTATAATTAATTCAATTTCTGTTTGTCTGTTTGTCGTGTACAAATTACATCTTAGGAACTACTGGGTGCATTTCATTTTTGTAGTATAGCTGTTAGTCGATATGTCGGTGGGAAGGAAGGAATTTTGTAAGATATAGGAATATCCGTCTAATTAAAAGACAGCCAGTGTAATGGGCATTGTCCATTTGCATACAAAATGAAAGAACTGGAACATCTGATGGAAAACCACGTCATAAAGTGATAGTCCAGTTAAATGATAAGATATAAGGAAATGCCGTCTTAGTAAAAGTTGTTTAGCGTAATGGGCATCACCTTAGCTTTAAGAAACCATTAAATAGCGCATTGGCAGAAGTTGCTCTATATAGTAGGCAGTTTCTATGTAGTAGCAATTTTTTCCATAACAAAATGAAAATTATCGGTATTTGAGGCTATCGTGGTGCAGTGGGACTGATTATAAACATGATGGACGTAACTACTAGCTCCATATGGGGGAATAATAATTATTTATTGTTATCATTTTCTCGCATCGGTAAAATAAACAGTGACGTTGAATTGCGCACCTTAACATGCAATGTCTCGAATGAGCTGAAAAAAATTACAATAATATGGAACATTTGAAATATAAGAGATTAGAGATAGATTTAACCTGAATATCGTTTTTTTAACGTACAAATGTCAAAGATTTGGAACATCTCATAAACTCAAAGATCGGCACACATATATGGCAATAGCGTCTTTGCAGTGCTGTTCAGCGTGCTTCATAACATCTTCTTATCTGATAATATTAATATAAGTTAGGTATCATGCCCTAATGATGATATGATTATTGGTTCAGGTTTTAACGGCAATGGAAAATTGGTAATTGTTAAATGGTAGTAGTAAGGCAATAGTCATCAACATCATCTACTAGTTGTTAATAAAATTTGTGTATGTTATTTGATTTAAAAATGTCATTACTGTAAACCCAGACTTAAAAAGCATTACGAGGTAAGCAATAACGTAGTTACCATCGTAGTATGCTGCGATTTTATATAGATACTAAATTGATTACATGTACTCGTAGATTTCACTTACATATATAAAATTTATGTCTATTCCTAATAGAGAATTAGGGTACATTCTTTAGACCTCATTGTTCAATAATAATATTATTCCGAAATGTTCTTACGAATACATGTCTAGCTACCCTGTAGCTATGTATAAATTAGAATAAATTGTGTTCGTAGGATAATTTAAAATACAATAAACAAACAGTTTCATGAAATAACTAATGCTCGATCGACTAAAGACTTCCACAAAGAAAATTATTCTTGAAAATATGTTATTTTTTAATGGAAAACCTTAGTTATTCCAACGGTATGCAACGCATGAATGCATTGAGCGCAGCCAGCGTCTCTGATTACTACTATGTACGCTCCAACAATCACCGAGAATGTCAACATTAAATGTCATTCTAAGTAGATTTTTTCGTTTTATTATCTAATAATTCTATTTTATTAATTATATATAATATTTTTACTTGAATTAAAAAAAATAAAAGTTTGAAAGTAAAAAAAAAATGACAATTTTCGTGTTTCAAACATAAGGGGAACGATTAATGCAACCATTAATAATTTTGATATCTAACGAAATATAAATCACTAATAATTAAGTACCATTAAAATGTACAGTACTGTGATAGAAGTCAATGAAAGCGAAATGATAGTGTATCAGTTTTGGCAGTTTCCCATATATATATAAGTAAACGTACGAATTTGCGGTGTAGAGTTTCGCCCCTTTACACGTATGTATTCAGGTTTGTTCAAATGTTTCATCAAATTGTTCTTTCCGAATGAATATCGATTAGTTACTATATGAAATAACCAAGTACATCACATCCTGATTTGAACCATTTGGGAAGTAGGTGCTGCTTCATGCAACAAAATAATTTTCCTAATCGGTGTCTGTGAGTATGGTAGGGATCGTTAACTAGCCCGGGTTAAGCAATTTTTAACTTGAACGGATATAGTTCCTCAATGATAAGTCACAATGAGTTGTTAAGCGGCTTGATGGATTCCTAATTTATCACTTAGCTAAAGTGTCCATAGTATTTTTTTGTAAGAAGACGCATTTAAGAGCTAGAGCTATTTACATGCAGGAAGGCAACTATGCTCAATGTACTCCATTGGTGAGGTAAGTTGAGCAGAAATTCGTGCTAAACTTGCCCCATACCCTTGTATGGGGCAAGTTTAGCACGAATTTCGTTAAGAAATAAAATGTGAATGATGAAATAAAATGTGTGTTTGACAATCAGCTCTTTATTTATCGTCTTTTAGTGACAGATCAACAATGTTTAAAGTAATTTATTCTTCCTCTAAATTCTCAAAAAAAAACTTTTAACATTCTGCGCATTAAAACATCGGAAGCCATTCTTTTTTGGCCATTATATTTGCAGTCCAGCTTGGTGGTATTTCAGTGACATTCTTAGGCAATATAGCAGCTCATTCATAGACAAGGCGACGGACGTCTTTTGAAGGTGACCCATAGAAGATTGATGCCATTTGTAGCAAGTAATTTTTCAGGGAGTCCTTCTGAGTAGGAGAAAATATTTGAATCTGTTTTGTATAATCCATGGATGAATTACCACCTTTATTTAATTTCTTCATAAATCTTGTCAAAGTCGTCCGTTTGATACCGATTTTTTTTGGCGGCGGCATTAACACTTTTCCCTACATCGTTGACAGCCTTAGCAGCATTTTTAAAATCTTCAGTTGTGAAATATGTTCTTATATTGTAGTCTTCCTCTTGAAGTCCGCGTCTTAAAAATATGAAATATTAATTACTTTAGTTATTTGAGTCGTGCGGTAAGTTGAGCGACTATAGTTCAACTAACCCCAACCCAGAATTTTAAAACAAACATGATGTTTTAAAAAAATCAAAAGAAATATACCCAGAAAAACTAGAACAACTTCACATATCAAAAATACAATAATTCTCTAAAAGATTATCACTTACCTTATTGAAAACAAATAACTATTGACTTATACAGACGAAATTTGCGATAAACGATGTTTTTGCTTTTTGGTCACAAAATAAACAAAATGCTCGTACACTTCACTCGCTTGTACTGACGGCACCAACAATCGCGTGGTGATTACCAGTCCACTACTCGTTCTTTCCACCATTAGACTATACGTACCGTGAATAGTTTGTGAGATATTTTGATTGCCCAACTTGCCTCTCTGCTCAACTAGCCCCGCCCTCCCCTAATCATTAAAAATACCTAAGTATTTGGAACTTCCTAGTTTTTTGAAGGCTGTTAATATAAACTAAAGTAAATAAAATAACTGCGTACACATAAAATAATTGTGTATTTCCATTTTACATTAGATTATTATAAGCATAAGCGATAAACTGGAGGCGTTACATGCAATGGACCGTACGTAACCTTTGACCGTGTAGAGAGTTTTACGCTATGAAATATTCAGGTGTGGGTATCAAATATCACTTACGACGTGGAATATGAGTGCTCATACCGCGAGTACACGTGAACTAGCGACATAGACTGTGTGTGTCGGTGGCGCCGCTTTGTCGGTAACGGTAATACAAGATGCCTAACTTAAGCTTACTATAGACCAGAACATCTTGACAGTGCTATGCAAATAAGAGTACATGGACGTACGTTACTAAAACATTACATTTTATTTTTAATCATGATATACAAGATTTTCTTTTTAATGTTGCCTCTATTAGGCCAAATATAAATTATCTGATTTATTACTAAGGTATGAAAATACAACATTTATTTAGGAAGCAGCCTGTTCACGTGCTTATTATTTATATCCTTATTTATGATTGATTATTCATAAGTATGTACTACAAATAATTATTGTTTGTGATAATTTTAGAGTCAGAAAGACATCTCAATTTTATAGTTACATATGTAAGTCTTCTGAAATAATTATAACTGTTATATGTCAAAAGAAAATTATACTATTAGGTTACGTATATTATCGTAACTAACAAGATAAAATTCCGTAAATTACAGATTCTAAACATATCCAATTAACAATTATGATACAAATTTAATCATTTTGGCAATCAAAATTACCCTAAAAGATTTAAAATATTCAGAACAAAAATCCTCGTTACACAAGCTTCAATCCAACAGCCATTTAAAACTTATATTTTATATAGAATTAATACAAAAAATAAGAATGCAAAAAATATATATGTGAGAAAAACAACAATGTTGAACAAAAATGTTATTAATAAAGGTACATAATAAATATTTTAATGATAGCCTGTATCACTTTTAATAATGGCTAACTGAACCTAATAAAATATTTTAAAGCGTTTAATTATTGTGTTTATATGTAGAAATTTAAAAGGTAACAAAATGAAAACCAAGTATTGTGTTGGCAGAAGGTATAAGAAACATTTTGCGTATGAGAAGTGTTTTGAAATTAAAGGTTCCAAGAGTTGAATCATGAACAAAATTATGAAACTGAGTGCATTTTGAAAGTTTCGTTGCCAGATCGCGCCAAAATATCATACACTTGGTGACGCATTATTTATGCAAATTAGAATGTATCATCATAATATTATGTACTTTAAGTATATGTATAATTTGCTGAATTTGGTTCTGTGTTAACCACAAAGGTGCACTGGGCCCATACGCAAGGCCACGGACCTATAAACTACAACAATTTGTTCCCTATAACTCTTCATCTGGACCTGTGAATGAAATACGCTTGTACTGAAGAGCCCCGATATGTTCAAAGAAGACGCTGCTTGCTGTTGCTTAATTCCAACAAAACATTCAGTCATAACTTGTCATTACAGATTGTGATTTGCTTTCATTTTAATTAATTTATTTCTTAATATAACTACAAAATTAATAAATATTGATGGTGTTTTTCAATTCTTATGTTAGATATTATATTATGTTATTGTCTGGTGTAATAATTATGCAAGCAGTCAAATTTGATTGAACACGATAGTTCAAATCCATTTTGGTAGAATATTTATATTTATCTGTTGCAATACTTAAAACATTGAATAATGGAGTACATCGTGCTTTACCATCCATTTCCCTTTAGGTAGTGACCATTTTCACATTTTTATAACGAGGGCTTTTTCAGTTTCTTTTTTATCTTTTAAATTACTTGTAAGATACGGTGAAATGTAAATATGCGTAAGCAAATAAACACAACACTTCCCACTTTTATAAGGAATAATAAATAAATTTCTGTATATTATTTATTTATAAGGAATATAAATAAATAATATACAGAAAAGGCACAAAGTTAAGTTAGATATGAAAATCTTTCACTCTTTAAGATCCGTCTTTATTTCGTAATCACAACGAATCCAGGGCATTACAACGCTTGCATTTTAATTCGCGCATTATGTTCGTTGTATAATTTGCATGGACTTTAACGATCAATTCTCGTGACAGGTAACTTTACCATTTTTGGTGTAAATCTTTTCCAGTTCCAATCTTAGTAGAATCGATTCGATTAAGGCGTAGATATAAAATATTTAGTAATTATTTAGCAATTTATTTTCATATGGGTACATGTACATTTATCTATGAACATTTGTACACGCAAGCATGTAGGTATACAATACATTAAGATAGTCAACACAGTAACTTTCGAGTAACTTTAAAATCATTTCAATGAGACATTTCTTCAAATCGCTTCTAAATTGTGTAAGCCTCAAGTGTACCCATTTAATATCCATATATAACTTTTATTTATAACTGCAGTCATTTCCCGATTATGTGGGTTATGACATCGTAAAGTGACCTGGTTTTGCAAGTGACCCTTACGCAACAAAATAAATGTATATATTTTTTATATTGAACATTACAGTCGAACAAATAACAAATTTCTAATAATAATAATTGAATTGCATTACCTACAGCTTTCATACTTTACGGTGTATAGTCAGTCCGGTGTGACTAAAGCGCTATAATGAAAATACATTTTATAAAAATAAATGAACACGACTAATGAAAATCACGACAATGGCGTCATGGATGTAGTATAGTTTAACTATAGCAAATGAGCAATATTTTCACATTTTAAACTCGATTACTATACATTTTATTATTTAATATAAACTTCTTAAATAAAGCCCATGAAGTAGCTTGTTTCTCCATTTATCTTTCTGTTTCTTAACTATTGCTTGTTTAATTTCTTTATCTATATGTATATTATTTTGTGGAAGCCGTAGTTCTTTTTCAATAAACTTCTTAAATATATTTAACATAATATTGCTATGATATGCTATGATATTCAATTATTATTGTAGTGATAAAGCTAAGTACCTAGTATTTATTCAAAATATATTATAAATATATTTACATACATAAATTAAGTAGAAATAATGATAATTGATGAAATATTAATAAAAATTGAAATATGAGAATTTAAAGTTATTCTTTAAATTTATTATGAAATTAATAATTCATTATTTTCAAGCAGTAAGCTTGTGTGTAGACATAGTAAATTGGTGCAAGTTGACAGACTGCCAATAAATAATATGTTTAGGTTGTTTGGTTCTATATAACGAATTAGCCAAACTGAGCAAATGTCATGAATTACAAGGTAATTGTAGACAACTTTCTGTTTGTACAAAATGTAGATATTTTATTCGTGTGGCATGATGTAATCAGTTTTTGATCATTTCTAGCGGGTTTCATATCGTTAGTTTACTTGTTTTCCGCTTCTATATTCAAGGTTAACAGTGGTGTTACTAAGTTAGTGTCAGGTGCTTTATATCAATAACGGCACTCGTTGAGTAATGAAACATTGTTGTTCAGAATACTTTATGCTTTTTCTTAAACAATTGAGAAAAAATCACACTCTGTGAGCGTCATTCTATTGAAATTATAACTAAAATAAACATCCTGCGGAAAATATGAGCTAGCTCTATTCGACCAAGGTTAAGTGAGCAAAATTTAGATTCAGATTAGCTTTGTTTACCTGTAAATTTTTTTAGGTTATGCGTTATACATTCGGCTGCAAATATTTTCGTTGCACTAAATAGCTTTATTTTGCAATCAAATCTAATTGGTCAGCAAATATCTTTTGCGTATTATTTTAATATTTGAAATTGTTTACGGCGACGAATATTTAAAAAATAAATTATTCGATAATATACATTAATTTTTATACGTTTATTTTTGGTTATTTAGATTGTAGATGGTTTTGTAGATCCACCAATGATAATTGCATTCATACAGTATTAAAGAAAGAGAAAAAAAAAACATCTTACATACAGTCCATATCCACATTACAAGTAGTCCTTATATAACTATTTATGCATAAGGGCTTTACTACTTACATTTAGGACAATCACATTCCTATTAAATCATATTTTCGGTTGTAGGAAACAGTATCTGATTATAGATAATAAATCAACGGATTTATAGTGTCAATATTAATCGTTATGTCGTCGTAAACCGTTGGGCTGTAGCCAGAACTATCGTTGTATTGCTACTATCTGGCACATTTTCAGGAAGCGCACGAATAGGGCTTCCTAGCCTCTGTTAAGCATTTATGACATAGTAAATACAAGAAATAATAATAGATGTTCCTATTTAAGAAGTCGTAATTATAAAGAAATTTAATTATAAAAAATGTTTACGCATGTTCATCATATTATTCAGTATAATCCATATTATGTGGAAATTGTCAACAAAATGCTTATCTTATCATGAGATTGTGTATAAATTAAAATTTCATTGGAATTTATCAGATAGGTGTATTATTATAGCATTATAAGATAAGTTACTTTATTAAGAAATAGTAACGTAAGCGTTAAACAACTAAGATAAGTGGAGGCAACAAAAATGTAATGTACAGTGCCGCTAATCGTCCACTTGAGTAACCTTGACCTTAGCACTGAACCAAAAATCCGGGTAACTACTTGATACAGAGCAACAACCGTTGGCATTCGGCCAAAACTTTCTAAAAACGGGTTAGCTGCAATGCTTCAATTAAGCCCTCTGATCACCATTTGGGAGTCAGGACATATTAGTCAGAACTCTTTAGTCTTTATCTTCTGATTGCAGTTATGATCTTTTAGGTGGCATCAGTGATGGATACTGTTTCATTGCAATATTTTACGTACACATTAACAATAACTAAAAATAATTATATAAACTGAGATAACATATGACATGTTTTGTTTTCCTAATCGTAGATCGAAAACAAATGTTTTACCTAATATAAATGAGTTTCTCCATAAAAGAAAATGAAATAATTCTTAGTGATCTAACTTTAACTGACATCAAATGACCTGCTTAATGAATGCAAAGAAAATATCATGAAAGAGGCCGAGTAAGTCTACAACTAAAGTTTTATACGTCATTTTGTGCCTATTGTTAAGTGACGAGAAATATATAAATAGCATGTAGAAATGTAATACGTAGATGTTGTTACTTGATGAAAAAGTATCAATGTTTATATTTTTATTCCTCCATATGTGGAAAAGAAATAGTAAACGTAATGCGTGTAATAATTAAATTCATTGAGCATCGCATGTCGCGCTCAAAATTACTACTCCACTATAATTAGAACACGCGTCAGATTGCTTATACGCACCGTCGCTGCATACTTGGCCCATATATTTCAATGAATATGTGTATTTTAATAGTCACTTTGTACGATGGTAACGTTTGCCGGTAAATTCAGATTATTTCTATTCTTGCAATGCAATTTCCTCTTACGAATGAAATTAAAAATAAGCATAGATTGACGAAGACGTTAAACATCTTAAATTGATAATGATTTTTGTTTTAATATTTTTTTTATTTTGTTAA